>CATIYB010000031.1:0-59900 GCA_949715645.1 Portevinia maculata | reverse complement strand
AACTGGTGCAGCATCTGGGAGCTAAAATTCAAAAAGTTGAACTTTTTTGTTTGTATCTAGATACAAAATCTATAAATGCACGTTGTTAGATAATTTAATCTAGAATTCAGGCAACTTAACTTTATTTTTCTAGGTCAACTGGTTTGGGAGATATCGAAGAAACCGTGCAGCATCTGGGAGCTAAAATTCAAAAAGTTGAACTTTTTTGTTTGTATCTAGATACAAAATCTATAAATGCACGTTGTAAGATAATTTAATCTAGAATTCAGGCAACTTAACTTTATTGCTCTAGGTCAACTGGTTTAGGAGATATCGAAGAAACCGTGCAGCATCTGGGAGCTAAAATTCAAAAAGTTGAACTTTTTTGTTTGTATCTAGATACAAAATCTATAAATGCACGTTGTTAGATAATTTAATCTAGAATTCAGGCCACTTAACTTTATTGCTCTAGGTCAACTGGTTTGGGAGATATCGAAGAAACCGTACAGCATCTGGGAGCTAAAATTCAAAAAGTTGAACTTTTTTGTTTGTATCTAGATACAAAATCTATAAATGCACGTTGTTAGATAATTTAATCTAGAATTCAGGCAACTTAACTTTATTGCTCTAGGTCAACTGGTTTAGGAGATATCGAAGAAACCGTGCAGCATCTGGGAGCTAAAATTCAAAAAGTTGAACTTTTTTGTTTGTATCTAGATACAAAATCTATAAATGCACGTTGTTAGATAATTTAATCTAGAATTCAGGCAACTTAACTTTATTGCTCTAGGTCAACTGGTTTGGGAGATATCGAAGAAACCGTGCAGCATCTGGGAGCTAAAATTCAAAAAGTTGAACTTTTTTGTTTGTATCTGGATACAAAATCTATAATTGCACGTTGTAAGATAATTTAATCTAGAATTCAGGCAACTTAACTTTATTGCTCTAGGTCAACTGGTTTAGGAGATATCGAAGAAACCGTGCAGCATCTGGGAGCTAAAATTCACAAAGTTGAACTTTTTTGTTTGTATCTATACAAAATCTATAAATGCACGTTGTTAGACAATTTAATCTAGAATTCAGGCAACTTAACTTTATTGTTCTAGGTCAACTGGTTTGGGAGATATCGAAGAAACCGTGCAGGCATCTGGGAGCTAAAATTCAAAAAGTTGAACTTTTTTGTTTGTATCTAGATACAAAATCTATAAATGCACGTTGTTAGATTATTTAATCTAGAATTCAGGCAACTTAACTTTATTGCTCTAGGTCAACTGGTTTGGGAGATATCGAAGAAACCGTGCAGCATCTGGGAGCTAAAATTCAAAAAGTTGAACTTTTTTGTTTGTATCTAGATACAAAATCTATAAATGCACGTTGTTAGATAATTTAATCTAGAATTCAGGCAACTTAACTTTATTGCTCTAGGTCAACTGGTTTAGGAGATATCGAAGAAACCGTGCAGCATCTGGGAGCTAAAATTCAAAAAGTTGAACTTTTTTGTTTGTATCTAGATACAAAATCTATAAATGCACGTTGTTAGATAATTTAATCTAGAATTCAGGCCACTTAACTTTATTGCTCTAGGTCAACTGGTTTGGGAGATATCGAAGAAACCGTGCAGCATCTGGGAGCTAAAATTCAAAAAGTTGAACTTTTTTGTTTGTATCTAGATACAAAATCTATAAATGCACGTTGTAAGATAATTTAATCTAGAATTCAGGCAACTTAACTTTATTGCTCTAGGTCAACTGGTTTAGGAGATATCGAAGAAACCGTGCAGCATCTGGGAGCTAAAATTCAAAAAGTTGAACTTTTTTGTTTGTATCTAGATACAAAATCTATAAATGCACGTTGTTAGACAATTTAATCTAGAATTCAGGCAACTTAACTTTATTGCTCTAGGTGAACTGGTTTGGGAGATATCGAAGAAACCGTGCAGCATCTGGGAGCTAAAATTCAAAAAGTTGAACTTTTTTGTTTGTATCTAGATACAAAATCTATAAATGCACGTTGTTAGATAATTTAATCTAGAATTCAGGCAACTTAACTTTATTGCTCTAGGTCAACTGGTTTGGGAGATATCGAAGAAACCGTGCAGCATCTGGGAGCTAAAATTCAAAAAGTTGAACTTTTTTGTTTGTATCTAGATACAAAATCTATAAATGCACGTTGTTAGATAATTTAATCTAGAATTCAGGCAACTTAACTTTATTGCTCTAGGTCAACTGGTTTAGGAGATATCGAAGAAACCGTGCAGCATCTGGGAGCTAAAATTCAAAAAGTTAAACTTTTTTGTTTGTATCTAGATACAAAATCTATAAATGCACGTTGTTAGATAATTTAATCTAGAATTCAGGCAACTTAACTTTATTGCTCTAGGTCAACTGGTTTAGGAGATATCGAAGAAACCGTGCAGCATCTGGGAGCTAAAATTCAAAAAGTTAAACTTTTTTGTTTGTATCTAGATACAAAATCTATAAATGCACGTTGTTAGATAATTTAATCTAGAATTCAGGAAAATTAATTATATCGCTGTAGGTCAACTGGTTTGGGAGATATCGAAGAAACCGTGCAGCATCTGGGAGCTAAAATTCAAAAAGTTGAACTTTTTTGTTTGTATCTAGATACAAAATCTATAAATGCACGTTGTTAGATAATTTAATCTAGAATTCATGGCAACTTAACTTTATTGCTCTAGGTCAACTGGTTTAGGAGATATCGAAGAAACCGTGCAGCATCTGGGAGCTAAAATTCAAAAAGTTGAACTTTTTTGTTTGTATCTAGATACAAAATCTATAAATGCACGTTGTTAGATAATTTAATCTAGATTTCAGGCAACTTAACTTTATTGCTCTAGGTCAACTGGTTTGGGAGATATCGAAGAAACCGTACAGCATCTGGGAGCTAAAATTCAAAAAGTTGAACTTTTTTGTTTGTATCTAGATACAAAATCTATAAATGCACGTTGTTAGATAATTTAATCTAGAATTCAGGAAAATTAATTATATCGCTGTAGGTCAACTGGTTTTTGAGATATCGAAGAAACCGTGCAGCATCTGGGAGCTAAAATTCAAAAAGTTGAACTTTTTTGTTTGTATCTAGATACAAAATCTATAAATGCACGTTGTTAGATAATTTAATCTAGAATTCAGGCAACTTAACTTTATTGCTCAAGGTCAACTGGTTTGGGAGATATCGAAGAAACCGTGCAGCATCTGGGAGCTAAAATTCAAAAAGTTGAACTTTTTTGTTTGTATCTAGATACAAAATCTATAAATGCACGTTGTTAGATAATTTAATCTAGAATTCAGGCAACTTAACTTTATTGCTCTAGGTCAACTGGCTTGGGAGATATCGAAGAAACCGTGCAGCATCTGGGAGCTAAAATTCAAAAAGTTGAACTTTTTTGTTTGTATCTAGATACAAAATCTATAAATGCACGTTGTTAGATAATTTAATCTAGAATTCAGGCAATTTAACTTTATTGCTCTAGGTCAACTGTTTTGGGAGATATCGAAGAAACCGTGCAGCATCTGGGAGCTAAAATTCAAAAAGTTGAACTTTTTTGTTTGTATCTAGATACAAAATCTATAAATGCACGTTGTTAGATAATTTAATCTAGAATTCAGGCAACTTAACTTTATTGCTCTAGGTCAACTGGTTTAGAAGATATCGAAGAAACCGTGCAGCATCTGGGAGCTAAAATTCAAAAAGTTGAACTTTTTTGTTTGTATCTAGATACAAAATCTATAAATGCACGTTGTTAGATAATTTAATCTAGAATTCAGGCAACTTAACTTTATTGCTCTAGGTCAACTGGTTTGGGAGATATCGAAGAAACCGTGCAGCATCTGGGAGCTAAAATTCAAAAAGTTGAACTTTTTTGTTTGTATCTAGATACAAAATCTATAAATGCACGTTGTTAGATAATTTAATCTAGAATTCAGGCAACTTAACTTTATTGCTCTAGGTCAACTGGCTTGGGAGATATCGAAGAAACCGTGCAGCATCTGGGAGCTAAAATTCAAAAAGTTGAACTTTTTTGTTTGTATCTAGATACAAAATCTATAAATGCACGTTGTTAGATAATTTAATCTAGAATTCAGGCAACTTAACTTTATTGCTCTAGGTCAACTGGCTTGGGAGATATCGAAGAAACCGTGCAGCATCTGGGAGCTAAAATTCAAAAAGTTGAACTTTTTTGTTTGTATCTAGATACAAAATCTATAAATGCACGTTGTAAGATAATTTAATCTAGAATTCAGGCAACTTAACTTTATTGCTCTAGGTCAACTGGTTTAGGAGATATCGAAGAAACCGTGCAGCATCTGGGAGCTAAAATTCAAAAAGTTGAACTTTTTTGTTTGTATCTAGATACAAAATCTATAAATGCACGTTGTTAGACAATTTAATCTAGAATTCAGGCAACTTAACTTTATTGCTCTAGGTCAACTGGTTTGGGAGATATCGAAGAAACCGTGCAGCATCTGGGAGCTAAAATTCAAAAAGTTGAACTTTTTTGTTTGTATCTAGATACAAAATCTATAAATGCACGTTGTTAGATAATTTAATCTAGAATTCAGGCAACTTAACTTTATTGCTCTAGGTCAACTGGTTTAGGAGATATCGAAGAAACCGTGCAGCATCTGGGAGCTAAAATTCAAAAAGTTAAACTTTTTTGTTTGTATCTAGATACAAAATCTATAAATGCACGTTGTTAGATAATTTAATCTAGAATTCAGGCAACTTAACTTTATTGCTCTAGGTCAACTGGTTTGGGAGATATCGAAGAAACTGTGCAGCATCTGGGAGCTAAAATTCAAAAAGTTGAACTTTTTTGTTTGTATTTAGATACAAAATCTATAAATGCACGTTGTAAGATAATTTAATCTAGAATTCAGGCAACTTAACTTTATTGCTCTAGGTCAACTGGTTTAGGAGATATCGAAGAAACCGTGCAGCATCTGGGAGCTAAAATTCAAAAAGTTGAACTTTTTTGTTTGTATCTAGATACAAAATCTATAAATGCACGTTGTTAGACAATTTAATCTAGAATTCAGGCAACTTAACTTTATTGCTCTAGGTCAACTGGTTTGGGAGATATCGAAGAAACCGTGCAGCATCTGGGAGCTAAAATTCAAAAAGTTGAACTTTTTTGTTTGTATCTAGATACAAAATCTATAAATGCACGTTGTTAGATAATTTAATCTAGAATTCAGGCAACTTAACTTTATTGCTCTAGGTCAACTGGTTTGGGAGATATCGAAGAAACCGTGCAGCATCTGGGAGCTAAAATTCAAAAAGTTGAACTTTTTTGTTTGTATCTAGATACAAAATCTATAAATGCACGTTGTTAGATAATTTAATCTAGAATTCAGGCAACTTAACTTTATTGCTCTAGGTCAACTGGTTTAGGAGATATCGAAGAAACCGTGCAGCATCTGGGAGCTAAAATTCAAAAAGTTAAACTTTTTTGTTTGTATCTAGATACAAAATCTATAAATGCACGTTGTTAGATAATTTAATCTAGAATTCAGGCAACTTAACTTTATTGCTCTAGGTCAACTGGTTTGGGAGATATCGAAGAAACTGTGCAGCATCTGGGAGCTAAAATTCAAAAAGTTGAACTTTTTTGTTTGTATCTAGATACAAAATCTATAAATGCACGTTGTTAGATAATTTAATCTAGAATTCAGGAAAATTAATTATATCGCTGTAGGTCAACTGGTTTGGGAGATATCGAAAAACCGTGCAGCATCTGGGAGCTAAAATTCAAAAAGTTGAACTTTTTTGTTTGTATCTAGATACAAAATCTATAAATGCACGTTGTTAGATAATTTAATCTAAAATTCATGGCAACTTAACTTTATTGCTCTAGGTCAACTGGTTTAGGAGATATCGAAGAAACCGTGCAGCATCTGGGAGCTAAAATTCAAAAAGTTGAACTTTTTTGTTTGTATCTAGATACAAAATCTATAAATGCACGTTGTTAGATAATTTAATCTAGAATTCAGGAAAATTAATTATATCGCTGTAGGTCAACTGGTTTTTGAGATATCGAAGAAACCGTGCAGCATCTGGGAGCTAAAATTCAAAAAGTTGAACTTTTTTGTTTGTATCTAGATACAAAATCTATAAATGCACGTTGTTAGATAATTTAATCTAGAATTCAGGCAACTTAACTTTATTGCTCAAGGTCAACTGGTTTGGGAGATATCGAAGAAACCGTGCAGCATCTGGGAGCTAAAATTCAAAAAGTTGAACTTTTTTGTTTGTATCTAGATACAAAATCTATAAATGCACGTTGTTAGATAATTTAATCTAGAATTCAGGCAACTTAACTTTATTGCTCTAGGTCAACTGGCTTGGGAGATATCGAAGAAACCGTGCAGCATCTGGGAGCTAAAATTCAAAAAGTTGAACTTTTTTGTTTGTATCTAGATACAAAATCTATAAATGCACGTTGTTAGATAATTTAATCTAGAATTCAGGCAATTTAACTTTATTGCTCTAGGTCAACTGTTTTGGGAGATATCGAAGAAACCGTGCAGCATCTGGGAGCTAAAATTCAAAAAGTTGAACTTTTTTGTTTGTATCTAGATACAAAATCTATAAATGCACGTTGTTAGATAATTTAATCTAGAATTCAGGCAACTTAACTTTATTGCTCAAGGTCAACTGGTTTGAGAGATATCGAAGAAACCGTGCAGCATCTGGGAGCTAAAATTCAAAAAGTTGAACTTTTTTGTTTGTATCTAGATACAAAATCTATAAATGCACGTTGTTAGATAATTTAATCTAGAATTCAGGCAACTTAACTTTATTGCTCTAGGTCAACTGGTTTAGGAGATATCGAAGAAACCGTGCAGCATCTGGGAGCTAAAATTCAAAAAGTTGAACTTTTTTGTTTGTATCTAGATACAAAATCTATAAATGCACGTTGTTAGATAATTTAATCTAGAATTCAGGCAACTTAACTTTATTGCTCAAGGTCAACTGGTTTGGGAGATATCGAAGAAACCGTGCAGCATCTGGGAGCTAAAATTCAAAAAGTTGAACTTTTTTGTTTGTATCTAGATACAAAATCTATAAATGCACGTTGTTAGATAATTTAATCTAGAATTCAGGCAACTTAACTTTATTGCTCTAGGTCAACTGGTTTGGGAGATATCGAAGAAACCGTGCAGCATCTGGGAGCTAAAATTCAAAAAGTTGAACTTTTTTGTTTGTATCTAGATACAAAATCTATAAATGCACGTTGTTAGATAATTTAATCTAGAATTCAGGCAACTTAACTTTATTGCTCTAGGTCAACTGGTTTAGGAGATATCGAAGAAACCGTGCAGCATCTGGGAGCTAAAATTCAAAAAGTTGAACTTTTTTGTTTGTATCTAGATACAAAATCTATAAATGCACGTTGTTAGATAATTTAATCTAGAATTCAGGCAACTTAACTTTATTGCTCTAGGTCAACTGGTTTGGGAGATATCGAAGAAACCGTGCAGCATCTGGGAGCTAAAATTCAAAAAGTTGAACTTTTTTGTTTGTATCTAGATATAAAATCTATAAATGCACGTTGTTAGATAATTTAATCTAGAATTCAGGCAACTTAACTTTATTGCTCTAGGTCAACTGGTTTGGGAGATATCGAAGAAACCGTGCAGCATCTGGGAGCTAAAATTCAAAAAGTTGAACTTTTTTGTTTGTATCTAGATACAAAATCTATAAATGCACGTTGTTAGATAATTTAATCTAGAATTCAGGCAACTTAACTTTATTGCTCTAGGTCAACTGGTTTGGGAGATATCGAAGAAACCGTGCAGCATCTGGGAGCTAAAATTCAAAAAGTTGAACTTTTTTGTTTGTATCTAGATACAAAATCTATAAATGCACGTTGTTAGATAATTTAATCTAGAATTCAGGCAACTTAACTTTATTGCTCTAGGTCAACTGGTTTAGGAGATATCGAAGAAACCGTGCAGCATCTGGGAGCTAAAATTCAAAAAGTTGAACTTTTTTGTTTGTATCTAGATACAAAATCTATAAATGCACGTTGTTAGATAATTTAATCTAGAATTCAGGCAACTTAACTTTATTGCTCTAGGTCAACTGGTTTAGGAGATATCGAAGAAACCGTGCAGCATCTGGGAGCTAAAATTCAAAAAGTTGAACTTTTTTGTTTGTATCTAGATACAAAATCTATAAATGCACGTTGTTAGATAATTTAATCTAGAATTCAGGCAACTTAACTTTATTGCTCTAGGTCAACTGGTTTGGGAGATATCGAAGAAACCGTGCAGCATCTGGGAGCTAAAATTCAAAAAGTTGAACTTTTTTGTTTGTATCTAGATACAAAATCTATAAATGCACGTTGTTAGATAATTTAATCTAGAATTCAGGCAACTTAACTTTATTGCTCTAGGTCAACTGGTTTAGGAGATATCGAAGAAACCGTGCAGCATCTGGGAGCTAAAATTCAAAAAGTTGAACTTTTTTGTTTGTATCTAGATACAAAATCTATAAATGCACGTTGTTAGATAATTTAATCTAGAATTCAGGCAACTTAACTTTATTGCTCTAGGTCAACTGGTTTGGGAGATATCGAAGAAACCGTGCAGCATCTGGGAGCTAAAATTCAAAAAGTTGAACTTTTTTGTTTGTATCTAGATATAAAATCTATAAATGCACGTTGTTAGATAATTTAATCTAGAATTCAGGCAACTTAACTTTATTGCTCTAGGTCAACTGGTTTGGGAGATATCGAAGAAACCGTGCAGCATCTGGGAGCTAAAATTCAAAAAGTTGAACTTTTTTGTTTGTATCTAGATACAAAATCTATAAATGCACGTTGTTAGATAATTTAATCTAGAATTCAGGCAACTTAACTTTATTGCTCTAGGTCAACTGGTTTGGGAGATATCGAAGAAACCGTGCAGCATCTGGGAGCTAAAATTCAAAAAGTTGAACTTTTTTGTTTGTATCTAGATACAAAATCTATAAATGCACGTTGTTAGATAATTTAATCTAGAATTCAGGCAACTTAACTTTATTGCTCTAGGTCAACTGGTTTAGGAGATATCGAAGAAACCGTGCAGCATCTGGGAGCTAAAATTCAAAAAGTTGAACTTTTTTGTTTGTATCTAGATACAAAATCTATAAATGCACGTTGTTAGATAATTTAATCTAGAGTTCAGGCAACTTAACTTTATTGCTCAAGGTCAACTGGTTTGGGAGATATCGAAGAAACCGTGCAGCATCTGGGAGCTAAAATTCAAAAAGTTGAACTTTTTTGTTTGTATCTAGATACAAAATCTATAAATGCACGTTGTTAGATAATTTAATCTAGAATTCAGGCAACTTAACTTTATTGCTCTAGGTCAACTGGTTTAGGAGATATCGAAGAAACCGTGCAGCATCTGGGAGCTAAAATTCAAAAAGTTGAACTTTTTGTTTGTATCTAGATACAAAATCTATAAATGCACGTTGTTAGATAATTTAATCTAGAATTCAGGCAACTTAACTTTATTGCTCTAGGTCAACTGGTTTAGGAGATGTCGAAGAAACCGTGCAGCATCTGGGAGCTAAAATTCAAAAAGTTGAACTTTTTTGTTTGTATCTAGATACAAAATCTATAAATGCACGTTGTTAGATAATTTAATCTAGAATTCAGGCAACTTAACTTTATTGCTCTAGGTCAACTGGTTTGGGAGATATCAAAGAAACCGTGCAGCATCTGGGAGCTAAAATTCAAAAAGTTGAACTTTTTTGTTTGTTCTAGATACAAAATCTATAAATGCACGTTGTTAGATAATTTAATCTAGAATTCAGGCAACTTAACTTTATTGCTCTAGGTCAACTGGTTTGGGAGATATCGAAGAAACCGTGCAGCATCTGGGAGCTAAAATTCAAAAAGTTGAACTTTTTTGTTTGTATCTAGATACAAAATCTATAAATGCACGTTGTTAGATAATTTAATCTAGAATTCAGGCAACTTAACTTTATTGCTCTAGGTCAACTGGTTTGGGAGATATCGAAGAAACCGTGCAGCATCTGGGAGCTAAAATTCAAAAAGTTGAACTTTTTTGTTTGTATCTAGATACAAAATCTATAAATGCACGTTGTTAGATAATTTAATCTATAATTCAGGCAACTTAACTTTATTGCTCTAGGTCAACTGGTTTAGGAGATATCGAAGAAACCGTGCAGCATCTGGGAGCTAAAATTCAAAAAGTTGAACTTTTTTGTTTGTATCTAGATACAAAATCTATAAATGCACGTTGTTAGATAATTTAATCTAGAATTCAGGAAAATTAATTATATCGCTGTAGGTCAACTGGTTTGGGAGATATCGAAGAAACCGTGCAGCATCTGGGAGCTAAAATTCAAAAAGTTGAACTTTTTTGTTTGTATCTAGATACAAAATCTATAAATGCACGTTGTTAGATAATTTAATCTAGAATTCAGGCAACTTAACTTTATTGCTCTAGGTCAACTGGTTTAGGAGATATCGAAGAAACCGTGCAGCATCTGGGAGCTAAAATTCAAAAAGTTGAACTTTTTTGTTTGTATCTAGATACAAAATCTATAAATGCACGTTGTTAGATAATTTAATCTAGAATTCATTCAACTTAACTTTATTGCTCTAGGTCAACTGGTTTGGGAGATATCGAAGAAACCGTGCAGCATCTGGGAGCTAAAATTCAAAAAGTTGAACTTTTTTGTTTGTATCTAGATACAAAATCTATAAATGCACGTTGTTAGATAATTTAATCTAGAATTCAGGCAACTTAACTTTATTGCTCTAGGTCAACTGGTTTGGGAGATATCGAAGAAACCGTGCAGCATCTGGGAGCTAAAATTCAAAAAGTTGAACTTTTTTGTTTGTATCTAGATACAAAATCTATAAATGCACGTTGTTAGATAATTTAATCTAGAATTCAGGCAACTTAACTTTATTGCTCTAGGTCAACTGGTTTAGGAGATATCGAAGAAACCGTGCAGCATCTGGGAGCTAAAATTCAAAAAGTTTAACTTTTTTGTTTGTATCTAGATACAAAATCTATAAATGCACGTTGTTAGATAATTTAATCTAGAATTCAGGCAACTTAACTTTATTGCTCAAGGTCAACTGGTTTGGGAGATATCGAAGAAACCGTGCAGCATCTGGGAGCTAAAATTCAAAAAGTTGAACTTTTTTGTTTGTATCTAGATACAAAATCTATAAATGCACGTTGTTAGATAATTTAATCTAGAATTCAGGCAACTTAACTTTATTGCTCTAGGTCAACTGGTTTAGGAGATATCGAAGAAACCGTGCAGCATCTGGGAGCTAAAATTCAAAAAGTTGAACTTTTTTGTTTGTATCTAGATACAAAATCTATAAATGCACGTTGTTAGATAATTTAATCTAGAATTCAGGCAACTTAACTTTATTGCTCTAGGTCAACTGGTTTAGGAGATATCGAAGAAACCGTGCAGCATCTGGGAGCTAAAATTCAAAAAGTTGAACTTTTTTGTTTGTATCTAGATACAAAATCTATAAATGCACGTTGTTAGATAATTTAATCTAGAATTCAGGCAACTTAACTTTATTGCTCTAGGTCAACTGGTTTGGGAGATATCGAAGAAACCGTGCAGCATCTGGGAGCTAAAATTCAAAAAGTTGAACTTTTTTGTTTGTATCTAGATACAAAATCTATAAATGCACGTTGTTAGATAATTTAATCTAGAATTCAGGCAACTTAACTTTATTGCTCTAGGTCAACTGGTTTGGGAGATATCGAAGAAACCGTGCAGCATCTGGGAGCTAAAATTCAAAAAGTTGAACTTTTTTGTTTGTATCTAGATACAAAATCTATAAATGCACGTTGTTAGATAATTTAATCTAGAATTCAGGAAAATTAATTATATCACTGTAGGTCAACTGGTTTGGGAGATATCGAAGAAACCGTGCAGCATCTGGGAGCTAAAATTCAAAAAGTTGAACTTTTTTGTTTGTATCTAGATACAAAATCTATAAATGCACGTTGTTAGATAATTTAATCTAGAATTCAGGCAACTTAACTTTATTGCTCTAGGTCAACTGGTTTAGGAGATATCGGAGAAACCGTGCAGCATCTGGGAGCTAAAATTCAAAAAGTTGAACTTTTTTGTTTGTATCTAGATGCAAAATCTATAAATGCAAGTTGTTAGATAATTTAATCTAGAATTCAGGCAACTTAACTTTATTGCTCTAGGTCAACTGGTTTAGGAGATATCGAAGAAACCGTGCAGCATCTGGGAGCTAAAATTCAAAAAGTTGAACTTTTTTGTTTGTATCTAGATACAAAATCTATAAATGCACGTTGTTAGATAATTTAATCTAGAATTCAGGCAACTTAACTTTATTGCTCTAGGTCAACTGGTTTGGGAGATATCGAAGAAACCGTGCAGCATCTGGGAGCTAAAATTCAAAAAGTTGAACTTTTTTGTTTGTATCTAGATACAAAATCTATAAATGCACGTTGTTAGATAATTTAATCTAGAATTCAGGAAAATTAATTATATCACTGTAGGTCAACTGGTTTGGGAGATATCGAAGAAACCGTGCAGCATCTGGGAGCTAAAATTCAAAAAGTTGAACTTTTTTGTTTGTATCTAGATACAAAATCTATAAATGCACGTTGTTAGATAATTTAATCTAGAATTCAGCAACTTAACTTTATTGCTCTAGGTCAACTGGTTTGGGAGATATCGAAGAAACCGTGCAGCATCTGGGAGCTAAAATTCAAAAAGTTGAACTTTTTTGTTTGTATCTAGATACAAAATCTATAAATGCACGTTGTTAGATAATTTAATCTAGAATTCAGGCAACTTAACTTTATTGCTCTAGGTCAACTGGTTTAGGAGATATCGAAGAAACCGTGCAGCATCTGGGAGCTAAAATTCAAAAAGTTGAACTTTTTTGTTTGTATCTAGATGCAAAATCTATAAATGCACGTTGTTAGATAATTTAATATAGAATTCAGGCAACTTAACTTTATTGCGAACTAATTCTTACTCGGACTATTCCAACTATCTCGGTGTATATCTTCAATTCACTCAGCTATACGACTCCCTATACCAACACCATCTTAATAGTGCACAAACCAAGCTTATAAACGACCCAAAGTCATTTTTCCAATTTGTTAACTATAAAAAAAAGTCGGACGGTTTTCCTCCATCCCTCTCATATGAAAACATATCATCCTCCGACCCTTCCACCATTGCCAACATGTTTGCTTCTTTTTTTAAGCAGTCTTTCGCCGACAACACCTTTGTTCCGGATCCCTCTTATTTCGAATATCTTCAAAACTTCTCCTTTGGTCCTTCTCTATCTCAAAGTTTTGATCATACAGAAATAGAAAATAAGCTGCAAAATCTTAACGATGAATACTCTCCAGGCCCAGATGGCCTCCCTGCAATATTTCTTAAAAAATGCTCCTCTAGTCTTTCCCTCCCCCTTTCATATCTCTTTCAACTATCACTCTCTCAAGGGGAATTCCCTCAGATATGGAAGTCCTCTTTCTTAACACCGATACACAAAAAGGGATCCAAGAAAGAAGTAACTAATTACCGCCCCATAGCAAAACTTTCTCATATTCCCAAACTCTTCGAAAGTTTGTTGTATGAAGTCTTAAGCTTCAAGTGCAAGTCCATTATTTCCCCTAACCAGCACGGTTTTCTGAAAGGTAGATCAACAACAACTAATCTTATCGAATTCATATCCTCTACACTCTCTGCTCTAGAAAGCGGCAAAGAAGTCGACGTTATTACAACCGACTTCAGTAAGGCTTTTGATAAGATTTCCCATAAATTAATACTTTTCAAATTGTCTGCCCTCGGCTTCGAACCCATATTGTTAAAATGGATTTCTTCATACCTGGAAAACCGTTTTTATAGTGTTCGGTTTAGGTGCGTTCTCTCGGCCCCTATCTTAGCCAGCTCGGGTGTTCCTCAAGGTAGTCACCTAGGTCCCCTTCTTTTCATTCTAACAATTAACGATCTTGAAAGGGTCATTCGAAACTCCTCTCTCTCTCTCTATGCTGACGACACCAAATTTTTCAAACCCATTTCCTCACACCTTGACTCCGGTCTCCTTCAAGAAGACTTGAACTGTTTTTCCACCTGGTGCCTTAAAAACTGTTTAGAACTTAATGTCTCCAAATGTCAATCTATTACCTTCTCACGTAAAAGCAATAAGTCTGCTGCTCGAATTTACCTTCTTCTCGGCCAACCTATTTCCCTCGTGCAATCCATTCGTGACCTTGGCATTTTATGCGACAGGGAGCTTAATTTCCGCTCACATATAGATGAGATAATTACCAAAGCAAACTCATCACTTGGCTTCGTTAAAAGATGGTCCAAAGAATTCTGCGACCCGTATGTGACCAGATCGTTATACATCACCTTCGTTCGCCCCCCCCTCGAGTACGCTAGCCAAGCGTGGTGTCCCTTTCAACAAGTTCATGTTTCAAGAATCGAGAGCATCCAACGTCGATTTCTTCGATTTGCTCTTCGTGGCCTTCCTTGGAATGATCACCTAATCTTACCTCCTTATCGTGACCGTCTCAAACTCATTAACCTCAATACACTTCAGGAACGCAGGGACGCAGCAGACATTCTTTTCATTCACCGACTACTCTCAGGTTTGGTAGATTGCGCGTCTCTTTATAACTCTATCTGCTTTAATACTAACCCTCGTAGTCTACGTTGCCCCCGCCTCTTCTATCTTCCATCCCACCACACCTCCTATGGCTCTAACGAACCAATCTCTCGCATGCTGAGAAAGGTTAACTTAAACCTCACTATTTTCGACTTTAACCGCAGCTCTACCTCCCTTAAAACCGATCTCCTTAATCTTCCTTAGCCTCTAAGTCTTATTTTTAAGGTTTTCCATGTCCTAATTTTAAGTATGTTTTTAGCTTTAAGTCATTATGTTAGTTTTAGCTTGTATTAAGCCTAATAAATGGGGGCTATCGCCCCCACCAAAATTAAAATTAAATTGCTCTAGGTCAACTGGTTTAGGAGATATCGAAGAAACCGTGCAGCATCTGGGAGCTAAAATTCAAAAAGTTGAACTTTTTTGTTTGTATCTAGATACAAAATCTATAAATGCACGTTGTTAGATAATTTAATCTAGAATTCAGGCAACTTAACTTTATTGCTCTAGGTCAACTGGTTTGGGAGATATCGAAGAAACCGTGCAGCATCTGGGAGCTAAAATTCAAAAAGTTGAACTTTTTTGTTTGTATCTAGATACAAAATCTATAAATGCACCTTGTTAGATAATTTAATCTAGAATTCAGGCAACTTAACTTTATTGCTCTAGGTCAACTGGTTTGGGAGATATCGAAGAAACCGTGCAGCATCTGGGAGCTAAAATTCAAAAAGTTGAACTTTTTTGTTTGTATCTAGATACAAAATCTATAAATGCACGTTGTTAGATAATTTAATCTAGAATTCAGGCAACTTAACTTTATTGCTCTAGGTCAACTGGTTTAGGAGATATCGAAGAAACCGTGCAGCATCTGGGAGCTAAAATTCAAAAAGTTGAACTTTTTTGTTTGTATCTAGATACAAAATCTATAAATGCACGTTGTTAGATAATTTAATCTAGAATTCAGGCAACTTAACTTTATTGCTCAAGGTCAACTGGTTTGGGAGATATCGAAGAAACCGTGCAGCATCTGGGAGCTAAAATTCAAAAAGTTGAACTTTTTTGTTTGTATCTAGATACAAAATCTATAAATGCACGTTGTTAGATAATTTAATCTAGAATTCAGGCAACTTAACTTTATTGCTCTAGGTCAACTGGTTTAGGAGATATCGAAGAAACCGTGCAGCATCTGGGAGCTAAAATTCAAAAAGTTGAACTTTTTTGTTTGTATCTAGATACAAAATCTATAAATGCACGTTGTTAGATAATTTAATCTAGAATTCAGGCAACTTAACTTTATTGCTCTAGGTCAACTGGTTTAGGAGATATCGAAGAAACCGTGCAGCATCTGGGAGCTAAAATTCAAAAAGTTGAACTTTTTTGTTTGTATCTAGATGCAAAATCTATAAATGCACGTTGTTAGATAATTTAATATAGAATTCAGGCAACTTAACTTTATTGCTCTAGGTCAACTGGTTTAGGAGATATCGAAGAAACCGTGCAGCATCTGGGAGCTAAAATTCAAAAAGTTGAACTTTTTTGTTTGTATCTAGATACAAAATCTATAAATGCACGTTGTTAGATAATTTAATCTAGAATTCAGGCAACTTAACTTTATTGCTCTAGGTCAACTGGTTTGGGAGATATCGAAGAAACCGTGCAGCATCTGGGAGCTAAAATTCAAAAAGTTGAACTTTTTTGTTTGTATCTAGATACAAAATCTATAAATGCACGTTGTTAGATAATTTAATCTAGAATTCAGGCAACTTAACTTTATTGCTCTAGGTCAACTGGTTTGGGAGATATCGAAGAAACCGTGCAGCATCTGGGAGCTAAAATTCAAAAAGTTTAACTTTTTTGTTTGTATCTAGATACAAAATCTATAAATGCACGTTGTTAGATAATTTAATCTAGAATTCAGGCAACTTAACTTTATTGCTCTAGGTCAACTGGTTTGGGAGATATCGAAGAAATCGTGCAGCATCTGGGAGCTAAAATTCAAAAAGTTGAACTTTTTTGTTTGTATCTCGATACAAAATCTATAAATGCACGTTGTTAGCTAATTTAATCTAGAATTCAGGCAACTTAACTTTATTGCTCTAGGTCAACTGGTTTGGGAGATATCGAAGAAACCGTGCAGCATCTGGGAGCTAAAATTCAAAAAGTTGAACTTTTTTGTTTGTATCTAGATACAAAATCTATAAATGCACGTTGTTAGATAATTTAATCTAGAATTCAGGCAACTTAACTTTATTGCTCTAGGTCAACTGGTTGAGGAGATATCGAAGAAACCGTGCAGCATCTGGGAGCTAAAATTCAAAAAGTTTAACTTTTTTGTTTGTATCTAGATACAAAATCTATAAATGCACGTTGTTAGATAATTTAATCTAGAATTCAGACAACTTAACTTTATTGCTCTAGGTCAACTGGTTTAGAAGATATCGAAGAAACCGTGCAGCATCTGGGAGCTAAAATTCAAAAAGTTTAACTTTTTTGTTTGTATCTAGATACAAAATCTATAAATGCACGTTGTTAGATAATTTAATCTAGAATTCAGACAACTTAACTTTATTGCTCTAGGTCAACTGGTTTAGAAGATATCGAAGAAACCGTGCAGCATCTGGGAGCTAAAATTCAAAAAGTTGAACTTTTTTGTTTGTATCTAGATACAAAATCTATAAATGCACGTTGTAAGATAATTTATTCTAGAATTCAGGCAACTTAACTTTATTGCTCTAGGTCAACTGGTTTGGGAGATATCGAAGAAACCGTGCAGGATCTGGGAGCTAAAATTCAAAAAGTTGAACTTTTTTGTTTGTATCTAGATACAAAATCTATAAATGCACGTTGTTAGATAATTTAATCTAGAATTCAGGCAACTTAACTTTATTGCTCTAGGTCAACTGGTTTGGGAGATATCGAAGAAACCGTGCAGCATCTGGGAGCTAAAATTCAAAAAGTTTAACTTTTTTGTTTGTATCTAGATACAAAATCTATAAATGCACGTTGTTAGATAATTTAATCTAGAATTCAGGCAACTTAACTTTATTGCTCTAGGTCAACTGGTTGAGGAGATATCGAAGAAACCGTGCAGCATCTGGGAGCTAAAATTCAAAAAGTTTAACTTTTTTGTTTGTATCTAGATACAAAATCTATAAATGCACGTTGTTAGATAATTTAATCTAGAATTCAGACAACTTAACTTTATTGCTCTAGGTCAACTGGTTTAGAAGATATCGAAGAAACCGTGCAGCATCTGGGAGCTAAAATTCAAAAAGTTTAACTTTTTTGTTTGTATCTAGATACAAAATCTATAAATGCACGTTGTTAGATAATTTAATCTAGAATTCAGACAACATAACTTTATTGCTCTAGGTCAACTGGTTTAGAAGATATCGAAGAAACCGTGCAGCATCTGGGAGCTAAAATTCAAAAAGTTGAACTTGTTTGTTTGTATCTAGATACAAAATCTATAAATGCACGTTGTAAGATAATTTATTCTAGAATTCAGGCAACTTAACTTTATTGCTCTAGGTCAACTGGTTTAGGAGATATCGAAGAAACCGTGCAGCATCTGGGAGCTAAAATTCAAAAAGTTGAACTTTTTTGTTTGTATCTAGATACAAAATCTATAAATGCACGTTGTTAGATAATTTAATCTAGAATTCAGGCAACTTAACTTTATTGCTCTAGGTCAACTGGTTTAGGAGATATCGAAGAAACCGTGCAGCATCTGGGAGCTAAAATTCAAAAAGTTGAACTTTTTTGTTTGTATCTAGATACAAAATCTATAAATGCACGTTGTTAGATAATTTAATCTAGAATTCAGGCAACTTAACTTTATTGCTCTAGGTCAACTGGTTTAGGAGATATCGAAGAAATCGTGCAGCATCTGGGAGCTAAAATTCAAAAAGTTGAACTTTTTGGTTTGTATCTAGATACAAAATCTATAAATGCACGTTGTTAGATAATTTAATCTAGAATTCAGGCAACTTAACTTTATTGCTCTAGGTCAACTGGTTTGGGAGATATCGAAGAAACCGTGAAGCATCTGGGAGCTAAAATTCAAAAAGTTGAACTTTTTTGATTGTATCTCAGATACAAAATCTATAAATGCACGTTGTTAGATAATTTAATCTAGAATTCAGGAAAATTAATTATATCGCTGTCGGTCAACTGGTTTGGGAGATATCGAAGAAACCGTGCAGCATCTGGGAGCTAAAATTCAAAAAGTTGACCTTTTTCTTTTGTATCTAGATACAAAATCTATAAATGCACGTTGTTAGATAATTTAATCTAGAATTCAGGCAACTTAACTTTATTGCTCTAGGTCAACTGGTTTGGGAGATATCGAAGAAACCGTGCAGCATCTGGGAGCTAAAATTCAAAAAGTTGAACTTTTTTGTTTGTATCTAGATACAAAATCTATAAATGCACGTTGTTAGATAATTTAATCTAGAATTCAGGCAACTTAACTTTATTGCTCTAGGTCAACTGGTTTAGGAGATATCGAAGAAACCGTGCAGCATCTGGGAGCTAAAATTCAAAAAGTTGAACTTTTTTGTTTGTATCTAGATACAAAATCTATAAATGCACGTTGTTAGATAATTTAATCTAGAATTCAGGCAACTTAACTTTATTGCTCTAGGTCAACTGGTTTAGGAGATATCGAAGAAACCGTGCAGCATCTGGGAGCTAAAATTCAAAAAGTTGAACTTTTTTGTTTGTATCTAGATACAAAATTTATAAATGCACGTTGTTAGATAATTTAATATAGAATTCAGGAAAATTATTTATATCGCTGTAGGTCAACTGGTTTGGGAGATATCGAAGAAACCGTGCAGCATCTGGGAGCTAAAATTCAAAAAGTTGAACTTTTTTGTTTGTATCTAGATACAAAATCTATAAATGCACGTTGTTAGATAATTTAATCTAGAATTCAGGCAACTTAACTTTATTGCTCTAGGTCAACTGGTTTGGGAGATATCGAAGAAACCGTGAAGCATCTGGGAGCTAAAATTCAAAAAGTTGAACTTTTTTGTTTGTATCTAGATACAAAATCTATAAATGCACGTTGTTAGATAATTTAATCTAGAATTCAGGCAACTTAACTTTATTGCTCTAGGTCAACTGGTTTAGGAGATATCGAAGAAACCGTGCAGCATCTGGGAGCTAAAATTCAAAAAGTTGAACTTTTTTGTTTGTATCTAGATACAAAATCTATAAATGCACGTTGTTAGATAATTTAATCTAGAATTCAGGCAACTTAACTTTATTGCTCTAGGTCAACTGGTTTAGGAGATATCGAAGGAACCGTGCAGCATCTGGGAGCTAAAATTCAAAAAGTTGAACTTTTTTGTTTGTATCTAGATACAAAATCTATAAATGCACGTTGTTAGATAATTTAATTTAGAATTCAGGCAACTTAACTTTATTGCTCTAGGTCAACTGGTTTGGGAGATATCGAAGAAACCGTGCAGCATCTGGGAGCTAAAATTCAAAAAGTTGAACTTTTTTGTTTGTATCTAGATACAAAATCTATAAATGCACGTTGTTAGATAATTTAATCTAGAATTCAGGCAACTTAACTTTATTGCTCTAGGTCAACTGGTTTAGGAGATATCGAAGAATCCGTGCAGCATCTGGGAGCTAAAATTTAAAAAGTTGAACTTTTTTGTTTGTATCTAGATACAAAATCTATAAATGCACGTTGTTAGATAATTTAATCTAGAATTCAGGCAACTTAACTTTATTGCTCTAGGTCAACTGGTTTAGGAGATATCGAAGAAACCGTGCAGCATCTGGGAGCTAAAATTCAAAAAGTTGAACTTTTTTGTTTGTATCTAGATACAAAATCTATAAATGCACGTTGTTAGATAATTTAATCTAGAATTCAGGCAACTTAACTTTATTGCTATAGGTCAACTGGTTTGGGAGATATCGAAGAAACCGTGCAGCATCTGGGAGCTAAAATTCAAAAAGTTGAACTTTTTTGTTTGTATCTAGATACAAAATCTATAAATGCACGTTGTTAGATAATTTAATCTAGAATTCAGGCAACTTAACTTTATTGCTCTAGGTCAACTGGTTTATATATAGATACAAAATCTATAAATGCACGTTGTTAGATAATTTAATCTAGAATTCAGGCAACTTAACTTTATTGCTCTAGGTCAACTGGTTTGGGAGATATCGAAGAAATCGTGCAGCATCTGGGAGCTAAAATTCAAAAAGTTGAACTTTTTTGTTTGTATCTAGATACAAAATCTATAAATGCACGTTGTTAGATAATTTAATCTAGAATTCAGGCAACTTAACTTTATTGCTCTAGATCAACTGGTTTGGGAGATATCGAAGAAACCGTGCAGCATCTGGGAGCTAAAATTCAAAAAGTTGAACTTTTTTGTTTGTATCTAGATACAAAATCTATAAATGCACGTTGATAGATAATTTAATCTAGAATTCAGGCAACTTAACTTTATTGCTCTAGGTCAACTGGTTTGGGAGATATCGAAGAAACCGTGCAGCATCTGGGAGCTAAAATTCAAAAAGTTGAACTTTTTTGTTTGTATCTAGATACAAAATCTATAAATGCACGTTGTTAGATAATTTAATCTAGAATTCAGGCAACTTAACTTTATTGCTCTAGGTCAACTGGTTTAGGAGATATCGAAGAAACCGTGCAGCATCTGGGAGCTAAAATTCAAAAAGTTGAACTTTTTTGTTTGTATCTAGATACAAAATCTATAAATGCACGTTGTTAGATAATTTAATCTAGAATTCAGGCAACTTAACTTTATTGCTCTAGGTCAACTGGTTTAGGAGATATCGAAGAAACCGTGCAGCATCTGGGAGCTAAAATTCAAAAAGTTGAACTTTTTTGTTTGTATCTAGATACAAAATCTATAAATGCACGTTGTTAGATAATTTAATCTAGAATTCAGGCAACTTAACTTTATTGCTCTAGGTCAACTGGTTTAGGAGATATCGAAGAAACCGTGCAGCATCTGGGAGCTAAAATTCAAAAAGTTGAACTTTTTTGTTTGTATCTAGATACAAAATCTATAAATGCACGTTGTTAGATAATTTAATTTAGAATTCAGGCAACTTAACTTTATTGCTCTAGGTCAACTGGTTTGGGAGATATCGAAGAAACCGTGCAGCATCTGGGAGCTAAAATTCAAAAAGTTGAACTTTTTTGTTTGTATCTAGATACAAAATCTATAAATGCACGTTGTTAGATAATTTAATCTAGAATTCAGGCAACTTAACTTTATTGCTCTAGGTCAACTGGTTTAGGAGATATCGAAGAATCCGTGCAGCATCTGGGAGCTAAAATTTAAAAAGTTGAACTTTTTTGTTTGTATCTAGATACAAAATCTATAAATGCACGTTGTTAGATAATTTAATCTAGAATTCAGGCAACTTAACTTTATTGCTCTAGGTCAACTGGTTTAGGAGATATCGAAGAAACCGTGCAGCATCTGGGAGCTAAAATTCAAAAAGTTGAACTTTTTTGTTTGTATCTAGATACAAAATCTATAAATGCACGTTGTTAGATAATTTAATCTAGAATTCAGGCAACTTAACTTTATTGCTCTAGGTCAACTGGTTTAGGAGATATCGAAGAAACCGTGCAGCATCTGGGAGCTAAAATTCAAAAAGTTGAACTTTTTTGTTTGTATCTAGATACAAAATCTATAAATGCACGTTGTTAGATAATTTAATCTAGAATTCAGGCAACTTAACTTTATTGCTCTAGGTCAACTGGTTTAGGAGATATCGAAGAAACCGTGCAGCATCTGGGAGCTACAATTCAAAAAGTTGAACTTTTTTGTTTGTATCTAGATACAAAATCTATAAATGCACGTTGTTAGATAATTTAATTTAGAATTCAGGCAACTTAACTTTATTGCTCTAGGTCAACTGGTTTGGGAGATATCGAAGAAACCGTGCAGCATCTGGGAGCTAAAATTCAAAAAGTTGAACTTTTTTGTTTGTATCTAGATACAAAATCTATAAATGCACGTTGTTAGATAATTTAATCTAGAATTCAGGCAACTTAACTTTATTGCTCTAGGTCAACTGGTTTAGGAGATATCGAAGAATCCGTGCAGCATCTGGGAGCTAAAATTTAAAAAGTTGAACTTTTTTGTTTGTATCTAGATACAAAATCTATAAATGCACGTTGTTAGATAATTTAATCTAGAATTCAGGCAACTTAACTTTATTGCTCTAGGTCAACTGGTTTAGGAGATATCGAAGAAACCGTGCAGCATCTGGGAGCTAAAATTCAAAAAGTTGAACTTTTTTGTTTGTATCTAGATACAAAATCTATAAATGCACGTTGTTAGATAATTTAATCTAGAATTCAGGCAACTTAACTTTATTGCTCTAGGTCAACTGGTTTATATATAGATACAAAATCTATAAATGCACGTTGTTAGATAATTTAATCTAGAATTCAGGCAACTTAACTTTATTGCTCTAGGTCAACTGGTTTGGGAGATATCGAAGAAATCGTGCAGCATCTGGGAGCTAAAATTCAAAAAGTTGAACTTTTTTGTTTGTATCTAGATACAAAATCTATAAATGCACGTTGTTAGATAATTTAATCTAGAATTCAGGCAACTTAACTTTATCGAAGAAACCGTGCAGCATCTGGGAGCTAAAATTCAAAAAGTTGAACTTTTTTGTTTGTATCTAGATACAAAATCTATAAATGCACGTTGATAGATAATTTAATCTAGAATTCAGGCAACTTAACTTTATTGCTCTAGGTCAACTGGTTTGGGAGATATCGAAGAAACCGTGCAGCATCTGGGAGCTAAAATTCAAAAAGTTGAACTTTTTTGTTTGTATCTAGATACAAAATCTATAAATGCACGTTGTTAGATAATTTAATCTAGAATTCAGGCAACTTAACTTTATTGCTCTAGGTCAACTGGTTTAGGAGATATCGAAGAAACCGTGCAGCATCTGGGAGCTAAAATTCAAAAAGTTGAACTTTTTTGTTTGTATCTAGATACAAAATCTATAAATGCACGTTGTTAGATAATTTAATCTAGAATTCAGGCAACTTAACTTTATTGCTCTAGGTCAACTGGTTTGGGAGATATCGAAGAAACCGTGCAGCATCTGGGAGCTAAAATTCAAAAAGTTGAACTTTTTTGTTTGTATCTAGATACAAAATCTATAAATGCACGTTGTTAGATAATTTAATCTAGAATTCAGGCAACTTAACTTTATTGCTCTAGGTCAACTGGTTTAGGAGATATCGAAGAAACCGTGCAGCATCTGGGAGCTAAAATTCAAAAAGTTGAACTTTTTTGTTTGTATCTAGATACAAAATCTATAAATGCACGTTGTTAGATAATTTAATCTAGAATTCAGGCAACTTAACTTTATTGCTCTAGGTCAACTGGTTTAGGAGATATCGAAGAAACCGTGCAGCATCTGGGAGCTAAAATTCAAAAAGTTGAACTTTTTTGTTTGTATCTAGATACAAAATCTATAAATGCACGTTGTTAGATAATTTAATCTAGAATTCCGGCAACTTAACTTTATTGCTATAGGTCAACTGGTTTGGGAGATATCGAAGAAACCGTGCAGCATCTGGGAGCTAAAATTCAAAAAGTTGAACTTTTTTGTTTGTATCTAGATGCAAAATCTATAAATGCACGTTGTTAGATAATTTAATCTAGAATTCAGGCAACTTAACTTTATTGCTCTAGGTCAACTGGTTTAGGAGATATCGAAGAATCCATGCAGCATCTGGGAGCTAAAATTTAAAAAGATGAACTTTTTTGTTTGTATCTAGATACAAAATCTATAAATGCACGTTGTTAGATAATTTAATCTAGAATTCAGGCAACTTAACTTTATTGCTCTAGGTCAACTGGTTTAGGAGATATCGAAGAAACCGTGCAGCATCTGGGAGCTAAAATTCAAAAAGTTGAACTTTTTTGTTTGTATCTAGATACAAAATCTATAAATGCACGTTGTTAGATAATTTAATCTAGATTTCAGGCAACTTAACTTTATTGCTATAGGTCAACTGGTTTGGGAGATATCGAAGAAACCGTGCAGCATCTGGGAGCTAAAATTCAAAAAGTTGAACTTTTTTGTTTGTATCTAGATACAAAATCTATAAATGCACGTTGTTAGATAATTTAATCTAGAATTCAGGCAACTTAACTTTATTGCTCTAGGTCAACTGGTTTATATATAGATACAAAATCTATAAATGCACGTTGTTAGATAATTTAATCTAGAATTCAGGCAACTTAACTTTATTGCTCTAGGTAAACTGGTTTAGGAGATATCGAATAAACCGTGCAGCATCTGGGAGCTAAAATTCAAAAAGTTGAACTTTTTTGTTTGTATCTAGATACAAAATCTATAAATGCACGTTGTTAGATAATTTAATCTAGAATTCAGGCAACTTAACTTTATTGCTCTAGGTCAACTGGTTTAGGAGATATCGAAGAAACCGTGCAGCATCTGGGAGCTAAAATTCAAAAAGTTGAACTTTTTTGTTTGTATCTAGATACAAAATCTATAAATGCACGTTGTTAGATAATTTAATCTAGAATTCAGGCAACTTAACTTTATTGCTCTAGGTCAACTGGTTTAGGAGATATCGAAGAAACCGTGCAGCATCTGGGAGCTAAAATTCAAAAAGTTAAACTTTTTTGTTTGTATCTAGATACAAAATCTATAAATGCACGTTGTTAGATAATTTAATCTAGAATTCAGGCAACTTAACTTTATTGCTCTAGGTCAACTGGTTTAGGAGATATCGAAGAAACCATGCAGCATCTGGGAGCTAAAATTCAAAAAGTTGAACTTTTTTGTTTGTATCTAGATACAAAATCTATAAATGCACGTTGTTAGATAATTTAATCTAGAATTCAGGCAACTTAACTTTATTGCTCTAGGTCAACTGGTTTAGGAGATATCGAAGAAACCGTGCAGCATCTGGGAGCTAAAATTCAAAAAGTTGAACTTTTTTGTTTGTATCTAGATACAAAATCTATAAATGCACGTTGTTAGATAATTTAATCTAGAATTCAGGCAACTTAACTTTATTGCTCTAGGTCAACTGGTTTAGGAGATAACGAAGAAACCGTGCAGCATCTGGGAGCTAAAATTCAAAAAGTTGAACTTTTTTGTTTGTATCTAGATACAAAATCTATAAATGCACGTTGTTAGATAATTTAATCTAGAATTCAGGAAAATTAATTATATCGCTGTAGGTCAACTGGTTTGGGAGATATCGAAGAAACCGTGCAGCATCTGGGAGCTAAAATTCAAAAAGTTGAACTTTTTTGTTTGTATCTAGATACAAAATCTATAAATGCACGTTGTTAGATAATTTATTCTAGAATTCAGGCAACTTAACTTTATTGCTCTAGGTCAACTGGTTTGGGAGATATCGAAGAAACCGTGCAGCATCTGGGAGCTAAAATTCAAAAAGTTGAACTTTTTTGTTTGTATCTAGATACAAAATCTATAAATGCACGTTGTTAGATAATTTAATCTAGAATTCAGGCAACTTAACTTTATTGCTCTAGGTCAACTGGTTTAGGAGATATCGAAGAAACCGTGCAGCATCTGGGAGCTAAAATTCAAAAAGTTGAACTTTTTTGTTTGTATCTAGATACAAAATCTATAAATGCACGTTGTTAGATAATTTAATCTAGAATTCAGGCAACTTAACTTTATTGCTCTAGATCAACTGGTTTAGGAGATATCGAAGAAACCGTGCAGCATCTGGGAGCTAAAATTCAAAAAGTTGAACTTTTTTGTTTGGATCTAGATACAAAATCTATAAATGCACGTTGTTGGATAATTTAATCTAGAATTCAGGCAACTTAACTTTATTGCTCTAGGTCAACTGGTTTGGGAGATATCAAAGAAACCGTGCAGCATCTGGGAGCTAAAATTCAAAAAAATGAACTTTTTTGTTTGTATCTAGATACAAAATCTATAAATGCACGTTGTTAGATAATTTAATCTAGAATTCAGGCAACTTAACTTTATTGCTCTAGGTCAACTGGTTTAGGAGATATCGAAGAAACCGTGCAGCATCTGGGAGCTAAAATTCAAAAAGTTGAACTTTTTTGTTTGTATCTAGATACAAAATCTATAAATGCACGTTGTTAGATAATTTAATCTAGAATTCAGGCAACTTAACTTTATTGCTCTAGGTCAACTGGTTTAGGAGATATCGAAGAAACCGTGCAGCATCTGGGAGCTAAAATTCAAAAAGTTGAACTTTTTTGTTTGTATCTAGATACAAAATCTATAAATGCACGTTGTTAGATAATTTAATCTAGAATTCAGGCAACTTAACTTTATTGCTCTAGGTCAACTGGTTTGGGAGATATCGAAGAAACCGTGCAGCATCTGGGAGCTAAAATTCAAAAAGTTGAACTTTTTTGTTTGTATCTAGATACAAAATCTATAAATGCACGTTGTTAGATAATTGAATATAGAATTCAGGAAAATTAATTATATCGCTGTAGGTCAACTGGTTTGGGAGATATCGAAGAAACCGTGCAGCATCTGGGAGCTAAAATTCAAAAAGTTGAACTTTTTTGTTTGTATCTAGATACAAAATCTATAAATGCACGTTGTTAGATAATTTAATCTAGAATTCAGGCAACTTAACTTTATTGCTCTAGGTCAACTGGTTTAGGAGATATCGAAGAAACCGTACTGCATCTGGGAGCTAAAATTCAAAAAGTTGAACTTTTTTGTTTGTATCTAGATTCAAAATCTATAAATGCAGGTTGTTAGATAATTTAATCTAGAATTCAGGCAACTTAACTTTATTGCTCTAGGTCAACTGGTTTAGGAGATAACGAAGAAACCGTGCAGCATCTGGGAGCTAAAATTCAAAAAGTTGAACTTTTTTGTTTGTATCTAGATACAAAATCTATAAATGCACGTTGTTAGATAATTTATTCTAGAATTCAGGCAACTTAACTTTATTGCTCTAGGTCAACTGGTTTGGGAGATATCGAAGAAACCGTGCAGCATCTGGGAGCTAAAATTCAAAAAGTTGAACTTTTTTGTTTGTATCTAGATACAAAATCTATAAATGCACGTTGTTAGATAATTTAATCTAGAATTCAGGCAACTTAACTTTATTGCTCTAGGTCAACTGGTTTAGGAGATATCGAAGAAACCGTGCAGCATCTGGGAGCTAAAATTCAAAAAGTTGAACTTTTTTGTTTGTATCTAGATACAAAATCTATAAATGCACGTTGTTAGATAATTTAATCTAGAATTCAGGCAACTTAACTTTATTGCTCTAGGTCAACTGGTTTAGGAGATATCGAAGAAACCGTGCAGCATCTGGGAGCTAAAATTCAAAAAGTTGAACTTTTTTGTTTGGATCTAGATACAAAATCTATAAATGCACGTTGTTAGATAATTTAATCTAGAATTCAGGCAACTTAACTTTATTGCTCTAGGTCAACTGGTTTGTGATATATCGAAGAAACCGTGCAGCATCTGGGAGCTAAAATTCAAAAAAATGAACTTTTTTGTTTGTATCTAGATACAAAATCTATAAATGCACGTTGTTAGATAATTTAATCTAGAATTCAGGCAACTTAACTTTATTGCTCTAGGTCAACTGGTTTGGGAGATATCGAAGAAACCGTGCAGCATCTGGGAGCTAAAATTCAAAAGGTTGAACTTTTTTGTTTGTATCTAGATACAAAATCTATAAATGCACGTTGTTAGATAATTTAATCTAGAATTCAGGAAAATTAATCATATCGCTGTAGGTCAACTGGTTTGGGAGATATCGAAGAAACCGTGCAGCATCTGGGAGCTAAAATTCAAAAAGTTGAACTTTTTTGTTTGTATCTAGATACAAAATCTATAAATGCATGTTGTTAGATAATTTAATCTAGAATTCAGGCAACTTAACTTTATTGCTCTAGGTCAACTGGTTTAGGAGATATCGAAGAAACCGTGCAGCATCTGGGAGCTAAAATTCAAATAGTTGAACTTTTTTGTTTGAATCTATATACAAAATCTATAAATGCACGTTGTTAGATAATTTAATCTAGAATTCAGGCAACTTAACTTTATTGCTCTAGGTCAACTGGTTTAGGAGATATCGAAGAAACCGTGCAGCATCTGGGAGCTAAAATTCAAAAAGTTGAACTTTTTTGTTAGTATCTAGATACAACATCTATAAATGCACGTTGTTAGATAATTTAATCTAGAATTCAGGCAACTTAACTTTATTGCTCTAGGTCAACTGGTTTAGGAGATATCGAAGAAACCGTGCAGCATCTGGGAGCTAAAATTCAAAAAGTTGAACTTTTTTGTTTGTATATAGATACAAATTCTATAAATGCACGTTGTTAGATAATTTAATCTAGAATTCAGACAACTTAACTTTATTGCTCTAGGTCAACTGGTTTAGGAGATATCGAAGAAACCGTGCAGCATCTGGGAGCTAAAATTCAAAAAGTTGAACTTTTTGTTTGTATCTAGATACAAAATCTATAAATGCACGTTGTTAGATAATTTAATCTAGAATTCAGGCAACTTAACTTTATTGCTCTAGGTCAACTGGTTTAGGAGATATCGAAGAAACCGTGCAGCATCTGGGAGCTAAAATTCAAAAAGTTGAACTTTTTTGTTTGTATCTAGATACAAAATCTATAAATGCACGTTGTTAGATAATTTAATCTAGAATTCAGGCAACTTAACTTTATTGCTCTAGGTCAACTGGTTTAGGAGATATCGAAGAAACCGTGCAGCATCTGGGAGCTAAAATTCAAAAAGTTGAACTTTTTTGTTTGTATCTAGATACAAAATCTATAAATGCACGTTATTAGATAATTTAATCTAGAATTCAGGCAACTTAACTTTATTGCTCTAGGTCAACTGGTTTGGGAGATATCGAAGAAACCGTGCAGCATCTGGGAGCTAAAATTCAAAAAGTTGAACTTTTTTGTTTGTATCTAGATACAAAATCTATAAATGCACGTTGTTAGATAATTTAATCTAGAATTCAGGCAACTTAACTTTATTGCTCTAGGTCAACTGGTTTGGGAGATATCGAAGAAACCGTGAAGCATCTGGGAGCTAAAATTCAAAAAGTTGAACTTTTTTGTTTGTATCTAGATACAAAATCTATAAATGCACGTTGTTAGATAATTTAATCTAGAATTCAGGCAACTTAACTTTATTGCTCTAGGTCAACTGGTTTGGGAGATATCGAAGAAACCGTGCAGCATCTGGGAGCTAAAATTCAAAAAGTTGAACTTTTTTGTTTGTATCTAGATACAAAATCTATAAATGCACATTGTTAGATAATTGAATATAGGATTCAGGAAAATTAATTATATCGCTGTAGGTCAACTGGTTTGGAAGATATCGAAGAAACCGTGCAGCATCTGGGAGCTAAAATTCAAAAAGTTGAACTTTTTTGTTTGTATCTAGATACAAAATCTATAAATGCACGTTGTTAGATAATTTAATCTAGAATTCAGGCAACTTAACTTTATTGCTCTAGGTCAACTGGTTTAGGAGATATCGAAGAAACCGTGCAGCATCTGTGTTGATGCTTCACATCCTATAATTACTTGAAAGTTAGTTTTAAATTAATGAATTGTTCAATTTATCTATCACTTTTTTGCTATAATTCTATTTAACCTGAATTTGTCATCACTTGGATTATTAGCTGAATGTTGTTGATGTTTAATTTCTTTGTGGAATCTAAGCTTATATCCTAAGTTTATAAAAGAACGAATAAACTGAAAAGAGCTCTCTTTTTTTGATTGAAAATTCTGGTACAGTCGTTTTAGTTGTTGCCGCTGTTGATTGGAATCAGCGTTGAATTGATTTATATTGAAATCATTAGTTGTTGCCACAGTCCGGAAAGACCGGTGTGGAGTTGAAATTTAATCAAATTAAAAGTCCAAAAAACGCTTTGGACATTTTTTGGTGCCGAAACCCGGGACAAAATTGATAGTTGTTGAAGTCCCTATCATAAAATCTAGAAGAGCTTTCAACAACAAGGGAATCGCCTTTGGAAACATCACCGCCAAGGAACAAATTGTGGGTAAAAACATAAAATAACGTGCTTTAAATTTCCCTTATTGCAATATTTATTGGTAACTAACATCATACATATAATATCTAAAGTGAAAACACATAATTTATTCATCGCATAAAATTGAAGAGCTGACGAATAAACGAAAAAAAAGAGCATATTTTTCCGTTCCTTCAATCTCCTGTTCGCTCAGTTTCAAGTCGCAGTTAGTATTTTTCGACAAAACCGCATTATTAAATTAATTATCAAATTCGCCGCATTACATCGTTTGGCAATTGTTCTTCGTTGATCAAAGCTCTATTTTGTTGTGGCTGCTTGACATTATACTGCTGGTCTTATACAAAGAAAGTGCACGCGGAATTGGAATTCTCGTTGCATAATTATTGGATGTTCGCTTGTTGCATATATGCTGTTAAGTTGAGTGACTTTTCCGTTGGGCGTAAGTCTTTTTTTTTCTCGATTCACCGCTTTGAAAGCTTCGACATTTTGCTGATTGTTGAATTTGAACTATTGCTGAAATCTTTGCTAATTATACTTGAATAATTTCAATTTGGTGCATTCACTCGTAGAAAAAGTTTGAGGTTGTTGGTTTCTTTTTCATACATCGATTTGCTTATTACCGAGAAAATATGAGTAATTCAGACAATGAACATGAGGACCAAGGGGAGGCAGCTGGACAAGAGCATAAAGAGCAGGCGGGTGTAAAAGAGTTAGAGATTCATCGGCGTCGGCAGTTAGCGGAGTTGAAAGTTTTGCGATCTACAACCAAAGCAAATATAAGCAGAATCAAAAAGCTTATTAAAGAAAAAGGGTCAACAATTTCTGTGACCGAGTTGGAGTGTCGGTTGGGCATTCTCGAGTCCTATTTTAAGCAAAATTTGAATGTTCAAATGTCGCTAGAAAAAATGAATGTGGTTGGGGAGGAAAAAGCGAACGCGACCAGCAGAGCGGAAGTTGAGGATTTGTATGTTGTTGCCAAATCTGACATTTTAACCTTGTTAGCGGAGAAGAAACTGAGTGCTGGTGTTCTTGATAACTTAAATGCTACGTTGATAAATCCGCAACAGCCTGCAAGATCTTCAAAGCTTTAGAGAATCAAATTGCCATTGTTTTCTGGAAAGTTCTCAGAGTTTCCAAATTTCATAGGGCTTTTTAATAGTCTAGTAGAGAAGGATGATTCGTTGGATAATCTACAAAAATTCAATTATTTGAGAAATTGTTTATCGGGGCCGGCATTAAGTGCGGTCAAAGAATTCGATCTGACGAGTGGAAACTATGCCCATGCAATCAACCGATTAAAAAAAAGGTTTGATAATAAAGCGATGATGTTTCAAGAGCACATTAATGGAATTTTAGAAGTTCCAAAAATATCGAAGTGCTCCTCCTTTAATTTGCGAAACTTGGAAGATAGTTTTAACACCCATCTAGCTGCGATGCTCAGTATAGGCGATTACAAGAACATCGCAGAAGCCATTATAATTTCGTTCGCTCTAGACAGGGTCGATTTGGAGACGAAAGCCAAGTGGGACGAAGCGGTTGATCATTCCATGCTGCCATCATGGGCTGAATTTTCGAAATTGTTGGATCGTCGCTGTCAAACCTTAGAGGCAAGGGAATCTAAAAGTGGAAAGGTGGAATCAAATGTAAATAATAATTTTGGTAGTCGTTCTCGGAACACAAACAGAAATCAGTTTTCCAACACTTCGTTAGTTGTGAACAAAATCGTGTGTGAATTTTGTCAGACGGGTACACACGAGATTGTCGACTGCCCCGAGTTTAACCAGTTGTCAGTTTCCAACCGTTTCCTAGAAGTTAAGCGTCGTGTCCTATGCATTAACTGTTTGAAGAAAGGTCATTCCGTGAGAAGATGTAATTCACGAAAGTGCGCTATTTGCTCATTGCCACATCATAGGCTACTCCACAGATTTACGGTGGAAAACGCGGCAGCGACTGAAGACGCTTCAGACACAGACGCGATACCAAGTACAAGCACCAGTTGTACCAGTACCGTCGTCTCGAATGCTTGTGAATATGGCAATGCAAATGTTATTTTGGCTACAGGTGTTGTATACATAAAGGATAGATTTGGTAAATTTCAACCAGTCCGCACCCTGTTAGATTCTGCGTCACAGCTTAATTTTATTACCGAAGATATGGTTCAGAAACTCAAGTTGCACAGAGTTCAAACCCACACCTTTGTTTCCGGAATAGGTAAATCGAATTCTGTAGTCCATCATAAGACAGAAGCTAGTTGTAAGTCACGAATTTCTGACTTTGAGCTGAATTTGGATCTGTTGATCCTTAAGTCTATCACTAATATTCAACCTGAAAAAGAAATGGAGATTTCCGATTGGAACATCCCAACCAATATTCCTCTGGCTGATCCTTATTTTCACATTCCCAGTCGTATAGACCTTTTGATTGGAGCCGATAGTTTTTTCCATCTTCTGTGCGTTGGGCAGATTAAACTAGGCCCTCAGCTACCGGTGTTGCAGAAGACGTTGCTTGGTTGGATAGCCTCTGGAAGTTATGGGTTATCTGATGTTCCCCATGCTGCTTGCATGTTGGTTGGTTGTTCAGATTTTGCAGAGACCTCTTTGAACGAGATAGTGACTAAGTTCTGGGAAATGGAAGAAGTAAATAGGAAGCCGATTTTTCCATCGGTCGAAGAAGAAGAATGTGAAAAAGAGTTCCTGAGAAGCGTTCGACGTCAAGAAGATGGCCGTTTTGTAGTGAAAATTCTCTTTGATCCAAGGAAAGGACAATTAGGAGAATCGTTGAGCCAGGCCAGGAGACGAGCCTTTGATTTGGAAAGACGACTTCAGAGGAATGACACTGTGCGAAATCAGTACATTCAGTTCATGGAAGAATACGAGAGTCTGGGGCACATGGAAGTCGTCCCGAAGGATCAAGTCTCACTGATTCGATATTATGCTCCTCACCAATTCGTTCTTAGACCTGATTCTCTATCTACAAAGCTGAGGGTGGTTTTCGATTGTAGCGCCATAACTTCTTCCAACGTATCCTTGAACGATCTTCTCTTGAAAGGCCCAGTGATACAGGACGATCTATACGATATCATATTGCGATTTAGGTCATATAAAATTGCACTCACCGCGGATATCGCTAAAATGTATCGGCAGATATTAGTGGATAAGGAAGATCAAAATTGTCAATGTGTTTTATGGAGGTCGAATGAACAAAAACAGTTGTTAGCATATAGATTAAAAACAGTAACCTACGGGGCTACATCAGCTCCCTACCTTGCTACTAGATGCTTAAAATGGTTGGCCGATGAGAACGCAGTACAATTTCCAATAGGCGCGAAAGTCATAGGTGAAGACTTCTATATGGATGATATGATCACCGGTGCTGATTCATTGGAGGACGTTTATAAGATCTACCATGATACCAAAAACATACTTCAAACAGCTGGATTCGATTTGCACAAGTGGTGCAGTAATGACGCTAGGGTCTTAGAGCGGATCTCTGGCAGCGAACCTGTTAGCAATTCACTGCGTATCAACGAAAGTGATGTCATAAAGACTTTAGGCATCGTATGAAATCCATCAAAGGATGAATTTCAATACTTCACCCCTGACATGGACTTTTCAAAACCCATAACTAAAAGAACAGTCTTGTCTGAGCTTGCTCAAATCTTCGATCCGTTAGGGCTGATAAACCCAATAGTTGTAAAAGGTAAGATCATAATGCAGGATCTGTGGATTTCCAAATGCAACTGGGATGAGTCCGTTCCGATGGAGATACACTCACATTGGGAGGAGTATCGCAAGGACATAGCGCGTTTATTCACCGTAAAAATACCAAGGTACATTCCTTTTTCGTGTCCATCCAAAGTCAAAGTTGAGCTGCATGGATTTGCTGATGCATCGCTCCGTGCGTATGGTTGCGCGGTATATCTACGAACCGTAGACACAGTTGGCAAGGTAACATGTAACTTGTTAAGTGTCAAGTCAAAGGTAGCTCCTATTAAGACTAAATCGCTTCCGCGACTAGAATTGTGTGCAGCAGTTTTATTGAGCGAGTTGGTGCAAAGGATTTTACCGAACATTGTCGAAAAGATTGAAGAGATTTATCTTTGGTCGGATTCTGAGATTGTGCTGCATTGGATTTCAGCGCACCCGTCGTCGTGGGAGATATTCGTCGCAAATAGGGTATCCAAGATACAAACTGATCTACCAAGTGCTAGATGGAGGCATGTTAGTTCGAAATCGAATCCAGCTGATATAGTATCCCGTGGTTCATACACTTCCGAACTAATCGAAAGCATGTGGTTTGATGGGCCATCCTTTTTGTACTTACCCACTGAAAATTGGCCAAAACAAAAGGTATCCTCTCCTGTAACAAAGTCAGAAACCAACAACCCTGTAGTTTTGATAGCAAAAATTTCTTTAAATGAATTTTCAGAACACTTCGGACGATTTAGCAGCTACCAAAAGGTAATTCGTATATTTGGATATGTTGTTCGATTTATTAGATCAGCTAAACGAAAATCTGCTAATGAAAACTCTAACCCACCCGTAAGCTCTAAATCAACAGGCCTAACAGCAGAAGAACTGGAGGAATCTCTTCTAAGAATCATATGGAGCCTACAACAAACTCATTTCCGGGAGGAAATTGAAGATCTACGAAAAAAACAGATGATCAGCCCAAAAAGTGTCATCAGCTCTCTCAATCCCTTCCTTGATGATGAACACTCTATCGAGCTCTTACGAGTGGGTGGGCGTTTGCTGAATGCGAACATACCCTATGATGTTAAATGTCCTATTCTCCTACCCAAAAGTTCCCTGTTTGTAAATAACCTTGTTGTCCATTTGCATGTTACCAATTTTCATGCAGGTATCCAAGCTCTAGTCGCCATTCTGAGACAGCGGTTCTGGGTCATCAACGCTCGAAGTGTAGCTAAGAAGACTGTATTTGCGTGTCATCACTGCTTTCGGTACAAGCCAAGGCTCATGAAGCAGATCATGGGTGATTTACCAGCCAACAGAGTGACGATATCAAGGCTGTTTGCGAAGTCAGGCGTGGATTTTTGTGGGCCCTTTCAAATCTCACAAGGGCGTCGAGGCTACTGTACGCATAAAGCCTATGTGGCCGTGTTTATTTGCTTTGCAACAAAGGCGTCTCACCTAGAAGTCGTATCGGATCTATCGACGCAAGGGTTTCTAGCAGCCCTTAAAAGGTTCGTGGCACGACGTGGCCTATGCGAAGAAATCCACTGCGACAATGGGACGAATTTCGTTGGAGCTCGAAATGAACTTAAGGAACTATATATGGCGGTCTCGGAGCAGCAGAGGGAGAATATAATCTCATCATGGTGCGCCTTGCATCGAATCAAGTTCGCACACATACCACCCCGGGCTCCACATTTCGGTGGTTTATGGGAAGCGGCGGTGAAGTCTGCTAAATCGCATCTCTACAGGACGGTGAAGCAGACGTTTTTGACATATGAGGAATTTTTCGACCGTAGTCGCTGAAATAGAAGCCATCATGAATTCCCGCCCACTTTGCGTTCTAGGGCCTGATCCCAACGATGAACAAGTCTTAACTCCGGGTCATTTTTTAATTGGAAACGCTTTAAATTCTATTCCAGAGCCTACCATTCCAGAAGATATTTCCCCGTTAAAGCGATGGCGACGACTTACGCAGATAAAGCAGCACTTCTGGACGAGATGGTCTAAAGAGTATCTACTCGAGTTACAACGGCGGACGAAGTGGAAAACAGCCTCCGAAAATGCCACAGAGGGTACAGTGGTACTAATCAGCGACGACAATCTACCGCCTCAGCAATGGCTCGTTGGTAGAATCGTGAGACTCATCACCGGTCCGGATGGAAAGATACGGGTTGCCGACATAAGAGTCAAGGGAACTGTCTTAAGAAGACCAATTCATCGCCTGGCCCCTCTACCGGGTTGTTGAAGTACCTTACCTTCCGTTCGACCCTTCAAGGCGGGCAGTATGTTGATGCTTCACATCCTATAATTACTTGAAAATTAGTTTTAAATTAATGAATTGTTCAATTTATCTATCACTTTTTTGCTATAATTCTATTTAACCTGAATTTGTCATCACTTGGATTATTAGCTGAATGTTGTTGATGTTTAATTTCTTTGTGGAATCTAAGCTTATATCCTAAGTTTATAAAAGAACGAATAAACTGAAAAGAGCTCTCTTTTTTTGATTGAAAATTCTGGTACAGTCGTTTTAGTTGTTGCCGCTGTTGATTGGAATCAGCGTTGAATTGATTTATATTGAAATCATTAGTTGTTGCCACAGTCCGGAAAGACCGGTGTGGAGTTGAAATTTAATCAAATTAAAAGTCCAAAAAACGCTTTGGACAATCTGGGAGCTAAAATTCAAAAAGTTGAACTTTTTTGTTTGTATCTAGATACAAAATCTATAAATGCACGTTGTTAGATAATTTAATCTAGAATTCAGGCAACTTAACTTTATTGCTCTAGGTCAACTGGTTTAGGAGATATCGAAGAAACCGTGCAGCATCTGGGAGCTAAAATTCAAAAAGTTGAACTTTTTTGTTTGTATCTAGATACAAAATCTATAAATGCACGTTGTTAGATAATTTAATCTAGAATTCAGGCAACTTAACTTTATTGCTCTAGGTCAACTGGTTTGGGAGATATCGAAGAAACCGTGCAGCATCTGGGAGCTAAAATTCAAAAAGTTGAACTTTTTTGTTTGTATCTAGATACAAAATCTATAAATGCACGTTGTTAGATAATTTAATCTAGAATTCAGGCAACTTAACTTTATTGCTCTAGGTCAACTGGTTTAGGAGATATCGAAGAAACCGTGCAGCATCTGGGAGCTAAAATTCAAAAAGTTGAACTTTTTTGTTTGTATCTAGATACAAAATCTATAAATGCACGTTGTTAGATAATTTAATCTAGAATTCAGACAACTTAACTTTATTGCTCTAGGTCAACTGGTTTGGGAGATATCGAAGAAACCGTGCAGCATCTGGGAGCTAAAATTCAAAAAGTTGAACTTTTTTGTTTGTATCTAGATACAAAATCTATAAATGCACGTTGTTAGATAATTTAATCTAGAATTCAGGCAACTTAACTTTATTGCTCTAGGTCAACTGGTTTAGGAGATATCGAAGAAACCGTGCAGCATCTGGGAGCTAAAATTCAAAAAGTTGAACTTTTTTGTTTGTATCTAGATACAAAATCTATAAATGCACGTTGTTAGATAATTTAATCTAGAATTCAGGCAACTTAACTTTATTGCTCTAGGTCAACTGGTTTGGGAGATATCGAAGAAACCGTGCAGCATCTGGGAGCTAAAATTCAAAAAGTTGAACTTTTTTGTTTGTATCTAGATACAAAATCTATAAATGCACGTTGTTAGATAATTTAATCTAGAATTCAGGAAAATTAATTATATCGCTGTAGGTCAACTGGTTTGGGAGATATCGAAGAAACCGTGCAGCATCTGGGAGCTAAAATTCAAAAAGTTGCACTTTTTTGTTTGTATCTAGATACAAAATCTATAAATGCACGTTGTTAGATAATTTAATCTAGAATTCAGGCAACTTAACTTTATTGCTCTAGGTCAACTGGTTTAGGAGATATCGAAGAAACCGTGCAGCATCTGGGAGCTAAAATTCAAAAAGTTGAACTTTTTTGTTTGTATCTAGATACAAAATCTATAAATGCACGTTGTTAGATAATTTAATCTAGAATTCAGGCAACTTAACTTTATTGCTCTAGGTCAACTGGTTTGGGAGATATCGAAGAAACCGTGCAGCATCTGGGAGCTAAAATTCAAAAAGTTGAACTTTTTTGTTTGTATCTAGATACAAAATCTATAAATGCACGTTGTTAGATAATTTAATCTAGAATTCAGGCAACTTAACTTTATTGCTCTAGGTCAACTGGTTTAGGAGATATCGAAGAAACCGTGCAGCATCTGGGAGCTAAAATTCAAAAAGTTGAACTTTTTTGTTTGTATCTAGATACAAAATCTATAAATGCACGTTGTTAGATAATTGAATCTAGAATTCAGGAAAATTAATTATATCGCTGTAGGTCAACTGGTTTGGGAGATATCGAAGAAACCGTGCAGCATCTGGGAGCTAAAATTCAAAAAGTTGAACTTTTTTGTTTGTATCTAGATACGAAATCTATAAATGCACGTTGTTAGATAATTTAATCTAGAATTCAGGCAACTTAACTTTATTGCTCTAGGTCAACTGGTTTGGGAGATATCGAAGAAACCGTGCAGCATCTGGGAGCTAAAATTCAAAAAGTTGAACTTTTTTGTTTGTATCTAGATACAAAATCTATAAATGCACGTTGTTAGATAATTTAATCTAGAATTCAGGCAACTTAACTTTATTGCTCTAGGTCAACTGGTTTAGGACATATCGAAGAAACCGTGCAGCATCTGGGAGCTAAAATTCAAAAAGTTGAACTTTTTTGTTTGTATCTAGATACAAAATCTATAAATGCACGTTGTTAGATAATTTAATCTAGAATTCAGGCAACTTAACTTTATTGCTCTAGGTCAACTGGTTTGGGAGATATCGAAGAAACCGTGCAGCATCTGGGAGCTAAAATTCAAAAAGTTGAACTTTTTTGTTTGTATCTAGATACAAAATCTATAAATGCACGTTGTTAGATAATTTAATCTAGAATTCAGGCAACTTAACTTTATTGCTCTAGGTCAACTGGTTTGGGAGATATCGAAGAAACCGTGCAGCATCTGGGAGCTAAAATTCAAAAAGTTGAACTTTTTTGTTTGTATCTAGATACAAAATCTATAAATGCACGTTGTTAGATAATTTAATCTAGAATTCAGGCAACTTAACTTTATTGCTCTAGGTCAACTGGTTTAGGAGATATCGAAGAAACCGTGCAGCATCTGGGAGCTAAAATTCAAAAAGTTGAACTTTTTTGTTTGTATCTAGATACAAAATCTATAAATGCACGTTGTTAGATAATTTAATCTAGAATTCAGGCAACTTAACTTTATTGCTCTAGGTCAACTGGTTTGGGAGATATCGAAGAAACCGTGCAGCATCTGGGAGCTAAAATTCAAAAAGTTGAACTTTTTTGTTTGTATCTAGATACAAAATCTATAAATGCACGTTGTTAGATAATTTAATCTAGAATTCAGGCAACTTAACTTTATTGCTCTAGGTCAACTGGTTTAGGAGATATCGAAGAAACCGTGCAGCATCTGGGAGCTAAAATTCAAAAAGTTGAACTTTTTTGTTTGTATCTAGATACAAAATCTATAAATGCACGTTGTTAGATAATTGAATCTAGAATTCAGGAAAATTAATTATATCGCTGTAGGTCAACTGGTTTGGGAGATATCGAAGAAACCGTGCAGCATCTGGGAGCTAAAATTCAAAAAGTTGAACTTTTTTGTTTGTATCTAGATACAAAATCTATAAATGCACGTTGTTAGATAATTTAATCTAGAATTCAGGCAACTTAACTTTATTGCTCTAGGTCAACTGGTTTGGGAGATATCGAAGAAACCGTGCAGCATCTGGGAGCTAAAATTCAAAAAGTTAAACTTTTTTGTTTGTATCTAGATACAAAATCTATAAATGCACGTTGTTAGATAATTTAATCTAGAATTCAGGCAACTTAACTTTATTGCTCTAGGTCAACTGGTTTAGGAGATATCGAAGAAACCGTGCAGCATCTGGGAGCTAAAATTCAAAAAGTTGAACTTTTTTGTTTGTATCTAGATACAAAATCTATAAATGCACGTTGTTAGATAATTTAATCTAGAATTCAGGCAACTTAACTTTATTGCTCTAGGTCAACTGGTTTGGGAGATATCGAAGAAACCGTGCAGCATCTGGGAGCTAAAATTCAAAAAGTTGAACTTTTTTGTTTGTATCTAGATACAAAATCTATAAATGCACGTTGTTAGATAATTTAATCTAGAATTCAGGCAACTTAACTTTATTGCTCTAGGTCAACTGGTTTGGGAGATATCGAAGAAACCGTGCAGCATCTGGGAGCTAAAATTCAAAAAGTTGAACTTTTTTGTTTGTATCTAGATACAAAATCTATAAATGCACGTTGTTAGATAATTTAATCTAGAATTCAGGCAACTTAACTTTATTGCTCTAGGTCAACTGGTTTAGGAGATATCGAAGAAACCGTGCAGCATCTGGGAGCTAAAATTCAAAAAGTTGAACTTTTTTGTTTGTATCTAGATACAAAATCTATAAATGCACGTTTTTAGATAATTTAATCTAGAATTCAGGCAACTTAACTTTATTGCTCTAGGTCAACTGGTTTGGGAGATATCGAAGAAACCGTGCAGCATCTGGGAGCTAAAATTCAAAAAGTTGAACTTTTTTGTTTGTATCTAGATACAAAATCTATAAATGCACGTTGTTAGATAATTTAATCTAGAATTCAGGCAACTTAACTTTATTGCTCTAGGTCAACTGGTTTAGGAGATATCGAAGAAACCGTGCAGCATCTGGGAGCTAAAATTCAAAAAGTTGAACTTTTTTGTTTGTATCTAGATACAAAATCTATAAATGCACGTTGTTAGATAATTGAATCTAGAATTCAGGAAAATTAATTATATCGCTGTTGGTCAACTGGTTTGGGAGATATCGAAGAAACCGTGCAGCATCTGGGAGCTAAAATTCAAAAAGTTGAACTTTTTTGTTTGTATCTAGATACAAAATCTATAAATGCACGTTGTTAGATAATTTAATCTAGAATTCAGGCAACTTAACTTTATTGCTCTAGGTCAACTGGTTTAGGAGATATCGAAGAAACCGTGCAGCATCTGGGAGCTAAAATTCAAAAAGTTGAACTTTTTTGTTTGTATCTAGATACAAAATCTATAAATGCACGTTGTTAGATAATTTAATCTAGAATTCAGGCAACTTAACTTTATTGCTCTAGGTCAACTGGTTTGGGAGATAACGAAGAAACCGTGCAGCATCTGGGAGCTAAAATTCAAAAAGTTGAACTTTTTTGTTTGTATCTAGATACAAAATCTATAAATGCACGTTGTTAGATAATTTAATCTAGAATTCAGGCAACTTAACTTTATTGCTCTAGGTCAACTCAGTGCTGGATTTACGCCTAGGCCCGTAAGGCCCGGGCCTGGGGCGGCATGATTTTAGGGGCGGCAAAATTTTGATAACACTGAAAATCAAGAACCGTAAAATGTTAGAATACAGTCAAAATTCGATAACTCAAACTACTATTATCCACAATAAAAGCTCGACTTATCAAGACTTCGATTTAAACAAATTGTTCCTCAAAATTAAAATAATCAAACAATTCAATATGTATCTGAAATACATATGCACACACGTTTTGTGCTTTTATTAAGTCTAACACATTTTACATTAATGTAGTACAGAAGTATTTACAACATACATAAAATTATTGCCTGTATGTACATATATGTACCTATGTACTTACAACTTCCAACCAGCAACGAAACATGTCGGTAATAAAAAAGTCAAATTTCTTAAACCTACATAATTATTTTTGTGTGTATGTAGAGGTAAGTATCTCGTTTTCTTTTCAAATGAAAATTCGCTTCAAAAATTCGAATTTAAAATGCATACGTGATGCTGTTATTTCTTCTCACTAAATGGGAATTCCCCTAAAAAAGTTCGACTTGCTTGATGCATATGCGATTTTTTTGTTCGAGTTATCAGGGAAAAAAATGTATGGGAATTGAACTCTAAACGTTGTTGACACATAATTTTGTTCGAGTTATAATAAAATAAGGCAGTGAATTTCTCAGTTTTTTTCAGTGAAGTGATTGCGGAATGCAAAATTTTTATACCCTATTCTAGGGGTATATTAATTTTGACGCATAGTTTGTAACATACCTTAATATTGCCCGTAGACCCCTAAAAGTTACTATATTTATGATCAGCATCGATAGTAATGTCGATCTAGCCATGTCCGTCCGTCCGTCCGTCCGTCCGTCGGCAAAAATTAGGCCTTTAAACTGGACCTAGAGAGCTGAAATTTTAACCATATACTCTCTAGGGTCCCGAAATAATCAAGTTTAAGAATTTTTGAAATCCGCCCACAGACACGCCCACAAACTCAAAAAAACAAAATTTTGGAAAAAATCGAATTTTGAGCTAGAGAGCTGAAATTTTTTATATATGATCTATGGCCCATAAAACTGATTGGGACATAAAATTTTTAAAATCCGCCCACTGACACGCCCACAATTAAATAAAATAAATTTTGGGAAAAATTGAATTTTGAGCTAGAAAGCTGAAATTTTTTATATATGATCTTTGGCCCATAAAACTGCTTGGGACATAAAATTTTCAAAATCCGCCCACTGACACGCCCACAATTAAATAAAATATTTTTTTTTGAAAAACCAAAATTTGTGCTAGGGAGCTGAAATTTTAATATATACTCTCTAGGGGCCCTTTATGCTCATGTGTAAATATTTTCAAAATCCGCCTACTGACACGCCCACAATTATTTTTTTTTTATTTTTGAAAAAGTTTGAGCTAGGGAGCTGAAATTTATAGTATATACTCTCTAGGTGCCCTTTATGCTCATACTTAATTTTTTTTTAAATCCGCCTACTGACACGCCCACAATTAAATAAAACAATTTTATTGAAAAACCAAAGTTTGAGCTAGGGAGCGTTTTTATTTACAAAAGCTTAGTTTTTTCGATAAAATCCTTTAAATTTTTGTCACGCCCACTTATGAGATATAGGAATAAGAATAGGGTATCCAACAGTTCGCCCAAGCGGACTGTAGCCCGCCCCTATGTTTGTTCATCAGTTTAAAACAAATTCAAATTTACAAGTAAAATTGTCGCAATTCTGATATAAATTTATAATCAAATATGAGTGCATATCGAAATAAACTCAGTGGTGCTGAATATCGTAAAAGGAAGGCAGAAGAATCTACGAAAAAATGTTATTTACTAAAGAAAATCCCAAAAATATCTAATTTTTTAACAAGTTCGTCAAAAACTTCTAATAATGATCAACAGCCATTATGTTCATCTACTGTAAGTATTTTACTATAATTATCAACATTTTTTTTAAATTGAATGTAACGTTGTTCTTAATCTAAGGGCGGAATCACATTTGTGCTATCACTCCAATGAATTCCATATGCGTAGAAACATGTTTTTGTCGTGTGGTGCAGTGTGGCGCGTTGAGTCGATATCGCTCCTATTACGACTGCGCCACACCACAACGATCTATGGAGCAATAAAACGAGACAAATATACTATCTGAAATTGGGTATGTGAAAGATCTAGAAATCAGAATTCATTTAAATAAAAACCACAGCACACAATCCAAGTGTGCACAGAACGCGACAGGACACACCACACGTTACCTTTCAAGCGTGGTTCCGGCTTAAGAAAATAAGAGAATAAGAAAAAGAGTTATCAGTTGTTTAAAAATAATGTATTTTTCTTCAGCAGAAAATAGACGAGATTTCAACACCAAATATCGAAGAAAGACAGTTAAGCCCTCCTTCACCAAAAGATACTGAAGAAATACAGTCAAGTTCTCCTTCAACTAATTTATTAGGTGACAGTTCAATTGCAGGTAATGTTTTAGGAATCAGTAGTGATCCCTTCTTATGGAATTTAAACGAAGAAACTCAAGAATATATCATTTTAAACGGTGCACCACAAAATAATATTCATATTATTAATTTTAAAAATTCTAAAAATGTTTATAGTGATAAAACAAGATATTGCTCGAAAAATTTATTTCAACGAACTTTGAAGAATGGAGAGATTCAACGCTGTGAGTGGTTGATGTATTCAGAAAATAAAGGATCCGTATTTTGTATTCCATGCTTACTATTTAGAAGATGTGGTGAAACAAATGCTTTCACCTGCGAAGGGTTCCGAGACTGGAAAAACTCAAAAGCACGCGTTGAAGGTCACGAAAACTCTGACGTTCATAAAACTAATGTTAGTAACTTAAAAGCTCGAGCGGTAGCTCAAGGACGTGTTGATCAACATTTATTAAAACAGCTCGACGAAGAAATTTCGTACTGGAAAAAAATATTGTATCGGATAATTGCAATCGTTAAATCACTTGCAATAAGAGGACTGCCGTTTCGAGGGCATTCAGAGAGAATTGGAGATCCCCGTAATGGAAACTTCTTAGCATCAGTAGAACTTGTTGCTGAATTCGATCCATTTCTATCTCAACATTTAAAGTCGTGTGCGCATCCTGGTAGTGGCAACATATCGTACTTATCAAAAACAATCTACGAAGAAATTATATTACTGATTCAAAGTCAAGTATTAAAGCACATTTCTACTGAAGTGCAATCCGCTAAGTACTTTGGTATTATTGTAGATTCTACGCCTGATATTGCTCATGTCGACCAGCTAACTATAAGTATTAGATATGTACGTGCAAATGGTGAACCCGTTGAAAGATTTTTAGAATTTATACCTAGTACTGGTCATAAAGCAAAGGATATTGAAGATGCTGTATTAAACTCATTAAAAAAACATAGGGGCGGGCTACAGTCCGCTTGGGCGAACTGTTGGATACCCTATTCTTATTCCTATATCTCATAAGTGGGCGTGACAAAAATTTAAAGGATTTTATCGAAAAAACTAACTAACTAACTAACGCTCCCTAGCTCAAACTTTGGTTTTTCAATAAAATTGTTTTATTTAATTGTGGGCGTGTCAGTAGGCGGATTTAAAAAAAATTTAAGTATGAGCATAAAGGGCACCTAGAGAGTATATACTATAAATTTCAGCTCCCTAGCTCAAAATTTGGACTTTCAAAAATAAAAAATAAATAATTGTGGGCGTGTCAGTAGGCGGATTTTGAAAATATTTACACATGAGCATAAAGGGCCCCTAGAGAGTATATATTAAAAATTTCAGCTCCCTAGCTCAAATTTTGGTTTTTCAAAAAAAATATTTTATTTAATTGTGGGCGTGTCAGTGGGCGGATTTTGAAAATTTTATGTCCCAAGCATTTTTATGGGCCAAAGATCATATATAAAAAATTTCAGCTTTCTAGCTCAAAATTCAATTTTTCCCAAAATTTGTTTTATTTAATTGTGGGCGTGTCAGTGGGCGGATTTTGAAAATTTTATGTCTCAATCAGTTTTATGGGCCATAGATCATATATAAAAAATTTCAGCTCTCTAGCTCAAAATTCGATTTTTTCCAAAATTTTGTTTTTTTGAGTTTGTGGGCGTGTCTGTGGGCGGATTTCAAAAATTCTTAAACTTGATTATTTCGGGACCCTAGAGAGTATATGGTTAAAATTTCAGCTCTCTAGGTCCAGTTTAAAGGCCTAATTTTTGCCGACGGACGGACGGACGGACGGACATGGCTAGATCGACATTACTATCGATGCTGATCATAAATATAGTAACTTTTAGGGGTCTACGGGCAATATTAAGGTATGTTACAAACTATGCGTCAAAATTAATATACCCCTAGAATAGGGTATAAAAATGGTTTGCACATTATGAACTGTCGTGGTCAATCGTACGACAATGCAAGTAATATGTCAGGGATATATTCAGGAGTTCAAGCACAAATGAAAACAATCAATCCATTAGCAGATTACGTTCCTTGCGCTGCCCATTCGCTAAATTTAGTAGGCATTTGTGCAGCTGAATCTGTACCTGAAGCAGTTGATTTTTTTTCTACTTTGCAAGAACTGTATAATTTTTTTACGATATCTACACATCGTTTGGAGGTCCTGGCGCAACAGACAAATTTAAGACTCAAAAGCCTTTCTCAAACTCGATGGTCTGCTCGACATGATGCATGCTATGCTTTAGAAAAAGAGTGGTGTGCAATAATTGAAGCATTGGACTTTATTGGAGAAAGCAATGACGAGAAACCGAGTACACGATCTGAAGCTATTGGATTAAAACAGAAATTACAGCATTTAGAAATAGCAATACTAGTCACAGTTTGGAATGTAATTTTAGATCGTTTTAATGCTGTTAGTAAGAAACTTCAGGGTTCCCAAATTGATTTATCATCCGTAGTCCGACTCTACGGTTCGTTGGCCTCTTTTCTTCAGGATATGAGACATAAACAATTTTTAGAATATGAAGAAAAAGCTAAAGCGCTGTCTGGAGTTCAAGATTATTATCGCTATGGTACTCGCCGCAGAAAAATCAGAAAACTTCAGCCAGACGAGTCACGGGTAAATGAAAGAGCACCTATTTCTGGCGAAGAAAATTTTCGTACAAATATTTACTACCCTATTTTGGATACTCTAAGTACACAATTAGCTGAACGTAAAAATGTATATGATAAGCTTTATGCACAGTTCAATTTATTTGATAATCTATCTGAAATTGATACGAATGAGTTGAAAAATGAATCAAATAAACTAGTCAATAAGTATTCTGACGATTTAGAAGAAACATTAGGAAATGAATGTATTCACTTTCATTATCAACTTAAAGATTCATTGGCAAATTCTGAAAATGTAAGTTCTGCGAAAAATATATGCAATATATTGCATTCACAAAATCTTTGTGATGTTTACCCTAATTTAGATATTGCTCTACGAATTTTTTTGAGCATCCCAGCAACAAATTGTTCTGGAGAAAGATCTTTTTCAACTCTGAAAAGGGTAAAAACTTATTTACGTGCAAGTATAGGCCAAGACCGACTTAATGCCCTTGCATTATTATCTATTGAAGCTCAGTTGGTACAAGAACTGGATTACGATGATATAATTGACGTTTTCGCACGAACTAAAGCCAGAAAGAAGAAAATGTGAACGCAAAAAAGCTATATTCAAATTAATAATTTATATTTAAGACTTTATACGAAAAGTTGTACCTATGTTAACTAATTAAATGTTGTATTGAAATTAATAAATTTGAATTCATAATAATTTAAATATTTAAAAATTTTATATTTATTGTTAATAATTTTTTCTCCATACAGCAAAAAGGGCGGCATATCTCACGGGGCCTAGGGCGACACCGAACATAAATCCGCCACTGCGCCAACTGGTTTAGGAGATATCGAAGAAACCGTGCAGCATCTGGGAGCTAAAATTCAAAAAGTTGAACTTTTTTGTTTGTATCTAGATACAAAATCTATAAATGCACGTTGTTAGATAATTGAATCTAGAATTCAGGAAAATTAATTATATCGCTGTAGGTCAACTGGTTTGGGAGATATCGAAGAAACCGTGCAGCATCTGGGAGCTAAAATTCAAAAAGTTGAACTTTTTTGTTTGTATCTAGATACAAAATCTATAAATGCACGTTGTTAGATAATTTAATCTAGAATTCAGGCAACTTAACTTTATTGCTCTAGGTCAACTGGTTTGGGAGATATCGAAGAAACCGTGCAGCATCTGGGAGCTAAAATTCAAAAAGTTGAACTTTTTTGTTTGTATATAGATACAACATCTATAAATGCACGTTGTTAGATAATTGAATCTAGAATTCAGGAAAATTAATTATATCGCTGTAGGTCAACTGGTTTGGGAGATATCGAAGAAACCGTGCAGCATCTGGGAGCTAAAATTCAAAAAGTTGAACTTTTTTGTTTGTATCTAGATACAAAATCTATAAATGCACGTTGTTAGATAATTGAATCTAGAATTCAGGAAAATTAATTATATCGCTGTAGGTCAACTGGTTTGGGAGATATCGAAGAAACCGTGCAGCATCTGGGAGCTAAAATTCAAAAAGTTGAACTTTTTTGTTTGTATCTAGATACAAAATCTATAAATGCACGTTGTTAGATAATTTAATCTAGAATTCAGGCAACTTAACTTTATTGCTCTAGGTCAACTGGTTTAGGAGATATCGAAGAAACCGTGCAGCATCTGGGAGCTAAAATTCAAAAAGTTGAACTTTTTTGTTTGTATCTAGATACAAAATCTATAAATGCACGTTGTTAGATAATTGAATCTAGAATTCAGAAAAATTAATTATATCGCTGTAGGTCAACTGGTTTGGGAGATATCGAAGAAACCGTGCAGCATCTGGGAGCTAAAATTCAAAAAGTTGAACTTTTTTGTTTGTATCTAGATACACAATCTATAAATGCACGTTGTTAGATAATTTAATCTAGAATTCAGGCAACTTAACTTTATTGCTCTAGGTCAACTGGTTTGGGAGATATCGAAGAAACCGTGCAGCATCTGGGAGCTAAAATTCAAAAAGTTGAACTTTTTTGTTTGTATCTAGATACAAAATCTATAAATGCACGTTGTTAGATAATTTAATCTAGAATTCAGGAAACTTAACTTTATTGCTCTAGGTCAACTGGTTTGGGAGATATCGAAGAAACCGTGCAGCATCTGGGAGCTAAAATTCAAAAAGTTGAACTTTTTTGTTTGTATCTAGATACAAAATCTATAAATGCACGTTGTTAGATAATTTAATCTAGAATTCAGGCAACTTAACTTTATTGCTCTAGGTCAACTGGTTTAGGAGATATCGAATAAACCGTGCAGCATCTGGGAGCTAAAATTCAAAAAGTTGAACTTTTTTGTTTGTATCTAGATACAAAATCTATAAATGCACGTTGTTAGATAATTTAATCTAGAATTCAGGCAACTTAACTTTATTGCTCTAGGTCAACTGGTTTGGGAGATATCGAAGAAACCGTGCAGCATCTGGGAGCTAAAATTCAAAAAGTTTAACTTTTTTGTTTGTATCTAGATACAAAATCTATAAATGCACGTTGTTAGATAATTTAATCTAGAATTCAGGCAACTTAACTTTATTGCTCTAGGTCAACTGGTTTAGGAGATATCGAAGAAACCGTGCAGCATCTGGGAGCTAAAATTCAAAAAGTTGAACTTTTTTGTTTGTATCTAGATACAAAATCTATAAATGCACGTTGTTAGATAATTTAATCTAGAATTCAGGCAACTTAACTTTATTGCTCTAGGTCAACTGGTTTGGGAGATATCGAAGAAACCGTGCAGCATCTGGGAGCTAAAATTCAAAAAGTTGAACTTTTTTGTTTGTATCTAGATACAAAATCTATAAATGCACGTTGTTAGATAATTTAATCTAGAATTCAGGCAACTTAACTTTATTGCTCTAGGTCAACTGGTTTGGGAGATATCGAAGAAACCGTGCAGCATCTGGGAGCTAAAATTCAAAAAGTTGAACTTTTTTGTTTGTATCTAGATACAAAATCTATAAATGCACGTTGTTAGATAATTTAATCTAGAATTCAGGCAACTTAACTTTATTGCTCTAGGTCAACTGGTTTGGGAAATATCGAAGAAACCGTGCAGCATCTGGGAGCTAAAATTCAAAAAGTTGAACTTTTTTGTTTGTATCTAGATACAAAATCTATAAATGCACGTTGTTAGATAATTTAATCTAGAATTCAGGCAACTTAACTTTATTGCTCTAGGTCAACTGGTTTAGGACATATCGAAGAAACCGTGCAGCATCTGGGAGCTAAAATTCAAAAAGTTGAACTTTTTTGTTTGTATCTAGATACAAAATCTATAAATGCACGTTGTTAGATAATTTAATCTAGAATTCAGGCAACTTAACTTTATTGCTCTAGGTCAACTGGTTCGGGAGATATCGAAGAAACCGTGCAGCATCTGGGAGCTAAAATTCAAAAAGTTGAACTTTTTTGTTTGTATCTAGATACAAAATCTATAAATGCACGTTGTTAGATAATTTAATCTAGAATTCAGGCAACTTAACTTTATTGCTCTAGGTCAACTGGTTTGGGAGATATCGAAGAAACCGTGCAGCATCTGGGAGCTAAAATTCAAAAAGTTGAACTTTTTTGTTTGTATCTAGATACAAAATCTATAAATGCACGTTGTTAGATAATTTAATCTAGAATTCAGGCAACTTAAATTTATTGCTCTAGGTCAACTGGTTTAGGAGATATCGAAGAAACCGTGCAGCATCTGGGAGCTAAAATTCAAAAAGTTGAACTTTTTTGTTTGTATCTAGATACAAAATCTATAAATGCACGTTGTTAGATAATTTAATCTAGAATTCAGGCAACTTAACTTTATTGCTCTAGGTCAACTGGTTTAGGAGATATCGAAGAAACCGTGCAGCATCTGGGAGCTAAAATTCAAAAAGTTGAACTTTTTTGTTTGTATCTAGATACAAAATCTATAAATGCACGTTGTTAGATAATTTAATCTAGAATTCAGGCAACTTAACTTTATTGCTCTAGGTCAACTGGTTTAGGAGATATCGAAGAAACCGTGCAGCATCTGGGAGCTAAAATTCAAAAAGTTGAACTTTTTTGTTTGTATCTAGATACAAAATCTATAAATGCACGTTGTTAGATAATTTAATCTAGAATTCAGGCAACTTAACTTTATTGCTCTAGGTCAACTGGTTTGGGAGATATCGAAGAAACCGTGCAGCATCTGGGAGCTAAAATTCAAAAAGTTGAACTTTTTTGTTTGTATCTAGATACAAAATCTATAAATGCACGTTGTTAGATAATTTAATCTAGAATTCAGGCAACTTAACTTTATTGCTCTCTATATCTAAATCTATAAATGCACGTTGTTAGATAATTGAATCTAGAATTCAGGAAAATTAATTATATCGCTGTAGGTCAACTGGTTTGGGAGATATCGAAGAAACCGTGCAGCATCTGGGAGCTAAAATTCAAAAAGTTGAACTTTTTTGTTTGTATCTAGATACAAAATCTATAAATGCACGTTGTTAGATAATTTAATCTAGAATTCAGGCAACTTAACTTTATTGCTCTAGATCAACTGGTTTAGGAGATATCGAAGAAACCGTGCAGCATCTGGGAGCTAAAATTCAAAAAGTTGAACTTTTTTGTTTGTATCTAGATACAAAATCTATAAATGCACGTTGTTAGATAATTGAATCTAGAATTCAGGAAAATTAATTATATCGCTGTAGGTCAACTGGTTTGGGAGATATCGAAGAAACCGTGCAGCATCTGGGAGCTAAAATTCAAAAAGTTGAACTTTTTTGTTTGTATCTAGATACAAAATCTATAAATGCACGTTGTTAGATAATTTAATCTAGAATTCAGGCAACTTAACTTTATTGCTCTAGGTCAACTGGTTTGGGAGATATCGAAGAAACCGTGCAGCATCTGGGAGCTAAAATTCAAAAAGTTGAACTTTTTTGTTTGTATCTAGATACAAAATCTATAAATGCACGTTGTTAGATAATTTAATCTAGAATTCAGGCAACTTAACTTTATTGCTCTAGGTCAACTGGTTTAGGAGATATCGAAGAAACCGTGCAGCATCTGGGAGCTAAAATTCAAAAAGTTGAACTTTTTTGTTTGTATCTAGATACAAAATCTATAAATGCACGTTGTTAGATAATTTAATCTAGAATTCAGGCAACTTAACTTTATTGCTCTAGGTCAACTGGTTTGGGAGATATCGAAGAAACCGTGCAGCATCTGGGAGCTAAAATTCAAAAAGTTGAACTTTTTTGTTTGTATCTAGATACAAAATCTATAAATGCACGTTGTTAGATAATTTAATCTAGAATTCAGGCAACTTAACTTTATTGCTCTAGGTCAACTGGTTTAGGAGATATCGAAGAAACCGTGCAGCATCTGGGAGCTAAAATTCAAAAAGTTGAACTTTTTTGTTTGTATCTAGATACAAAATCTATAAATGCACGTTGTTAGATAATTGAATCTAGAATTCAGGAAAATTAATTATATCGCTGTAGGTCAACTGGTTTGGGAGATATCGAAGAAACCGTGCAGCATCTGGGAGCTAAAATTCAAAAAGTTGAACTTTTTTGTTTGTATCTAGATACAAAATCTATAAATGCACGTTGTTAGATAATTTAATCTAGAATTCAGGCAACTTAACTTTATTGCTCTAGGTCAACTGGTTTAGGAGATATCGAAGAAACCGTGCAGCATCTGGGAGCTAAAATTCAAAAAGTTGAACTTTTTTGTTTGTATCTAGATACAAAATCTATAAATGCACGTTGTTAGATAATTTAATCTAGAATTCAGGCAACTTAACTTTATTGCTCTAGGTCAACTGGTTTGGGAGATATCGAAGAAACCGTGCAGCATCTGGGAGCTAAAATTCAAAAAGTTGAACTTTTTTGTTTGTATCTAGATACAAAATCTATAAATGCACGTTGTTAGATAATTTAATCTAGAATTCAGGCAACTTAACTTTATTGCTCTAGGTCAACTGGTTTGGGAGATATCGAAGAAACCGTGCAGCATCTGGGAGCTAAAATTCAAAAAGTTGAACTTTTTTGTTTGTATCTAGATACAAAATCTATAAATGCATGTTGTTAGATAATTTAATCTAGAATTCAGGCAACTTAAATTTATTGCTCTAGGTCAACTGGTTTAGGAGATATCGAAGAATCTGGGAGCTAAAATTCAAAAAGTTGAACTTTTTTGTTTGTATCTAGATACAAAATCTATAAATGCACGTTGTTAGATAATTTAATCTAGAATTCAGGCAACTTAACTTTATTGCTCTAGGTCAACTGGTTTAGGAGATATCGAAGAAACCGTGCAGCATCTGGGAGCTAAAATTCAAAAAGTTGAACTTTTTTGTTTGTATCTAGATACAAAATCTATAAATGCACGTTGTTAGATAATTTAATCTAGAATTCAGGCAACTTAACTTTATTGCTGTAGGTCAACTGGTTTAGGAGTTATCGAAGAAACCGTGCAGCATCTGGGAGCTAAAATTCAAAAAGTTGAACTTTTTTGTTTGTATCTAGATACAAAATCTATAAATGCACGTTGTTAGATAATTTAATCTAGAATTCAGGCAACTTAACTTTATTGCTCTAGGTCAACTGGTTTGGGAGATATCGAAGAAACCGTGCAGCATCTGGGAGCTAAAATTCAAAAAGTTGAACTTTTTTGTTTGTATCTAGATACAAAATCTATAAATGCACGTTGTTAGATAATTTAATCTAGAATTCAGGCAACTTAACTTTATTGCTCTAGGTCAACTGGTTTGGGAGATATCGAAGAAACCGTGCAGCATCTGGGAGCTAAAATTCAAAAAGTTGAACTTTTTTGTTTGTATCTAGATACAAAATCTATAAATGCACGTTGTTAGATAATTTAATCTAGAATTCAGGCAACTTAACTTTATTGCTCTAGGTCAACTGGTTTAGGAGATATCGAAGAAACCGTGCAGCATCTGGGGGCTAAAATTCAAAAAGTTGAACTTTTTTGTTTGTATCTAGATACAAAATCTATAAATGCACGTTGTTAGATAATTTAATCTAGAATTCAGGCAACTTAACTTTATTGCTCTAGGTCAACTGGTTTAGGAGATATCGAAGAAACCGTGCAGCATCTGGGAGCTAAAATTCAAAAAGTTGAACTTTTTTGTTTGTATCTAGATACAAAATCTATAAATGCACGTTGTTAGATAATTTAATCTAGAATTCAGGCAACTTAACTTTATTGCTCTAGGTCAACTGGTTTAGGAGATATCGAAGAAACCGTGCAGCATCTGGGAGCTAAAATTCAAAAAGTTGAACTTTTTTGTTTGTATCTAGATACAAAATCTATAAATGCACGTTGTTAGATAATTTAATCTAGAATTCAGGAAACTTAACTTTATTGCTCTAGGTCAACTGGTTTGGGAGATATCGAAGAAACCGTGCAGCATCTGGGAGCTAAAATTCAAAAAGTTGAACTTTTTTGTTTGTATCTAGATACAAAATCTATAAATGCACGTTGTTAGATAATTTAATCTAGAATTCAGGCAACTTAACTTTATTGCTCTAGGTCAACTGGTTTGGGAGATATCGAAGAAACCGTGCAGCATCTGGGAGCTAAAATTCAAAAAGTTGAACTTTTTTGTTTGTATCTAGATACAAAATCTATAAATGCACGTTGTTAGATAATTTAATCTAGAATTCAGGCAACTTAACTTTATTGCTCTAGGTCAACTGGTTTGAGAGATATCGAAGAAACCGTGCAGCATCTGGGAGCTAAAATTCAAAAAGTTGAACTTTTTTGTTTGTATCTAGATACAAAATCTATAAATGCACGTTGTTAGATAATTGAATCTAGAATTCAGGAAAATTAATTATATCGCTGTAGGTCAACTGGTTTGGGAGATATCGAAGAAACCGTGCAGCATCTGGGAGCTAAAATTCAAAAAGTTGAACTTTTTTGTTTGTATCTAGATACAAAATCTATAAATGCACGTTGTTAGATAATTTAATCTAGAATTCAGGCAACTTAACTTTATTGCTCTAGGTCAACTGGTTTGGGAGATATCGAAGAAACCGTGCAGCATCTGGGAGCTAAAATTCAAAAAGTTGAACTTTTTTGTTTGTATCTAGATACAAAATCTATAAATGCACGTTGTTAGATAATTTAATCTAGAATTCAGGCAACTTAACTTTATTGCTCTAGGTCAACTGGTTTAGGAGATATCGAAGAAACCGTGCAGCATCTGGGAGCTAAAATTCAAAAAGTTGAACTTTTTTGTTTGTATCTAGATACAAAATCTATAAATGCACGTTGTTAGATAATTTAATCTAGAATTCAGGCAACTTAACTTTATTGCTCTAGGTCAACTGGTTTGGGAGATATCGAAGAAACCGTGCAGCATCTGGGAGCTAAAATTCAAAAAGTTGAACTTTTTTGTTTGTATCTAGATACAAAATCTATAAATGCACGTTGTTAGATAATTTAATCTAGAATTCAGGCAACTTAACTTTATTGCTCTAGGTCAACTGGTTTAGGAGATATCGAAGAAACCGTGCAGCATCTGGGAGCTAAAATTCAAAAAGTTGAACTTTTTTGTTTGTATCTAGATACAAAATCTATAAATGCACGTTGTTAGATAATTGAATCTAGAATTCAGGAAAATTAATTATATCGCTGTAGGTCAACTGGTTTGGGAGATATCGAAGAAACCGTGCAGCATCTGGGAGCTAAAATTCAAAAAGTTGAACTTTTTTGTTTGTATCTAGATACAAAATCTATAAATGCACGTTGTTAGATAATTTAATCTAGAATTCAGGCAACTTAACTTTATTGCTCTAGGTCAACTGGTTTGGGAGATATCGAAGAAACCGTGCAGCATCTGGGAGCTAAAATTCAAAAAGTTGAACTTTTTTGTTTGTATCTAGATACAAAATCTATAAATGCACGTTGTTAGATAATTTAATCTAGAATTCAGGCAACTTAACTTTATTGCTCTAGGTCAACTGGTTTAGGAGATATCGAAGAAACCGTGCAGCATCTGGGAGCTAAAATTCAAAAAGTTGAACTTTTTTGTTTGTATCTAGATACAAAATCTATAAATGCACGTTGTTAGATAATTGAATCTAGAATTCAGGAAAATTATATATATCGCTGTAGGTCAACTGGTTTGGGAGATATCGAAGAAACCGTGCAGCATCTGGGAGCTAAAATTCAAAAAGTTGAACTTTTTTGTTTGTATCTAGATACAAAATCTATAAATGCACGTTGTTAGATAATTTAATCTAGAATTCAGGCAACTTAACTTTATTGCTCTAGGTCAACTGGTTTAGGAGATATCGAAGAAACCGTGCAGCATCTGGGAGCTAAAATTCAAAAAGTTGAACTTTTTTGTTTGTATCTAGATACAAAATCTATAAATGCACGTTGTTAGATAATTTAATCTAGAATTCAGGCAAGATATCGAAGAAACCGTGCAGCATCTGGGAGCTAAAATTCAAAAAGTTGAACTTTTTTGTTTGTATCTAGATACAAAATCTATAAATGCACGTTGTTAGATAATTTAATCTAGAATTCAGGCAACTTAACTTTATTGCTCTAGGTCAACTGGTTTGGGAGATATCGAAGAAACCGTGCAGCATCTGGGAGCTAAAATTCAAAAAGTTGAACTTTTTTGTTTGTATCTAGATACAAAATCTATAAATGCACGTTGTTAGATAATTTAATCTAGAATTCAGGCAACTTAACTTTATTGCTCTAGGTCAACTGGTTTGGGAGATATCGAAGAAACCGTGCAGCATCTGGGAGCTAAAATTCAAAAAGTTGAACTTTTTTGTTTGTATCTAGATACAAAATCTATAAATGCACGTTGTTAGATAATTTAATCTAGAATTCAGGCAGCTTAACTTTATTGCTCTAGGTCAACTGGTTTGGGAGATATCGAAGAAACCGTGCAGCATCTGGGAGCTAAAATTCAAAAAGTTGAACTTTTTTGTTTGTATCTAGATACAAAATCTATAAATGCACGTTGTTAGATAATTTAATCTAGAATTCAGGCAACTTAACTTTATTGCTCTAGGTCAACTGAACTTTTTTTTTGTATCTAGATACAAAATCTATAAATGCACGTTGTTAGATAATTGAATCTAGAATTCAGGAAAATTAATTATATCGCTGTAGGTCAACTGGTTTGGGAGATATCGAAGAAACCGTGCAGCATCTGGGAGCTAAAATTCAAAAAGTTGAACTTTTTTGTTTGTATCTAGATACAAAATCTATAAATGCACGTTGTTAGATAATTTAATCTAGAATTCAGGCAACTTAACTTTATTGCTCTAGGTCAACTGGTTTAGGAGATATCGAAGAAACCGTGCAGCATCTGGGAGCTAAAATTCAAAAAGTTGAACTTTTTTGTTTGTATCTAGATACAAAATCTATAAATGCACGTTGTTAGATAATTTAATCTAGAATTCAGGCAAGATATCGAAGAAACCGTGCAGCATCTGGGAGCTAAAATTCAAAAAGTTGAACTTTTTTGTTTGTATCTAGATACAAAATCTATAAATGCACGTTGTTAGATAATTTAATCTAGAATTCAGGCAACTTAACTTTATTGCTCTAGGTCAACTGGTTTGGGAGATATCGAAGAAACCGTGCAGCATCTGGGAGCTAAAATTCAAAAAGTTGAACTTTTTTGTTTGTATCTAGATACAAAATCTATAAATGCACGTTGTTAGATAATTTAATCTAGAATTCAGGCAACTTAACTTTATTGCTCTAGGTCAACTGGTTTGGGAGATATCGAAGAAACCGTGCAGCATCTGGGAGCTAAAATTCAAAAAGTTGAACTTTTTTGTTTGTATCTAGATACAAAATCTATAAATGCACGTTGTTAGATAATTTAATCTAGAATTCAGGCAGCTTAACTTTATTGCTCTAGGTCAACTGGTTTGGGAGATATCGAAGAAACCGTGCAGCATCTGGGAGCTAAAATTCAAAAAGTTGAACTTTTTTGTTTGTATCTAGATACAAAATCTATAAATGCACGTTGTTAGATAATTTAATCTAGAATTCAGGCAACTTAACTTTATTGCTCTAGGTCAACTGAACTTTTTTTTTGTATCTAGATACAAAATCTATAAATGCACGTTGTTAGATAATTGAATCTAGAATTCAGGAAAATTAATTATATCGCTGTAGGTCAACTGGTTTGGGAGATATCGAAGAAACCGTGCAGCATCTGGGAGCTAAAATTCAAAAAGTTGAACTTTTTTGTTTGTATCTAGATACAAAATCTATAAATGCACGTTGTTAGATAATTTAATCTAGAATTCAGGCAACTTAACTTTATTGCTCTAGGTCAACTGGTTTAGGAGATATCGAAGAAACCGTGCAGCATCTGGGAGCTAAAATTCAAAAAGTTGAACTTTTTTGTTTGTATCTAGATACAAAATCTATAAATGCACGTTGTTAGATAATTTAATCTAGAATTCAGGCAAGATATCGAAGAAACCGTGCAGCATCTGGGAGCTAAAATTCAAAAAGTTGAACTTTTTTGTTTGTATCTAGATACAAAATCTATAAATGCACGTTGTTAGATAATTTAATCTAGAATTCAGGCAACTTAACTTTATTGCTCTAGGTCAACTGGTTTGGGAGATATCGAAGAAACCGTGCAGCATCTGGGAGCTAAAATTCAAAAAGTTGAACTTTTTTGTTTGTATCTAGATACAAAATCTATAAATGCACGTTGTTAGATAATTTAATCTAGAATTCAGGCAACTTAACTTTATTGCTCTAGGTCAACTGGTTTGGGAGATATCGAAGAAACCGTGCAGCATCTGGGAGCTAAAATTCAAAAAGTTGAACTTTTTTGTTTGTATCTAGATACAAAATCTATAAATGCACGTTGTTAGATAATTTAATCTAGAATTCAGGCAGCTTAACTTTATTGCTCTAGGTCAACTGGTTTGGGAGATATCGAAGAAACCGTGCAGCATCTGGGAGCTAAAATTCAAAAAGTTGAACTTTTTTGTTTGTATCTAGATACAAAATCTATAAATGCACGTTGTTAGATAATTTAATCTAGAATTCAGGCAACTTAACTTTATTGCTCTAGGTCAACTGGTTTGGGAGATATCGAAGAAACCGTGCAGCATCTGGGAGCTAAAATTCAAAAAGTTGAACTTTTTTGTTTGTATCTAGATACAAAATCTATAAATGCACGTTGTTAGATAATTTAATCTAGAATTCAGGCAACTTAACTTTATTGCTCTAGGTCAACTGGTTTAGGAGATATCGAAGAAACCGTGCAGCATCTGGGAGCTAAAATTCAAAAAGTTGAACTTTTTTGTTTGTATCTAGATACAAAATCTATAAATGCACGTTGTTAGATAATTTAATCTAGAATTCAGGCAACTTAACTTTATTGCTCTAGGTCAACTGGTTTAGGAGATATCGAAGAAACCGTGCAGCATCTGGGAGCTAAAATTCAAAAAGTTGAACTTTTTTGTTTGTATCTAGATACAAAATCTATAAATGCACGTTGTTAGATAATTTAATCTAGAATTCAGGCAAGATATCGAAGAAACCGTGCAGCATCTGGGAGCTAAAATTCAAAAAGTTGAACTTTTTTGTTTGTATCTAGATACAAAATCTATAAATGCACGTTGTTAGATAATTTAATCTAGAATTCAGGCAACTTAACTTTATTGCTCTAGGTCAACTGGTTTGGGAGATATCGAAGAAACCGTGCAGCATCTGGGAGCTAAAATTCAAAAAGTTGAACTTTTTTGTTTGTATCTAGATACAAAATCTATAAATGCACGTTGTTAGATAATTTAATCTAGAATTCAGGCAACTTAACTTTATTGCTCTAGGTCAACTGGTTTGGGAGATATCGAAGAAACCGTGCAGCATCTGGGAGCTAAAATTCAAAAAGTTGAACTTTTTTGTTTGTATCTAGATACAAAAT
>CATIYB010000029.1:0-31723 GCA_949715645.1 Portevinia maculata | reverse complement strand
AGGTCAACTGGTTTAGGAGATATCGAAGAAACCGTGCAGCATCTGGGAGCTAAAATTCAAAAAGTTGAACTTTTTTGTTTGTATCTAGATACGAAATCTATAAATGCACGTTGTTAGATAATTTAATCTAGAATTCAGGCAACTTAACTTTATTGCTCTAGGTCAACTGGCTTAGGAGATATCGAAGAAACCGTGCAGCATCTGGGAGCTAAAATTCAAAAAGTTGAACTTTTTTGTTTGTATCTAGATACAAAATCTATAAATGCACGTTGTTAGATAATTTAATCTAGAATTCAGGCAACTTAATTTTATTGCTCTAGGTCAACTGGTTTAGGAGATATCGAAGAAACCGTGCAGCATCTGGGAGCTAAAATTCAAAAAGTTGAACTTTTTTGTTTGTATCTAGATACAAAATCTATAAATGCACGTTGTTAGATAATTGAATCTAGAATTCAGGAAAATTAATTATATCGCTGTAGGTCAACTGGTTTGGGAGATATCGAAGAAACCGTGCAGCATCTGGGAGCTAAAATTCAAAAAGTTGAACTTTTTTGTTTGTATCTAGATACAAAATCTATAAATGCACGTTGTTAGATAATTTATTCTAGAATTCAGGCAACTTAACTTTATTGCTCTAGGTCAACTGGTTTAGGAGATATCGAAGAAACCGTGCAGCATCTGGGAGCTAAAATTCAAAAAGTTGAACTTTTTTGTTTGTATCTAGATACAAAATCTATAAATGCACGTTGTTAGATAATTGAATCTAGAATTCAGGAAAATTAATTATATCGCTGTAGGTCAACTGGTTTGGGAGATATCGAAGAAACCGTGCAGCATCTGGGAGCTAAAATTCAAAAAGTTGAACTTTTTTGTTTGTATCTAGATACAAAATCTATAAATGCACGTTGTTAGATAATTTAATCTAGAATTCAGGCAACTTAACTTTATTGCTCTAGGTCAACTGGTTTAGGAGATATCGAAGAAACCGTGCAGCATCTGGGAGCTAAAATTCAAAAAGTTGAACTTTTTTGTTTGTATCTAGATACAAAATCTATAAATGCACGTTGTTAGATAATTGAATCTAGAATTCAGGAAAATTAATTATATCGCTGTAGGTCAACTGGTTTGGGAGATATCGAAGAAACCGTGCAGCATCTGGGAGCTAAAATTCAAAAAGTTGAACTTTTGATGCATAATACGGTTGTGAGCCCATCGTTGCTGCGAGATATTCGCAGCAGACGATTAGGATGACGTCAAAGGTGGGATCTGGCCTTTGTGTTAAAGTAGCGGGTGGCACGCTTGCGGTTGCACAGCCTAAGCTCGTCGTTGGGTGGGATCTTGCTACTTGTTATTCGTTCTATGCATCAAACATTTATCGTGCCGAAGAGAATGGAGGGGGAAAACATATAATAATCCACAGAATAGAACGTAACGTAAATTAATAATACCTAGCACACACGTCATACAATAAGGGTAAAGGACGATGACGTAAAGAATGGTACGAGGACACAAATTAGAGTGGTATGAACCAACACATTACAGTTCAATGTGACGTTATTGATGGTATTAACGTCTTGGCGGACCCGCCCCTTGCATACGGCAAAATACCATACGCACCATGGCCTATCCGTTGCCTGATTATGTTCGGAAAAGCCCCAAAGTCAATCTGCCGCACCGATCCTCTCACATCCCAACAATATTGGAACTCAAATTAGCAACACATATCTCAATTAAAATAAATACCAATCGGATAAGGATTTACTTTCATACCTTTGTTTGTATGTATGTTTATTGCAAAATGGAAATTGGAATGAAAATTATAGCGATAAAAGGACACATTAGGAACTTAGATTTAAAGTTTCAATTAATTTGCTTTGTTTTAGCTGATTGATCTTACGTTATTATTATTTACTTGTAACTACTTTTTACAAATTTTAGATACCAAAAGAAAAATTTTTGAATTTTGAAAGCCAAAGAAAAAAGTAGGTTGTTACTCACGTTTTACTGATGCGTTGCTCCGAAGTTTGTGCACAAATTTCGTTGTCTCTGCATTCTCGTTATTGTCAGGATTTTTTTTTTATAATTTTACACTTTGATGATTATACTGTTTTTCTGTGGCTTTTCACATGTATTTGTAGGTAATATTAGGTAGCAAAATTAATTTAATTTAAGATAGAATAGGGAAATTTTAAATTCTGTTTGGTAAGGTAAGTAAGTATGTATAACTATTTGGTTTCGGTTTTTTTTTTTTTTTCTTTTGCATATGGGTAGGTTAAGTTAATTTAAATAGCACACTTTGAATCTCTTTTTTTTTCACAAAATATTATGGTTGTTACTATGCCTTTTTTTTTTGTTTTTGAATAAAACTGTTGAATGTAGATTAGATTTAGGTAAAGCTGGGTTTGTCTGATTTGGTGCCTTCAACTGGATTGATGAAATTTTGGTGGGTATTGTCAGGTGAGGTGGTTTTGTTCAGATTTATTTCTTGAACGGTAGGTCAGAATTTGTGGAGATTTATCCAATGTTTTGCTTCCCGTGGATTTAGCGGAATTTTCGTGCCGTACACTTAAACTTTTTTATCGCACGCGGTGCTCTCGTAGCCAATAATGATGGTATGCTAGCGGTTCTCTTCTCGTTGTGCTGTGAAGACGATTTATTAATATTCACAAGTTGGCACAAGAAAAACCATTTCGAGAGCATCCATATTATGCTATATAAAGGAAAAAGGCAGATGTTAGGAAACTCAGAATATTATGCACGGAATGAATTTTACCTCGAGATACTGTGCTGCACCACGTGTGTAACTTGGATTATCCGCAATTAAGCCTGGTAAAAAGCTTCCATCGAGTAAGTCTAATGGTTTCGAGCTATACGCCAGACCATTGGCTTCCTTTCTCAACCAATATTATTTAAGTTGGTCTAAGTGATTGTGTAAAATAATTAATTCCTCGAAAGGAAACTACAAAAAGATAAGTTGAAAGAAATTACTTACGATGGCTGCGCACCACGACCAGTTTGATTGGGAGTTGAAAAGCAAAAGAGAGGGTGATCTCTCAATCAGAAGTTTATATGTTTGACACTTGTCAACTAGACAAATAGGTTTATCGTAATGGCCGCCAATGATCGTAGGTACCTAGGTCGAGTACACACTTAAATTTCCGGTGGAACAAAATGGAACTAAAGTAATAGATTATTTTCGGAAAGAAAATCTATTGAATCATCGAAATATTTTTCTTTTCTTATTTTTGATGAGATACGCCACAAAGTCATGAATTTGGTTAACATCTATGTTAGGCAAAGACATGAAAATGTAACTCATCTAAAATTTGGTTTATTCGAATTCGACCCATGACCCTGATAACTAAAGAATACGATTCCAAATCCTTACTTCCGCAAGTCTTTGGCGTGGTAAACTCCAATCTTTTTACCGTCTAGGTTCTCTATTTCGTATAAAGACTTGCCAGCAGGTTTAACTATGCGGCATTTAATGAACTTCGCACAAAGTTTTGCGTTTATGCCTTTTGCTGCATCGCTTAACACAAAATTACGTCTTAACACGGTTTCACCTGGACTAAAGTTAGTGTTAGAGCTCCTCAAGTTGTATGACTTTTCACACTTTTGATAGGCTAGCTTTATGTTGTCCTTAATTTTCTGCCGTATTAGCTCAAGTCTGCTGTTACGTGGTAGGCAGTGAATTTCACTATCGTCTAAAACATTAAGTTTGCGTAACAAGTCATATGTACTTGCATGAGTACTCATATGTTGACCATAAAGGGCAAAGTATGGAGTCGTACCAGTGGATTGATGGACGGTGGTACAGACGGCTTGCTGAATTTCCGAAATGTGCCGATCCCATTCTCGTTGGTCAGTTTTAAGGTAACTCCTTATCGCGGACAGGATAGTCTGATTCACCCTTTCGGACGCGTTTGCCTGAGGTGAATAAAATGCATTTTTAATATGCGTGCAGCCATACTTCGCAAGGAATTGTTGGAAATCTTTCGAGACGAATTGTTGCCCATTGTCACTATGGACAAATTCGGGAACACCAAATTGATGAAATACGCTGTCCTCTAGGAACTCAACAACAGCTCTGGCATTTGCCTTGCGCATTGCCTTAAGAAAGACATATTTTGAAAAACTATCTAAAACAATGAAGATAAAAGCATTCCCGGTTTTTGTCCTGGGATATGGTCCCATAAAATCAATATATAGTTTTTGAAACGGTCGATCTATCTGATGGAACGATCCCATTACGGGTCGAAGTATTGCGTTAGTTGGTTTATTTTCTATGCAGGTGGAACAATTTCGTACGTACTCATGTACCTGTGCAGTCATTTTAGGCCAAAAGAACAGTTCTTTAATTTTCTCAAGAGTTTTGAACATTCCGCAATGAGAACAATTTGGTGGGTTATGACAATTTTCAATAACTGATTGCGTTAGTCCCGATGGTAGCCACAGCTTCCACTGAAATTCCTTATCAATGAGTTTCCCATCTCTTGGAACTGAACGTTTATAGACAAGGTTGTCGATAATCCGAATGTCTGGAAAGTTTTCAGAATTAGCTGAAAAGGTGGAAATCATTTGTAAGTACTCCGCTGATTTAAATTCAGTTGAGGTAAGATCAACGCATGCTCGAGTATTCGGAATTGGGGACAGCCCTTCGGTAAAAGCGCGAGATAACACGTCCGGCACGATATTCTCTGCACCTTTCTTATGCAGTATGTCGAAGTCATACGCTTGCAGTTTTAGCGACCATCGTGCTAATCTGCCGCTTAAGTCTTTAAGGCTCATTAACCACTTTAAGCTGGCATGATCCGTCACGATGGTGAAAGCTGAGCCTTCTACATACGGCCGAAACTTCTTCACCGCCTGTACCGCTGCATAGCATTCTTGCTCCGTAACACTATATTTACGTTGGCAAGCGTTTAGCTTCTCAGAGAAAAATGCTATTGGTTTTTCTAAGTTATCTTCGTCGAGCTGATATAAGACGCCACCAATACCGAAGCTCGATGCATCGCATTGAATCGTAAAGGGTTTCGTAAAATCGGGGTTGGATAATAACGGTGCAGATACAAGAGCGGTCTTTAGGGCTTCAAAAGACATGTGAGCTTCAGGATTCATCGAGAATGGTTTGCTTTTCTTCAATGTATCGGTAAGGGTACTAGCGATTGAAGCAAAATTCCTAATAAATCTCCTGTACCACCCACAGAGGCCCAAAAATCTTCTGACTTGCTTTTGTGACGTAGGAATCGGAAAATCTTTAATTGCGGATACTTTGTCCGGGTTCGGTTTTAGATGTCCCTGACCAACGATGTATCCTAAATATTTCAATTCCTTAAAACAGAAATTGGATTTTTCAATGTTAATTGTTAAGTTAGCTTTTTGCATGCATTCTGAAACTTGCTTTAGGATGCTAATGTGACTTTCAAAATCCGGCGAAATGATCAACAGGTCGTCGAGATAGACGAAAACTTGTTCCCTAAGTGCGCTGGGGATCACTTTATCCATCAACCGACACATCCTTTGAGCTGCGTTACACAACCCAAAAGGCATGACGGTGAATTGGTAAAGTGGTCGTCCTGGCACAGTGAAGGCCGTTTTCTCCCTCGACGTCCGCTCTAAGGGGATCTGCCAAAACGCGTCCTTCAGATCTACGCTACTTATGAAGTGCGTTTCCTGAAGACGGCTTAACAGACCATCCACGTGCGGTAGCGGATACGCGTCTTTCTTCGTGAGCGAGTTCACTCTTCGAGAATCAAGACACAACCGATTCTTACCAGGTTTCCTAATAAGAACGACCGGTGAACTCCAAGAACTGACACTTTCTTCGATCACTCCCAAAGAGATCATGCGATCCAACTCCCTGTAGATCATTTCTTGGATAGGCGGCGATACTGGATAATGTCTCTGTTTTACAGGTTCAGAATCCCCTGTATCAATTACGTGCATCTCCAGAGATGTTTTTCCTAATCCAAGTTTTGAGAAGGATGGAAAACGTTTTATCACTTCTTCAAGTCGATTAGTCTGAATGTCATCCAACTGTATTTGTTGTAAACTGTCTTTTCGGTCTTTCGCTTCTGGTGTATCTATATCTAAACCAATAGTGTCATTGAGTTCGCTTACTAAATTCGGCGCAATTTTAAATTTTTGCCAGAAATCTATACCGAGATATAGATTTTGTGACAATGACGGGATAAGGTACAAATCCATTTTTGTATGGTGGTTTTTGTAAAGCACATTCACATTTACGCGGCCTAGAATTGGTTGTCGTTTCCCATCAGCGGTAAGAATGAAAGAATTGAAGTCTAATACGGGAATGTTTAATTCCTGTACAACGTTCATACAGTCTTTACCAAGGCATGATAGGGATGCGCCGCTATCTAAAAGTCCTGATATTGCTTTTCCGTTAATGAAAACATTAGCATAGGGCCTGTTATCAGTTTTAGTAATCAACGTACTATGAAATAGGTTTTGTTTGAACAATTTTCGTTTCTTGCATCTCAAGCGCAATTTTATTACTTTGTTCGAACGGTTTGCAATTTTTAATTCTTCAATACGGAAAATTCTTGACCGAATATCGTTATAATATTTCACTCTTTCTTCGTAAGTTTTATTACGGAATTCATTTCGTTTCAATTGGGTTATGGCAGAGGATGGAATTTTATGATGAACTTTGAGATTGACGGATGGGAGTACTGATCTTGCATCATCACTACAAGTGTTTGTACTTGCGTCTGTTTTTGTAATTATTCCGGGTAAGTCTGTGTTGCACTCGAACGAGACATCCCGGAGTTCGTCACGTTCGATGCACGGTTTTCCGCTTTGCAACTAATGCAGCTTAATACAGTGACTCCATCTGCTCCGCATCTGTAGCAAAAGAGTCTGTTTATTGGGGATGGACAGTTTATAAACAGATGTCCTTGACTCTTGCAGTTGAAGCATACAAGTGGAATCATGTTAACCTGTGTGTTGAGCTTATGAGGGCGGGGAAATACTCTACTGTTGTGCATTGCCGAAATATTATATTCCTCAATGTCGAAATTAGATGGCTTTTGCTGATCATCTATTTCATGGACAGAACGAAATGGAAGATTTCGACTTTGAGTCGAGTATCTAGATTGAATTAATCTTTCAGCTTGCCTACATTCATCTTTGAAGTGTTCCAAGGAGTAGATCTTCATTGGATAAATGAATTGCATAAGTCGAGAGCTGATATTAGTTCGAATTATTTTTATTAAATCTTGGTCTCTAATCGGTTGACGAAGCTGGTTTTTTAAATGTTGGATTGCAGTGAAAAAATCTTCAAAAGGTTCTTGAGGATACTGTTTTCTTTCCATCAGGTGTTTAATTATCTCAAAGTCATTTTCATGCAACTTGAACTGTTTGATTAACGCTTTACGTAGATCTGGCCAAATTCCGCGTGGTTGGCTGCGCAAAAATTGCCAGTACCAATCTAACGCTACGCCGTGTAAAAGGTGATGGAAATTTTGCATGACCTCAGTCCATGTATTATTATAATTTTCTTTGAGTTTTTCAACTCTGAAAACAAAATCTTCAACCGGGATACCTTTCGACGATCCTTCGAATTTGAGTCCCCATCTGTCTAACTGAAGGGGTTTATCCGCTGTTAGTCTCGGGTCTCTAGTTACATTACTCAGGTTACGATTTTCCTCTTCAAAGTTATTCTCAAAAGGTGGATAATTGTTTCTTATTCTGTTACAAAAACTGTGTGAATTATTATCGTTATTGATCAAAGGTGTAGTTGAAAAGTTATTATCCGCTTGTCTATTCAATAGCAGTGGTTCTACCACTTTATCGATACTTGTTTTAATAAGAGACGGCAGCAATGCTCCTAACGAATCGCTAACTACTTGACGAATGTGTTCATCGAGCTGTTTCATCTGCGGAGATCTGCTCGATATAAACTGAGGAATGTTTGGAAAAGGAGCAGCTGATTGCATAGTAGCGTTTGGAATATGTGCTGCTCCACCTGCATAAAATGTGTCAACATCAATATTTCCTCTCGCAAAATTTGATTCAATTTCTCTTCCACTAGGTCGACCTCCAATCATAGTTGTCGCTATTGGGTTAGAATAAGCCGTAGCTGTTGTTACGCTAGCTGTACTTTGACCAACTGTGCAGGTTGTAGTCACATTGCAGAGAGTTGGTTGATCACTTGCAATATAATCAGTTTGTGAGACTTCAACCCGGGGGTTTGATGTGTTAAGAGAAAAAACTTGAGTTAAATGGCATGTGAGTGGGAGTCGGTGAATGTCTTACACGTTGAGATTGAGAGTCATTACTGAAAGGTAAGCTCTGTCTTGCAATTTCTCTTGTATTATGAGAGCGAGTTGTCATCATATTTCGCGAAGAGTCCAAAGCATTTGGTCTTTTCTGTTTTGGGATAGTTCCGTTATTAGGTTTAGTGGTCATGTCTGGGTATTTTGTTTACGATAGGTAAGATGGGCAGAATAGAGTTATACTGATAATAAAATATTTTGTTTAAGAGAGAATGGTAGGTACTTTTCTAACTTGAATTTAGTATATATTATTGTTACGGTTTTCTAAAAGGGAAAATCAATGTATGTATGTATGTGCAATTCTTAAATTATTGTTGAGAGTGTGTTTGTAGGATACGTAAACGACAGAGAATAAATAACTGATGTGCGGTTCATATAGCAGGAAAAAAGAAAGAAATATTAATGCTACATTCGATATTTTTGTTTTCCTGTGTGTTTCGCTGGACTGTTACGCATTGTATCAATGTGAATAGATTACACCAATAACGACTCAGCAAGATAGACGAGGAAAATTCAAGCAACTGTCTATCGCAACATAGATCTTGTTAATTAACTGGGTTTCTACGGACTTATAGACGTTTATCTTGAATTGGAAACATTAAGCTTATCGAATGAAATGTGATTATAATCTAGTGCAACGAAGCTCCTTAGTGATCATATTGTCACATGACTTCGGACTCCTAAATTTAATTTCACATTGTAGATCTAATTTACGTTATTCTGTGGACAACATTTAATTATGCATTAATTTGCAGTTCTATTGCAGATGAGTGAAAGTAAAAACGGTTACAGGCTTCCGCAAGAAAGCTTGTAATGACAGTGTTTGTTTTGTACTAAGGTATTAGTTGTACTGTATTTAATTTGCCATATATTTGGGACCCATAGTCGGGCCCCTTTTGTTGGGCGCCATTGATGCATAATACGGTTGTGAGCCCATCGTTGCTGCGAGATATTCGCAGCAGACGATTAGGATGACGTCAAAGGTGGGATCTGGCCTTTGTGTTAAAGTAGCGGGTGGCACGCTTGCGGTTGCACAGCCTAAGCTCGTCGTTGGGTGGGATCTTGCTACTTGTTATTCGTTCTATGCATCAAACATTTATCGTGCCGAAGAGAATGGAGGGGGAAAACATATAATAATCCACAGAATAGAACGTAACGTAAATTAATAATACCTAGCACACACGTCATACAATAAGGGTAAAGGACGATGACGTAAAGAATGGTACGAGGACACAAATTAGAGTGGTATGAACCAACACATTACAGTTCAATGTGACGTTATTGATGGTATTAACGTCTTGGCGGACCCGCCCCTTGCATACGGCAAAATACCATACGCACCATGGCCTATCCGTTGCCTGATTATGTTCGGAAAAGCCCCAAAGTCAATCTGCCGCACCGATCCTCTCACATCCCAACAATATTGGAACTCAAATTAGCAACACATATCTCAATTAAAATAAATACCAATCGGATAAGGATTTACTTTCATACCTTTGTTTGTATGTATGTTTATTGCAAAATGGAAATTGGAATGAAAATTATAGCGATAAAAGGACACATTAGGAACTTAGATTTAAAGTTTCAATTAATTTGCTTTGTTTTAGCTGATTGATCTTACGTTATTATTATTTACTTGTAACTACTTTTTACAAATTTTAGATACCAAAAGAAAAATTTTTGAATTTTGAAAGCCAAAGAAAAAAGTAGGTTGTTACTCACGTTTTACTGATGCGTTGCTCCGAAGTTTGTGCACAAATTTCGTTGTCTCTGCATTCTCGTTATTGTCAGGATTTTTTTTTTATAATTTTACACTTTGATGATTATACTGTTTTTCTGTGGCTTTTCACATGTATTTGTAGGTAATATTAGGTAGCAAAATTAATTTAATTTAAGATAGAATAGGGAAATTTTAAATTCTGTTTGGTAAGGTAAGTAAGTATGTATAACTATTTGGTTTCGGTTTTTTTTTTTTTTTCTTTTGCATATGGGTAGGTTAAGTTAATTTAAATAGCACACTTTGAATCTCTTTTTTTTTCACAAAATATTATGGTTGTTACTATGCCTTTTTTTTTTGTTTTTGAATAAAACTGTCGAATGTAGATTAGATTTAGGTAAAGCTGGGTTTGTCTGATTTGGTGCCTTCAACTGGATTGATGAAATTTTGGTGGGTATTGTCAGGTGAGGTGGTTTTGTTCAGATTTATTTCTTGAACGGTAGGTCAGAATTTGTGGAGATTTATCCAATGTTTTGCTTCCCGTGGATTTAGCGGAATTTTCGTGCCGTACACTTAAACTTTTTTATCGCACGCGGTGCTCTCGTAGCCAATAATGATGGTATGCTAGCGGTTCTCTTCTCGTTGTGCTGTGAAGACGATTTATTAATATTCACAAGTTGGCACAAGAAAAACCATTTCGAGAGCATCCATATTATGCTATATAAAGGAAAAAGGCAGATGTTAGGAAACTCAGAATATTATGCACGGAATGAATTTTACCTCGAGATACTGTGCTGCACCACGTGTGTAACTTGGATTATCCGCAATTAAGCCTGGTAAAAAGCTTCCATCGAGTAAGTCTAATGGTTTCGAGCTATACGCCAGACCATTGGCTTCCTTTCTCAACCAATATTATTTAAGTTGGTCTAAGTGATTGTGTAAAATAATTAATTCCTCGAAAGGAAACTACAAAAAGATAAGTTGAAAGAAATTACTTACGATGGCTGCGCACCACGACCAGTTTGATTGGGAGTTGAAAAGCAAAAGAGAGGGTGATCTCTCAATCAGAAGTTTATATGTTTGACACTTGTCAACTAGACAAATAGGTTTATCGTAATGGCCGCCAATGATCGTAGGTACCTAGGTCGAGTACACACTTAAATTTCCGGTGGAACAAAATGGAACTAAAGTAATAGATTATTTTCGGAAAGAAAATCTATTGAATCATCGAAATATTTTTCTTTTCTTATTTTTGATGAGATACGCCACACTTTTTTGTTTGTATCTAGATACAAAATCTATAAATGCACGTTGTTAGATAATTTAATCTAGAATTCAGGCAACTTAACTTTATTGCTCTAGGTCAACTGGTTTAGGAGATATCGAAGAAACCGTGCAGCATCTGGGAGCTAAAATTCAAAAAGTTGAACTTTTTTGTTTGTATCTAGATACAAAATCTATAAATGCACGTTGTTAGATAATTTAATCTAGAATTCAGGCAACTTAACTTTATTGCTCTAGATCAACTGGTTTAGGAGATATCGAAGAAACCGTGCAGCATCTGGGAGCTAAAATTCAAAAAGTTGAACTTTTTTGTTTGTATCTAGATACAAAATCTATAAATGCACGTTGTTAGATAATTTAATCTAGAATTCAGGCAACTTAACTTTATTGCTCTAGGTCAACTGGTTTAGGAGATATCGAAGAAACCGTGCAGCATCTGTTGAGAGTGTGTTTGTAGGATACGTAAACGACAGAGAATAAATAACTGATGTGCGGTTCATATAGCAGGAAAAAAGAAAGAAATATTAATGCTACATTCGATATTTTTGTTTTCCTGTGTGTTTCGCTGGACTGTTACGCATTGTATCAATGTGAATAGATTACACCAATAACGACTCAGCAAGATAGACGAGGAAAATTCAAGCAACTGTCTATCGCAACATAGATCTTGTTAATTAACTGGGTTTCTACGGACTTATAGACGTTTATCTTGAATTGGAAACATTAAGCTTATCGAATGAAATGTGATTATAATCTAGTGCAACGAAGCTCCTTAGTGATCATATTGTCACATGACTTCGGACTCCTAAATTTAATTTCACATTGTAGATCTAATTTACGTTATTCTGTGGACAACATTTAATTATGCATTAATTTGCAGTTCTATTGCAGATGAGTGAAAGTAAAAACGGTTACAGGCTTCCGCAAGAAAGCTTGTAATGACAGTGTTTGTTTTGTACTAAGGTATTAGTTGTACTGTATTTAATTTGCCATATATTTGGGACCCATAGTCGGGCCCCTTTTGTTGGGCGCCATTGATGCATAATACGGTTGTGAGCCCATCGTTGCTGCGAGATATTCGCAGCAGACGATTAGGATGACGTCAAAGGTGGGATCTGGCCTTTGTGTTAAAGTAGCGGGTGGCACGCTTGCGGTTGCACAGCCTAAGCTCGTCGTTGGGTGGGATCTTGCTACTTGTTATTCGTTCTATGCATCAAACATTTATCGTGCCGAAGAGAATGGAGGGGGAAAACATATAATAATCCACAGAATAGAACGTAACGTAAATTAATAATACCTAGCACACACGTCATACAATAAGGGTAAAGGACGATGACGTAAAGAATGGTACGAGGACACAAATTAGAGTGGTATGAACCAACACATTACAGTTCAATGTGACGTTATTGATGGTATTAACGTCTTGGCGGACCCGCCCCTTGCATACGGCAAAATACCATACGCACCATGGCCTATCCGTTGCCTGATTATGTTCGGAAAAGCCCCAAAGTCAATCTGCCGCACCGATCCTCTCACATCCCAACAATATTGGAACTCAAATTAGCAACACATATCTCAATTAAAATAAATACCAATCGGATAAGGATTTACTTTCATACCTTTGTTTGTATGTATGTTTATTGCAAAATGGAAATTGGAATGAAAATTATAGCGATAAAAGGACACATTAGGAACTTAGATTTAAAGTTTCAATTAATTTGCTTTGTTTTAGCTGATTGATCTTACGTTATTATTATTTACTTGTAACTACTTTTTACAAATTTTAGATACCAAAAGAAAAATTTTTGAATTTTGAAAGCCAAAGAAAAAAGTAGGTTGTTACTCACGTTTTACTGATGCGTTGCTCCGAAGTTTGTGCACAAATTTCGTTGTCTCTGCATTCTCGTTATTGTCAGGATTTTTTTTTTATAATTTTACACTTTGATGATTATACTGTTTTTCTGTGGCTTTTCACATGTATTTGTAGGTAATATTAGGTAGCAAAATTAATTTAATTTAAGATAGAATAGGGAAATTTTAAATTCTGTTTGGTAAGGTAAGTAAGTATGTATAACTATTTGGTTTCGGTTTTTTTTTTTTTTTCTTTTGCATATGGGTAGGTTAAGTTAATTTAAATAGCACACTTTGAATCTCTTTTTTTTTCACAAAATATTATGGTTGTTACTATGCCTTTTTTTTTTGTTTTTGAATAAAACTGTCGAATGTAGATTAGATTTAGGTAAAGCTGGGTTTGTCTGATTTGGTGCCTTCAACTGGATTGATGAAATTTTGGTGGGTATTGTCAGGTGAGGTGGTTTTGTTCAGATTTATTTCTTGAACGGTAGGTCAGAATTTGTGGAGATTTATCCAATGTTTTGCTTCCCGTGGATTTAGCGGAATTTTCGTGCCGTACACTTAAACTTTTTTATCGCACGCGGTGCTCTCGTAGCCAATAATGATGGTATGCTAGCGGTTCTCTTCTCGTTGTGCTGTGAAGACGATTTATTAATATTCACAAGTTGGCACAAGAAAAACCATTTCGAGAGCATCCATATTATGCTATATAAAGGAAAAAGGCAGATGTTAGGAAACTCAGAATATTATGCACGGAATGAATTTTACCTCGAGATACTGTGCTGCACCACGTGTGTAACTTGGATTATCCGCAATTAAGCCTGGTAAAAAGCTTCCATCGAGTAAGTCTAATGGTTTCGAGCTATACGCCAGACCATTGGCTTCCTTTCTCAACCAATATTATTTAAGTTGGTCTAAGTGATTGTGTAAAATAATTAATTCCTCGAAAGGAAACTACAAAAAGATAAGTTGAAAGAAATTACTTACGATGGCTGCGCACCACGACCAGTTTGATTGGGAGTTGAAAAGCAAAAGAGAGGGTGATCTCTCAATCAGAAGTTTATATGTTTGACACTTGTCAACTAGACAAATAGGTTTATCGTAATGGCCGCCAATGATCGTAGGTACCTAGGTCGAGTACACACTTAAATTTCCGGTGGAACAAAATGGAACTAAAGTAATAGATTATTTTCGGAAAGAAAATCTATTGAATCATCGAAATATTTTTCTTTTCTTATTTTTGATGAGATACGCCACACTTTTTTGTTTGTATCTAGATACAAAATCTATAAATGCACGTTGTTAGATAATTTAATCTAGAATTCAGGCAACTTAACTTTATTGCTCTAGGTCAACTGGTTTAGGAGATATCGAAGAAACCGTGCAGCATCTGGGAGCTAAAATTCAAAAAGTTGAACTTTTTTGTTTGTATCTAGATACAAAATCTATAAATGCACGTTGTTAGATAATTTAATCTAGAATTCAGGCAACTTAACTTTATTGCTCTAGATCAACTGGTTTAGGAGATATCGAAGAAACCGTGCAGCATCTGGGAGCTAAAATTCAAAAAGTTGAACTTTTTTGTTTGTATCTAGATACAAAATCTATAAATGCACGTTGTTAGATAATTTAATCTAGAATTCAGGCAACTTAACTTTATTGCTCTAGGTCAACTGGTTTAGGAGATATCGAAGAAACCGTGCAGCATCTGGGAGCTAAAATTCAAAAAGTTGAACTTTTTTGTTTGTATCTAGATACAAAATCTATAAATGCACGTTGTTAGATAATTTAATCTAGAATTCAGGAAAATTAATTATATCGCTGTAGGTCAACTGGTTTAGGAGATATCGAAGAAACCGTGCAGCATCTGGGAGCTAAAATTCAAAAAGTTGAACTTTTTTGTTTGTATCTAGATACAAAATCTATAAATGCACGTTGTTAGATAATTTAATCTAGAATTCACACAACTTAACTTTATTGCTCTAGGTCAACTGGTTTAGGAGATATCGAAGAAACCGTGCAGCATCTGGGAGCTAAAATTCAAAAAGTTGAACTTTTTTGTTTGTATCTAGATACAAAATCTATAAATGCACGTTGTTAGATAATTTAATCTAGAATTCAGGCAACTTAACTTTATTGCTCTAGGTCAACTGGCTTAGGAGATATCGAAGAAACCGTGCAGCATCTGGGAGCTAAAATTCAAAAAGTTGAACTTTTTTGTTTGTATCTAGATACAAAATCTATAAATGCACGTTGTTAGATAATTTAATCTAGAATTCAGGCAACTTAACTTTATTGCTCTAGGTCAACTGGTTTAGGAGATATCGAAGAAACCGTGCAGCATCTGGGAGCTAAAATTCAAAAAGTTGAACTTTTTTGTTTGTATCTAGATACAAAATCTATAAATGCACGTTGTTAGATAATTGAATCTAGAATTCAGGAAAATTAATTATATCGCTGTAGGTCAACTGGTTTGGGAGATATCGAAGAAACCGTGCAGCATCTGGGAGCTAAAATTCAAAAAGTTGAACTTTTTTGTTTGTATCTAGATACAAAATCTATAAATGCACGTTGTTAGATAATTTAATCTAGAATTCAGGCAACTTAACTTTATTGCTCTAGGTCAACTGGTTTAGGAGATATCGAAGAAACCGTGCAGCATCTGGGAGCTAAAATTCAAAAAGTTGAACTTTTTTGTTTGTATCTAGATACAAAATCTATAAATGCACGTTGTTAGATAATTTAATCTAGAATTCAGGCAACTTAACTTTATTGCTCTAGGTCAACTGGTTTAGGAGATATCGAAGAAACCGTGCAGCATCTGGGAGCTAAAATTCAAAAAGTTGAACTTTTTTGTTTGTATCTAGATGCAAAATCTATAAATGCACGTTGTTAGATAATTTAATCTAGAATTCAGGCAACTTAACTTTATTGCTCTAGGTCAACTGGTTTAGGAGATATCGAAGAAACCGTGCAGCATCTGGGAGCTAAAATTCAAAAAGTTGAACTTTTTTGTTTGTATCTAGATACAAAATCTATAAATGCACGTTGTTAGATAATTTAATCTAGAATTCAGGCAACTTAACTTTATTGCTCTAGGTCAACTGGTTTAGGAGATATCGAAGAAACCGTGCAGCATCTGGGAGCTAAAATTCAAAAAGTTGAACTTTTTTGTTTGTATCTAGATACAAAATCTATAAATGCACGTTGTTAGATAATTTAATCTAGAATTCAGGCAACTTAACTTTATTGCTCTAGGTCAACTGGTTTAGGAGATATCGAAGAAACCGTGCAGCATCTGGGAGCTAAAATTCAAAAAGTTGAACTTTTTTGTTTGTATCTAGATGCAAAATCTATAAATGCACGTTGTTAGATAATTTAATCTAGAATTCAGGCAACTTAACTTTATTGCTCTAGGTCAACTGGTTTAGGAGATATCGAAGAAACCGTGCAGCATCTGGGAGCTAAAATTCAAAAAGTTGAACTTTTTTGTTTGTATCTAGATACAAAATCTATAAATGCACGTTGTTAGATAATTTAATCTAGAATTCAGGCAACTTAACTTTATTGCTCTAGGTCAACTGGTTTAGGAGATATCGAAGAAACCGTGCAGCATCTGGGAGCTAAAATTCAAAAAGTTGAACTTTTTTGTTTGTATCTAGATACAAAATCTATAAATGCACGTTGTTAGATAATTTAATCTAGAATTCAGGCAACTTAACTTTATTGCTCTAGGTCAACTGGTTTAGGAGATATCGAAGAAACCGTGCAGCATCTGGGAGCTAAAATTCAAAAAGTTGAACTTTTTTGTTTGTATCTAGATACAAAATCTATAAATGCACGTTGTTAGATAATTTAATCTAGAATTCAGGCAACTTAACTTTATTGCTCTAGGTCAACTGGTTTAGGAGATATCGAAGAAACCGTGCAGCATCTGGGAGCTAAAATTCAAAAAGTTGAACTTTTTTGTTTGTATCTAGATACAAAATCTATAAATGCACGTTGTTAGATAATTTAATCTAGAATTCAGGCAAGTTAACTTTATTGCTCTAGGTCAACTGGTTTAGGAGATATCGAAGAAACCGTGCAGCATCTGGGAGCTAAAATTCAAAAAGTTGAACTTTTTTGTTTGTATCTAGATACAAAATCTATAAATGCACGTTGTTAGATAATTTAATCTAGAATTCAGGCAACTTAACTTTATTGCTCTAGGTCAACTGGTTTAGGAGATATCGAAGAAACCGTGCAGCATCTGGGAGCTAAAATTCAAAAAGTTGAACTTTTTTGTTTGTATCTAGATACAAAATCTATAAATGCACGTTGTTAGATAATTGAATCTAGAATTCAGGAAAATTAATTATATCGCTGTAGGTCAACTGGTTTGGGAGATATCGAAGAAACCGTGCAGCATCTGGGAGCTAAAATTCAAAAAGTTGAACTTTTTTGTTTGTATCTAGATACAAAATCTATAAATGCACGTTGTTAGATAATTTAATCTAGAATTCAGGCAACTTAACTTTATTGCTCTAGGTCAACTGGTTTAGGAGATAGCGAAGAAACCGTGCAGCATCTGGGAGCTAAAATTCAAAAATTTGAACTTTTTTGTTTGTATCTAGATACAAAATCTATAAATGCACGTTGTTAGATAATTTAATCTAGAATTCAGGCAACTTAACTTTATTGCTCTAGGTCAACTGGTTTGGGAGATATCGAAGAAACCGTGCAGCATCTGGGAGCTAAAATTCAAAAAGTTGAACTTTTTTGTTTGTATCTAGATACAAAATCTATAAATGCACGTTGTTAGATAATTTAATCTAGAATTCAGGAAAATTAATTATATCGCTGTAGGTCAACTGGTTTGCGAGATATCGAAGAAACCGTGCAGCATCTGGGAGCTAAAATTCAAAAAGTTGAACTTTTTTGTTTGTATCTAGATACAAAATCTATAAATGCACGTTGTTAGATAATTTAATCTAGAATTCAGGCAACTTAACTTTATTGCTCTAGGTCAACTGGTTTAGGAGATATCGAAGAAACCGTGCAGCATCTGGGAGCTAAAATTCAAAAAGTTGAACTTTTTTGTTTGTATCTAGATACAAAATCTATAAATGCACGTTGTTAGATAATTTAATCTAGAATTCAGGCAACTTAACTTTATTGCTCTAGGTCAACTGGTTTAGGAGATATCGAAGAAACCGTGCAGCATCTGGGAGCTAAAATTCAAAAAGTTGAACTTTTTTGTTTGTATCTAGATACAAAATCTATAAATGCACGTTGTTAGATAATTGAATCTAGAATTCAGGAAAATTAATTATATCGCTGTAGGTCAACTGGTTTGGGAGATATCGAAGAAACCGTGCAGCATCTGGGAGCTAAAATTCAAAAAGTTGAACTTTTTTGTTTGTATCTAGATACAAAATCTATAAATGCACGTTGTTAGATAATTTAATCTAGAATTCAGGCAACTTAACTTTATTGCTCTAGGTCAACTGGTTTAGGAGATATCGAAGAAACCGTGCAGCATCTGGGAGCTAAAATTCAAAAAGTTGAACTTTTTTGTTTGTATCTAGATACAAAATCTATAAATGCACGTTGTTAGATAATTTAATCTAGAATTCAGGAAAATTAATTATATCGCTGTAGGTCAACTGGTTTGGGAGATATCGAAGAAACCGTGCAGCATCTGGGAGCTAAAATTCAAAAAGTTGAACTTTTTTGTTTGTATCTAGATGCAAAATCTATAAATGCACGTTGTTAGATAATTTAATCTAGAATTCAGGCAACTTAACTTTATTGCTCTAGGTCAACTGGTTTAGGAGATATCGAAGAAACCGTGCAGCATCTGGGAGCTAAAATTCAAAAAGTTGAACTTTTTTGTTTGTATCTAGATACAAAATCTATAAATGCACGTTGTTAGATAATTGAATCTAGAATTCAGGAAAATTAATTATATCGCTGTAGGTCAACTGGTTTGGGAGATATCGAAGAAACCGTGCAGCATCTGGGAGCTAAAATTCAAAAAGTTGAACTTTTTTGTTTGTATCTAGATACAAAATCTATAAATCTAGAATTCAGGCAACTTAACTTTATTGCTCTAGGTCAACTGGTTTAGGAGATATCGAAGAAACCGTGCAGCATCTGGGAGCTAAAATTCAAAAAGTTGAACTTTTTTGTTTGTATCTAGATACAAAATCTATAAATGCACGTTGTTAGATAATTTAATCTAGAATTCAGGCAACTTAACTTTATTGCTCTAGGTCAACTGGTTTAGGAGATATCGAAGAAACCGTGCAGCATCTGGGAGCTAAAATTCAAAAAGTTGAACTTTTTTGTTTGTATCTAGATACAAAATCTATAAATGCACGTTGTTAGATAATTTAATCTAGAATTCAGGCAACTTAACTTTATTGCTCTAGGTCAACTGGTTTAGGAGATATCGAAGAAACCGTGCAGCATCTGGGAGCTAAAATTCAAAAAGTTGAACTTTTTTGTTTGTATCTAGATACAAAATCTATAAATGCACGTTGTTAGATAATTTAATCTAGAATTCAGGCAACTTAACTTTATTGCTCTAGGTCAACTGGTTTAGGAGATATCGAAGAAACCGTGCAGCATCTGGGAGCTAAAATTCAAAAAGTTGAACTTTTTTGTTTGTATCTAGATACAAAATCTATAAATGCACGTTGTTAGATAATTTAATCTAGAATTCAGGCAACTTAACTTTATTGCTCTAGGTCAACTGGTTTAGGAGATATCGAAGAAACCGTGCAGCATCTGGGAGCTAAAATTCAAAAAGTTGAACTTTTTTGTTTGTATCTAGATACAAAATCTATAAATGCACGTTGTTAGATAATTTAATCTAGAATTCAGGCAACTTAACTTTATTGCTCTAGGTCAACTGGTTTAGGAGATATCGAAGAAACCGTGCAGCATCTGGGAGCTAAAATTCAAAAAGTTGAACTTTTTTGTTTGTATCTAGATACAAAATCTATAAATGCACGTTGTTAGATAATTTAATCTGGAATTCAGGCAACTTAACTTTATTGCTCTAGGTCAACTGGTTTAGGAGATATCGAAGAAACCGTGCAGCATCTGGGAGCTAAAATTCAAAAAGTTGAACTTTTTTGTTTGTATCTAGATACAAAATCTATAAATGCACGTTGTTAGATAATTTAATCTAGAATTCAGGCAACTTAACTTTATTGCTCTAGGTCAACTGGTTTAGGAGATATCGAAGAAACCGTGCAGCATCTGGGAGCTAAAATTCAAAAAGTTGAACTTTTTTGTTTGTATCTAGATACAAAATCTATAAATGCACGGTGTTAGATAATTTAATCTAAAATTCAGGCAACTTAACTTTATTGCTCTAGGTCAACTGGTTTAGGAGATATCGAAGAAACCGTGCAGCATCTGGGAGCTAAAATTCAAGAAGTTGAACTTTTTTGTTTGTATCTAGATACAAAATCTATAAATGCACGTTGTTAGATAATTTAATCTAGAATTCAGGCAACTTAACTTTATCGCTGTAGGTCAACTGGTTTGGGAGATATCGAAGAAACCGTGCAGCATCTGGGAGCTAAAATTCAAAAAGTTGAACTTTTTTGTTTGTATCTAGATACAAAATCTATAAATGCACGTTGTTAGATAATTTAATCTAGAATTCAGGCAACTTAACTTCATTGCTCTAGGTCAACTGGTTTAGGAGATATCGAAGAAACCGTGCAGCATCTGGGAGCTAAAATTCAAAAAGTTGAACTTTTTTGTTTGTATCTAGATACAAAATCTATAAATGCACGTTGTTAGATAATTTAATCTAGAATTCACACAACTTAACTTTATTGCTCTAGGTCAACTGGTTTAGGAGATATCGAAGAAACCGTGCAGCATCTGGGAGCTAAAATTCAAAAAGTTGAACTTTTTTGTTTGTATCTAGATACAAAATCTATAAATGCACGTTGTTAGATAATTTAATCTAGAATTCAGGCAACTTAACTTTATTGCTCTAGGTCAACTGGTTTAGGAGATATCGAAGAAACCGTGCAGCATATGGGAGCTAAAATTCAAAAAGTTGAACTTTTTTGTTTGTATCTAGATACAAAATCTATAAATGCACGTTGTTAGATAATTGAATCTAGAATTCAGGAAAATTAATTATATCGCTGTAGGTCAACTGGTTTGGGAGATATCGAAGAAACCGTGCAGCATCTGGGAGCTAAAATTCAAAAAGTTGAACTTTTTTGTTTGTATCTAGATACAAAATCTATAAATGCACGTTGTTAGATAATTTAATCTAGAATTCAGGCAACTTAACTTTATTGCTCTAGGTCAACTGGTTTAGGAGATATCGAAGAAACCGTGCAGCATCTGGGAGCTAAAATTCAAAAAGTTGAACTTTTTTGTTTGTATCTAGATACAAAATCTATAAATGCACGTTGTTAGATAATTGAATCTAGAATTCAGGAAAATTAATTATATCGCTGTAGGTCAACTGGTTTGGGAGATATCGAAGAAACCGTGCAGCATCTGGGAGCTAAAATTCAAAAAGTTGAACTTTTTTGTTTGTATCTAGGATACAAAATCTATAAATGCACGTTGTTAGATAATTTAATCTAGAATTCAGGCAACTTAACTTTATCGCTGTAGGTCAACTGGTTTGGGAGATATCGAAGAAACCGTGCAGCATCTGGGAGCTAAAATTCAAAAAGTTGAACTTTTTTGTTTGTATCTAGATACAAAATCTATAAATGCACGTTGTTAGATAATTTAATCTAGAATTCAGGCAACTTAACTTTATTGCTCTAGATCAACTGGTTTAGGAGATATCGAAGAAACCGTGCAGCATCTGGGAGCTAAAATTCAAAAAGTTGAACTTTTTTGTTTGTATCTAGATACAAAATCTATAAATGCACGTTGTTAGATAATTTAATCTAGAATTCAGGCAACTTAACTTTATTGCTCTAGGTCAACTGGTTTAGGAGATATCGAAGAAACCGTGCAGCATCTGGGAGCTAAAATTCAAAAAGTTGAACTTTTTTGTTTGTATCTAGATACAAAATCTATAAATGCACGTTGTTAGATAATTTAATCTAGAATTCAGGAAAATTAATTATATCGCTGTAGGTCAACTGGTTTGGGAGATATCGAAGAAACCGTGCAGCATCTGGGAGCTAAAATTCAAAAAGTTGAACTTTTTTGTTTGTATCTAGATACAAAATCTATAAATGCACGTTGTTAGATAATTTAATCTAGAATTCAGGCAACTTAACTTTATTGCTCTAGGTCAACTGGTTTAGGAGATATCGAAGAAACCGTGCAGCATCTGGGAGCTAAAATTCAAAAAGTTGAACTTTTTTGTTTGTATCTAGATACAAAATCTATAAATGCACGTTGTTAGATAATTGAATCTAGAATTCAGGAAAATTAATTATATCGCTGTAGGTCAACTGGTTTGGGAGATATCGAAGAAACCGTGCAGCATCTGGGAGCTAAAATTCAAAAAGTTGAACTTTTTTGTTTGTATCTAGATACAAAATCTATAAATGCACGTTGTTAGATAATTTAATCTAGAATTCAGGCAACTTAACTTTATTGCTCTAGGTCAACTGGTTTAGGAGATATCAAAGAAACCGTGCAGCATCTGGGAGCTAAAATTCAAAAAGTTGAACTTTTTTGTTTGTATCTAGATACAAAATCTATAAATGCACGTTGTTAGATAATTTAATCTAGAATTCAGGCAACTTAACTTTATTGCTCTAGGTCAACTGGTTTAGGAGATATCGAAGAAACCGTGCAGCATCTGGGAGCTAAAATTCAAAAAGTTGAACTTTTTTGTTTGTATCTAGATACAAAATCTATAAATGCACGTTGTTAGATAATTTAATCTAGAATTCAGGCAACTTAACTTTATTGCTCTAGGTCAACTGGTTTAGGAGATATCGAAGAAACCGTGCAGCATCTGGGAGCTAAAATTCAAAAAGTTGAACTTTTTTGTTTGTATCTAGATACAAAATCTATAAATGCACGTTGTTAGATAATTTAATCTAGAATTCAGGCAACTTAACTTTATTGCTCTAGGTCAACTGGTTTAGGAGATATCGAAGAAACCGTGCAGCATCTGGGAGCTAAAATTCAAAAAGTTGAACTTTTTTGTTTGTATCTAGATACAAAATCTATAAATGCACGTTGTTAGATAATTTAATCTAGAATTCAGGCAACTTAACTTTATTGCTCTAGGTCAACTGGTTTAGGAGATATCGAAGAAACCGTGCAGCATCTGGGAGCTAAAATTCAAAAAGTTGAACTTTTTTGTTTGTATCTAGATACAAAATCTATAAATGCACGTTGTTAGATAATTTAATCTAGAATTCAGGCAACTTAACTTTATTGCTCTAGGTCAACTGGTTTAGGAGATATCGAAGAAACCGTGCAGCATCTGGGAGCTAAAATTCAAAAAGTTGAACTTTTTTGTTTGTATCTAGATACAAAATCTATAAATGCACGTTGTTAGATAATTAAATCTAGAATTCAGGCAACTTAACTTTATTGCTCTAGGTCAACTGGTTTAGGAGATATCGAAGAAACCGTGCAGCATCTGGGAGCTAAAATTCAAAAAGTTGAACTTTTTTGTTTGTATCTAGATACAAAATCTATAAATGCACGTTGTTAGATAATTGAATCTAGAATTCAGGAAAATTAATTATATCGCTGTAGGTCAACTGGTTTGGGAGATATCGAAGAAACCGTGCAGCATCTGGGAGCTAAAATTCAAAAAGTTGAACTTTTTTGTTTGTATCTAGATACAAAATCTATAAATGCACGTTGTTAGATAATTGAATCTAGAATTCAGGAAAATTAATTATATCGCTGTAGGTCAACTGGTTTGGGAGATATCGAAGAAACCGTGCAGCATCTGGGAGCTAAAATTCAAAAAGTTGAACTTTTTTGTTTGTATCTAGATACAAAATCTATAAATGCACGTTGTTAGATAATTGAATCTAGAATTCAGGAAAATTAATTAATTATATCGCTGTAGGTCAACTGGTTTGGGAGATATCGAAGAAACCGTGCAGCATCTGGGAGCTAAAATTCAAAAAGTTGAACTTTTTTGTTTGTATCTAGATACAAAATCTATAAATGCACGTTGTTAGATAATTAAATCTAGAATTCAGGCAACTTAACTTTATTGCTCTAGGTCAACTGGTTTAGGAGATATCGAAGAAACCGTGCAGCATCTGGGAGCTAAAATTCAAAAAGTTGAACTTTTTTGTTTGTATCTAGATACAAAATCTATAAATGCACGTTGTTAGATAATTTAATCTAGAATTCAGGAAAATTAATTATATCGCTGTAGGTCAACTGGTTTAGGAGATATCGAAGAAACCGTGCAGCATCTGGGAGCTAAAATTCAAAAAGTTGAACTTTTTTGTTTGTATCTAGATACAAAATCTATAAATGCACGTTGTTAGATAATTGAATCTAGAATTCAGGAAAATTAATTATATCGCTGTAGGTCAACTGGTTTGGGAGATATCGAAGAAACCGTGCAGCATCTGGGAGCTAAAATTCAAAAAGTTGAACTTTTTTGTTTGTATCTAGATACAAAATCTATAAATGCACGTTGTTAGATAATTTAATCTAGAATTCAGGCAACTTAACTTTATTGCTCTAGGTCAACTGGTTTAGGAGATATCGAAGAAACCGTGCAGCATCTGGGAGCTAAAATTCAAAAAGTTGAACTTTTTTGTTTGTATCTAGATACAAAATCTATAAATGCACGTTGTTAGATAATTTAATCTAGAATTCAGGCAACTTAACTTTATTGCTCTAGGTCAACTGGTTTAGGAGATATCGAAGAAACCGTGCAGCATCTGGGAGCTAAAATTCAAAAAGTTGAACTTTTTTGTTTGTATCTAGATACAAAATCTATAAATGCACGTTGTTAGATAATTGAATCTAGAATTCAGGAAAATTAATTATATCGCTGTAGGTCAACTGGTTTGGGAGATATCGAAGAAACCGTGCAGCATCTGGGAGATAAAATTCAAAAAGTTGAACTTTTTTGTTTGTATCTAGATACAAAATCTATAAATGCACGTTGTTAGATAATTTAATCTAGAATTCAGGCAACTTAATTTTATTGCTCTAGGTCAACTGGTTTAGGAGATATCGAAGAAACCGTGCAGCATCTGGGAGCTAAAATTCAAAAAGTTGAACTTTTTTGTTTGTATCTAGATACAAAATCTATAAATGCACGTTGTTAGATAATTTAATCTAGAATTCAGGCAACTTAACTTTATTGCTCTAGGTCAACTGGCTTAGGAGATATCGAAGAAACCGTCCAGCATCTGGGAGCTAAAATTCAAAAAGTTGAACTTTTTTGTTTGTATCTAGATACAAAATCTATAAATGCACTTTGTTAGATAATTTAATCTAGAATTCAGGAAAATTAATTATATCGCTGTAGGTCAACTGGTTTGGGAGATATCGAAGAAACCGTGCAGCATCTGGGAGCTAAAATTCAAAAAGTTGAACTTTTTTGTTTGTATCTAGATACAAAATCTATAAATGCACGTTGTTAGATAATTTAATCTAGAATTCAGGCAACTTAACTTTATTGCTCTAGGTCAACTGGTTTAGGAGATATCGAAGAAACCGTGCAGCATCTGGGAGCTAAAATTCAAAAAGTTGAACTTTTTTGTTTGTATCTAGATACAAAATCTATAAATGCACGTTGTTAGATAATTTAATCTAGAATTCAGGCAACTTAACTTTATTGCTCTAGGTCAACTGGTTTAGGAGATATCGAAGAAACCGTGCAGCATCTGGGAGCTAAAATTCAAAAAGTTGAACTTTTTTGTTTGTATCTAGATACAAAATCTATAAATGCACGTTGTTAGATAATTTAATCTAGAATTCAGGCAACTTAACTTTATTGCTCTAGGTCAACTGGTTTAGGAGATATCGAAGAAACCGTGCAGCATCTGGGAGCTAAAATTCAAAAAGTTGAACTTTTTTGTTTGTATCTAGATACAAAATCTATAAATGCACGTTGTTAGATAATTGAATCTAGAATTCAGGAAAATTAATTATATCGCTGTAGGTCAACTGGTTTGGGAGATATCGAAGAAACCGTGCAGCATCTGGGAGCTAAAATTCAAAAAGTTGAACTTTTTTGTTTGTATCTAGATACAAAATATATAAATGCACGTTGTTAGATAATTTAATCTAGAATTCAGGCAACTTAACTTTATTGCTCTAGGTCAACTGGTTTAGGAGATATCGAAGAAACCGTGCAGCATCTGGGAGCTAAAATTCAAAAAGTTGAACTTTTTTGTTTGTATCTAGATACAAAATCTATAAATGCACGTTGTTAGATAATTGAATCTAGAATTCAGGAAAATTAATTATATCGCTGTAGGTCAACTGGTTTGGGAGATATCGAAGAAACCGTGCAGCATCTGGGAGCTAAAATTCAAAAAGTTGAACTTTTTTGTTTGTATCTAGATACAAAATCTATAAATGCACGTTGTTAGATAATTAAATCTAGAATTCAGGCAACTTAACTTTATTGCTCTAGGTCAACTGGTTTAGGAGATATCGAAGAAACCGTGCAGCATCTGGGAGCTAAAATTCAAAAAAGTTGAACTTTTTTGTTTGTATCTAGATACAAAATCTATAAATGCACGTTGTTAGATAATTTAATCTAGAATTCAGGCAACTTAACTTTATTGCTCTAGGTCAACTGGTTTAGGAGATATCGAAGAAACCGTGCAGCATCTGGGAGCTAAAATTCAAAAAGTTGAACTTTTTTGTTTGTATCTAGATACAAAATCTATAAATGCACGTTGTTAGATAATTTAATCTAGAATTCAGGCAACTTAACTTTATTGCTCTAGGTCAACTGGTTTAGGAGATATCGAAGAAACCGTGCAGCATCTGGGAGCTAAAATTCAAAAAGTTGAACTTTTTTGTTTGTATCTAGATACAAAATCTATAAATGCACGTTGTTAGATAATTGAATCTAGAATTCAGGAAAATTAATTATATCGCTGTAGGTCAACTGGTTTGGGAGATATCGAAGAAACCGTGCAGCATCTGGGAGATAAAATTCAAAAAGTTGAACTTTTTTGTTTGTATCTAGATACAAAATCTATAAATGCACGTTGTTAGATAATTTAATCTAGAATTCAGGCAACTTAACTTTATTGCTCTAGGTCAACTGGTTTAGGAGATATCGAAGAAACCGTGCAGCATCTGGGAGCTAAAATTCAAAAAGTTGAACTTTTTTGTTTGTATCTAGATACAAAATCTATAAATGCACGTTGTTAGATAATTTAATCTAGAATTCAGGCAACTTAACTTTATTGCTCTAGGTCAACTGGCTTAGGAGATATCGAAGAAACCGTCCAGCATCTGGGAGCTAAAATTCAAAAAGTTGAACTTTTTTGTTTGTATCTAGATACAAAATCTATAAATGCACGTTGTTAGATAATTTAATCTAGAATTCAGGAAAATTAATTATATCGCTGTAGGTCAACTGGTTTGGGAGATATCGAAGAAACCGTGCAGCATCTGGGAGCTAAAATTCAAAAAGTTGAACTTTTTTGTTTGTATCTAGATACAAAATCTATAAATGCACGTTGTTAGATAATTTAATCTAGAATTCAGGCAACTTAACTTTATTGCTCTAGGTCAACTGGTTTAGGAGATATCGAAGAAACCGTGCAGCATCTGGGAGCTAAAATTCAAAAAGTTGAACTTTTTTGTTTGTATCTAGATACAAAATCTATAAATGCACGTTGTTAGATAATTTAATCTAGAATTCAGGCAACTTAACTTTATTGCTCTAGGTCAACTGGTTTAGGAGATATCGAAGAAACCGTGCAGCATCTGGGAGCTAAAATTCAAAAAGTTGAACTTTTTTGTTTGTATCTAGATACAAAATCTATAAATGCACGTTGTTAGATAATTGAATCTAGAATTCAGGAAAATTAATTATATCGCTGTAGGTCAACTGGTTTGGGAGATATCGAAGAAACCGTGCAGCATCTGGGAGCTAAAATTCAAAAAGTTGAACTTTTTTGTTTGTATCTAGATACAAAATCTATAAATGCACGTTGTTAGATAATTTAATCTAGAATTCAGGCAACTTAACTTTATTGCTCTAGGTCAACTGGTTTAGGAGATATCGAAGAAACCGTGCAGCATCTGGGAGCTAAAATTCAAAAAGTTGAACTTTTTTGTTTGTATCTAGATACAAAATCTATAAATGCACGTTGTTAGATAATTGAATCTAGAATTCAGGAAAATTAATTATATCGCTGTAGGTCAACTGGTTTGGGAGATATCGAAGAAACCGTGCAGCATCTGGGAGCTAAAATTCAAAAAGTTGAACTTTTTTGTTTGTATCTAGATACAAAATCTATAAATGCACGTTGTTAGATAATTAAATCTAGAATTCAGGCAACTTAACTTTATTGCTCTAGGTCAACTGGTTTAGGAGATATCGAAGAAACCGTGCAGCATCTGGGAGCTAAAATTCAAAAAGTTGAACTTTTTTGTTTGTATCTAGATACAAAATCTATAAATGCACGTTGTTAGATAATTTAATCTAGAATTCAGGAAAATTAATTATATCGCTGTAGGTCAACTGGTTTGGGAGATATCGAAGAAACCGTGCAGCATCTGGGAGCTAAAATTCAAAAAGTTGAACTTTTTTGTTTGTATCTAGATACAAAATCTATAAATGCACGTTGTTAGATAATTGAATCTAGAATTCAGGAAAATTAATTATATCGCATTAATTATATTCAAAAAGTTGAACTTTTTTGTTTGTATCTAGATACAAAATCTATAAATGCACGTTGTTAGATAATTTAATCTAGAATTCAGGAAAATTAATTATATCGCTGTAGGTCAACTGGTTTGGGAGATATCGAAGAAACCGTGCAGCATCTGGGAGCTAAAATTCAAAAAGTTGAACTTTTTTGTTTGTATCTAGATACAAAATCTATAAATGCACGTTGTTAGATAATTTAATCTAGAATTCAGGCAACTTAACTTTATTGCTCTAGGTCAACTGGTTTAGGAGATATCGAAGAAACCGTGCAGCATCTGGGAGCTAAAATTCAAAAAGTTGAACTTTTTTGTTTGTATCTAGATACAAAATCTATAAATGCACGTTGTTAGATAATTTAATCTAGAATTCAGGCAACTTAACTTTATTGCTCTAGGTCAACTGGTTTAGGAGATATCGAAGAAACCGTGCAGCATCTGGGAGCTAAAATTCAAAAAGTTGAACTTTTTTGTTTGTATCTAGATACAAAATCTATAAATGCACGTTGTTAGATAATTGAATCTAGAATTCAGGAAAATTAATTATATCGCTGTAGGTCAACTGGTTTGGGAGATATCGAAGAAACCGTGCAGCATCTGGGAGCTAAAATTCAAAAAGTTGAAATTTTTTGTTTGTATCTATATACAAAATCTATAAATGCACGTTGTTAGATAATTTAATCTAGAATTCAGGCAACTTAACTTTATTGCTCTAGGTCAACTGGTTTAGGAGATATCGAAGAAACCGTGCAGCATCTGGGAGCTAAAATTCAAAAAGTTGAACTTTTTTGTTTGTATCTAGATACAAAATCTATAAATGCACGTTGTTAGATAATTGAATCTAGAATTCAGGAAAATTAATTATATCGCTGTAGGTCAACTGGTTTGGGAGATATCGAAGAAACCGTGCAGCATCTGGGAGCTAAAATTCAAAAAGTTGAACTTTTTTGTTTGTATCTAGATACAAAATCTATAAATGCACGTTGTTAGATAATTAAATCTAGAATTCAGGCAACTTAACTTTATTGCTCTAGGTCAACTGGTTTAGGAGATATCGAAGAAACCGTGCAGCATCTGGGAGCTAAAATTCAAAAAGTTGAACTTTTTTGTTTGTATCTAGATACAAAATCTATAAATGCACGTTGTTAGATAATTGAATCTAGAATTCAGGAAAATTAATTATATCGCTGTAGGTCAACTGGTTTGGGAGATATCGAAGAAACCGTGCAGCATCTGGGAGCTAAAATTCAAAAAGTTGAACTTTTTTGTTTGTATCTAGATACAAAATCTATAAATGCACGTTGTTAGATAATTTAATCTAGAATTCAGGCAACTTAACTTTATTGCTCTAGGTCAACTGGTTTAGGAGATATCGAAGAAACCGTGCAGCATCTGGGAGCTAAAATTCAAAAAGTTGAACTTTTTTGTTTGTATCTAGATACAAAATCTATAAATGCACGTTGTTAGATAATTTAATCTAGAATTCAGGCAACTTAACTTTATTGCTCTAGGTCAACTGGCTTAGGAGATATCGAAGAAACCGTCCAGCATCTGGGAGCTAAAATTCAAAAAGTTGAACTTTTTTGTTTGTATCTAGATACAAAATCTATAAATGCACGTTGTTAGATAATTTAATCTAGAATTCAGGAAAATTAATTATATCGCTGTAGGTCAACTGGTTTGGGAGATATCGAAGAAACCGTGCAGCATCTGGGAGCTAAAATTCAAAAAGTTGAACTTTTTTGTTTGTATCTAGATACAAAATCTATAAATGCACGTTGTTAGATAATTTAATCTAGAATTCAGGCAACTTAACTTTATTGCTCTAGGTCAACTGGTTTAGGAGATATCGAAGAAACCGTGCAGCATCTGGGAGCTAAAATTCAAAAAGTTGAACTTTTTTGTTTGTATCTAGATACAAAATCTATAAATGCACGTTGTTAGATAATTTAATCTAGAATTCAGGCAACTTAACTTTATTGCTCTAGGTCAACTGGTTTAGGAGATATCGAAGAAACCGTGCAGCATCTGGGAGCTAAAATTCAAAAAGTTGAACTTTTTTGTTTGTATCTAGATACAAAATCTATAAATGCACGTTGTTAGATAATTTAATCTAGAATTCAGGCAACTTAACTTTATTGCTCTAGGTCAACTGGTTTAGGAGATATCGAAGAAACCGTGCAGCATCTGGGAGCTAAAATTCAAAAAGTTGAACTTTTTTGTTTGTATCTAGATACAAAATCTATAAATGCACGTTGTTAGATAATTGAATCTAGAATTCAGGAAAATTAATTATATCGCTGTAGGTCAACTGGTTTGGGAGATATCGAAGAAACCGTGCAGCATCTGGGAGCTAAAATTCAAAAAGTTGAACTTTTTTGTTTGTATCTAGATACAAAATCTATAAATGCACGTTGTTAGATAATTAAATCTAGAATTCAGGCAACTTAACTTTATTGCTCTAGGTCAACTGGTTTAGGAGATATCGAAGAAACCGTGCAGCATCTGGGAGCTAAAATTCAAAAAGTTGAACTTTTTTGTTTGTATCTAGATACAAAATCTATAAATGCACGTTGTTAGATAATTTAATCTAGAATTCAGGAAAATTAATTATATCGCTGTAGGTCAACTGGTTTGGGAGATATCGAAGAAACCGTGCAGCATCTGGGAGCTAAAATTCAAAAAGTTGAACTTTTTTGTTTGTATCTAGATACAAAATCTATAAATGCACGTT
>CATIYB010000028.1:0-50307 GCA_949715645.1 Portevinia maculata | reverse complement strand
AGCGATATAACTAATTTTCCTGAATTCTAGATTAAATTATCTAACAACGTGCATTTATAGATTTTGTATCTAGATACAAACAAAAAAGTTCAACTTTTTGAATTTAGCTCCCAGATGCTGCACGGTTTCTTAGATATTTCCCAAACCAGTTGACCTAGAGCAATAAAGTTAAGTTGCCTGAATTCTAGATTAAATTAATTAACAACGTGCATTTATAGATTTTGTATCTAGATACAAACAAAAAAGTTCAACTTTTTTGAATTTTAGCTCCCAGATGCTGCACGGTTTCTTCGATATCTCCCAAACCAGTTGACCTAGAGCAATAAAGTTAAGTTGCCTGAATTCTAGATTAAATTATCTAACAACGTGCATTTATAGATTTTGTATCTAGATACAAACAAAAAAGTTCAACTTTTTGAATTTTAGCTCCCAGATGCTGCACGGTTTGTTCGATATCTCCCAAACCAGTTGACCTAGAGCAATAAAGTTAAGTTGCCTGAATTCTAGATTAAATTATCTAACAACGTGCATTTATAGATTTTGTATCTAGATACAAACAAAAAAGTTCAACTTTTTGAATTTTAGCTCCCAGATGCTGCACGGTTTCTTCGATATCTCCTAAACCAGTTGACCTAGAGCAATAAAGTTAAGTTGCCTGAATTCTAGATTAAATTATCTAACAACGTGCATTTATAGATTTTGTATCTAGATACAAACAAAAAAGTTCAACTTTTTGAATTTTAGCTCCCAGATGCTGCACGGTTTCTTCGATATCTCCCAAACCAGTTGACCTAGAGCAATAAAGTTAAGTTGCCTGAATTCTAGATTAAATTATCTAACAACGTGCATTTATAGATTTTGTATCTAGATACAAACAAAAAAGTTCAACTTTTTGAATTTCAGCTCCCAGATGCTGCACGGTTTCTTCGATATCTCCCAAACCAGTTGACCTACAGCGATATAATTCATTTTCCTGAATTCTTGATTAAATTATCTAACAACGTGCATTTATAGATTTTGTATCTAGATACAAACAAAAAAGTTCAACTTTTTGAATTTTAGCTCCCAGATGCTGCACGGTTTCTTCGATATTTCCCAAACCAGTTGACCTAGAGCAATAAAGTTAAGTTGCCTGAATTCTAGATTAAATTATCTAACAACGTGCATTTATAGATTTTGTATCTAGATACAAACAAAAAAGTTCAACTTTTTGAATTTTAGCTCCCAGATGCTGCACGGTTTCTTCGATATCTCCCAAACCAGTTGACCTAGAGCAATAAAGTTAAGTTGCCTGAATTCTAGATTAAATTATCTAACAACGTGCATTTATAGATTTTGTATCTAGATACAAACAAAAAAGTTCAACTTTTTGAATTTTAGCTCCCAGATGCTGCACGGTTTCTTCGATATCTCCCAAACCAGTTGACCTAGAGCAATAAAGTTAAGTTGCCTGAATTCTAGATTAAATTATCTAACAACGTGCATTTATAGATTTTGTATCTAGATACAAACAAAAAAGTTCAACTTTTTGAATTTTAGCTCCCAGATGCTGCACGGTTTCTTCGATATCTCCTAAACCAGTTGACCTAGAGCAATAAAGTTAAGTTGCCTGAATTCTAGATTAAATTATCTAACAACGTGCATTTATAGATTTTGTATCTAGATACAAACAAACAAGTTCAACTTTTTGAATTTTAGCTCCCAGATGCTGCACGGTTTCTTCGATATCTCCCAAACCAGTTGACCTACAGCGATATAATTAATTTTCCTGAATTCTAGATTAAATTATCTAACAACGTGCATTTATAGATTTTGTATCTAGATACAAACAAAAAAGTTCAACTTTTTGAATTTTAGCTCCCAGATGCTGCACGGTTTCTTCGATATTTCCCAAACCAGTTGACCTAGAGCAATAAAGTTAAGTTGCCTGAATTCTAGATTAAATTATCTAACAACGTGCATTTATAGATTTTGTATCTAGATACAAACAAAAAAGTTCAACTTTTTGAATTTTAGCTCCCAGATGCTGCACGGTTTCTTCGATATCTCCCAAACCAGTTGACCTAGAGCAATAAAGTTAAGTTGCCTGAATTCTAGATTAAATTATCTAACAACGTGCATTTATAGATTTTGTATCTAGATACAAACAAAAAAGTTCAACTTTTTGAATTTTAGCTTCCAGATGCTGCACGGTTTCTTCGATATCTCCTAAACCAGTTGACCTAGAGCAATAAAGTTAATTTTCCTAAATTCTAGATTAAATTATCTAACAACGTGCATTTATAGATTTTGTATCTAGATACAAACAAAAAAGTTCAACTTTTTGAATTTTAGCTCCAAGATGCTGCACGGTTTCTCCGATATCTTCCAAACCAGTTGACCTACAGCGATATAACTAATTTTCCTGAATTCTAGATTAAATTATCTAACAACGTGCATTTATAGATTTTGTATCTAGATACAAACAAAAAAGTTCAACTTTTTGAATTTTAGCTCCCAGATGCTGCACGGTTTCTTAGATATTTCCCAAACCAGTTGACCTAGAGCAATAAAGTTAAGTTGCCTGAATTCTAGATTAAATTAATTAACAACGTGCATTTATAGATTTTGTATCTAGATACAAACAAAAAAGTTCAACTTTTTTGAATTTTAGCTCCCAGATGCTGCACGGTTTCTTCGATATCTCCCAAACCAGTTGACCTAGAGCAATAAAGTCAAGTTGCCTGAATTCTAGATTAAATTATCTAACAACGTGCATTTATAGATTTTGTATCTAGATACAAACAAAAAAGTTCAACTTTTTGAATTTTAGCTCCCAGATGCTGCACGGTTTGTTCGATATCTCCCAAACCAGTTGACCTAGAGCAATAAAGTTAAGTTGCCTGAATTCTAGATTAAATTATCTAACAACGTGCATTTATAGATTTTGTATCTAGATACAAACAAAAAAGTTCAACTTTTTGAATTTTAGCTCCCAGATGCTGCACGGTTTCTTCGATATCTCCTAAACCAGTTGACCTAGAGCAATAAAGTTAAGTTGCCTGAATTCTAGATTAAATTATCTAACAACGTGCATTTATAGATTTTGTATCTAGATACAAACAAAAAAGTTCAACTTTTTGAATTTTAGCTCCCAGATGTTGCACGGTTTCTTCGATATCTCTTAAACCAGTTGACCTAGAGCAATAAAGTTAAGTTGCCTGAATTCTAGATTAAATTATCTAACAACGTGCATTTATAGATTTTGTATCTAGATACAAACAAAAAAGTTCAACTTTTTGAATTTTAGCTCCCAGATGCTGCACGGTTTCTTCGATATCTCCCAAACCAGTTGACCTACAGCGATATAAGTAATTTTCCTGAATGCTAGATTAAATTATCTAACAACGTGCATTTATAGATTTTGTATCTAGATACAAACAAAAAAGTTCAACTTTTTGAATTTTAGCTCCCAGATGCTGCACGGTTTCTTCGATATCTCCTAAACCAATTGACCTAGAGCAATAAAGTTAAGTTGCCTGAATTCTAGATTAAATTATCTAACAACGTGCATTTATAGATTTTGTATCTAGATACAAACAAAAAAGTTCAACTTTTTGAATTTTAGCTCCCAGATGCTGCACGGTTTCTTCGATATCTCCTAAACCAGTTGACCTAGAGCAATAAAGTTAAGTTGCCTGAATTCTAGATTAAATTATCTAACAACGTGCATTTATAGATTTTGTATCTAGATACAAACAAAAAAGTTAAACTTTTTGAATTTTAGCTCCCAGATGCTGCACGGTTTCTTCGATATCTCCCAAACCAGTTGACCTACAGCGATATAATTAATTTTCCTGAATGCTAGATTAAATTATCTAACAACGTGCATTTATAGATTTTGTATCTAGATACAAACAAAAAAGTTCAACTTTTTGAATTTTAGCTCCCAGATGCTGCACGGTTTCTTCGATATCTCCTAAACCAGTTGACCTAGAGCAATAAAGTTAAGTTGCCTGAATTCTAGATTAAATTATCTAACAACGTGCATTTATAGATTTTGTATCTAGATACAAACAAAAAAGTTCAACTTTTTGAATTTTAGCTCCCAGATGCTGCACGGTTTCTTCGATATCTCCTAAACCAGTTGACCTAGAGCAATAAAGTTAAGTTGCCTGAATTCTAGATTAAATTATCTAACAACGTGCATTTATAGATTTTGTATCTAGATACAAACAAAAAAGTTCAACTTTTTGAATTTTAGCTCCCAGATGCTGCACGGTTTCTTCGATATCTCCTAAACCAGTTGACCTAGAGCAATAAAGTTAAGTTGCCTGAATTCTAGATTAAATTATCTAACAACGTGCATTTATAGATTTTGTATCTAGATACAAACAAAAAAGTTCAACTTTTTGAATTTTAGCTCCCAGATGCTGCACGGTTTCTTCGATATCTCCTAAACCAGTTGACCTAGAGCAATAAAGTTAAGTTGCCTGAATTCTAGATTAAATTATCTAACAACGTGCATTTATAGATTTTGTATCTAGATACAAACAAAAAAGTTTAACTTTTTGAATTTTAGCTCCCAGATGCTGCACGGTTTCTTCGATATCTCCTAAACCAGTTGACCTAGAGCAATAAAGTTAAGTTGCCTGAATTCTAGATTAAATTATCTAACAACGTGCATTTATAGATTTTGTATCTAGATACAAACAAAAAAGTTCAACTTTTTGAATTTTAGCTCCCAGATGCTGCACGGTTTCTTCGATATCTCCTAAACCAGTTGACCTAGAGCAATAAAGTTAAGTTGCCTGAATTCTAGATTAAATTATCTAACAACGTGCATTTATAGATTTTGTATCTAGATACAAACAAAAAAGTTCAACTTTTTGAATTTTAGCTCCCAGATGCTGCACGGTTTCTTCGATATCTCCTAAACCAGTTGACCTAGAGCAATAAAGTTAAGTTGCCTGAATTCTAGATTAAATTATCTAACAACGTGCATTTATAGATTTTGTATCTAGATACAAACAAAAAAGTTCAACTTTTTGAATTTTAGCTCCCAGATGCTGCACGGTTTCTTCGATATCTCCCAAACCAGTTGACCTACAGCGATATAATTAATTTTCCTGAATGCTAGATTAAATTATCTAACAACGTGCATTTATAGATTTTGTATCTAGATACAAACAAAAAAGTTCAACTTTTTGAATTTTAGCTCCCAGATGCTGCACGGTTTCTTCGATATCTCCTAAACCAGTTGACCTAGAGCAATAAAGTTAAGTTGCCTGAATTCTAGATTAAATTATCTAACAACGTGCATTTATAGATTTTGTATCTAGATACAAACAAAAATGTTCAACTTTTTGAATTTTAGCTCCCAGATGCTGCACGGTTTCTTCGATATCTCCTAAACCAGTTGACCTAGAGCAATAAAGTTAAGTTGCCTGAATTCTAGATTAAATTATCTAACAACGTGCATTTATAGATTTTGTATCTAGATACAAACAAAAAAGTTCAACTTTTTGAATTTTAGCTCCCAGATGCTGCACGGTTTCTTCGATATCTCCTAAACCAGTTGACCTAGAGCAATAAAGTTAAGTTGCCTGAATTCTAGATTAAATTATCTAACAACGTGCATTTATAGATTTTGTATCTAGATACAAACAAAAAAGTTTAACTTTTTGAATTTTAGCTCCCAGATGCTGCACGGTTTCTTCGATATCTCCTAAACCAGTTGACCTAGAGCAATAAAGTTAAGTTGCCTGAATTCTAGATTAAATTATCTAACAACGTGCATTTATAGATTTTGTATCTAGATACAAACAAAAAAGTTCAACTTTTTGAATTTTAGCTCCCAGATGCTGCACGGTTTCTTCGATATCTCCTAAACCAGTTGACCTAGAGCAATAAAGTTAAGTTGCCTGAATTCTAGATTAAATTATCTAACAACGTGCATTTATAGATTTTGTATCTAGATACAAACAAAAAAGTTCAACTTTTTGAATTTTAGCTCCCAGATGCTGCACGGTTTCTTCGATATCTCCTAAACCAGTTGACCTAGAGCAATAAAGTTAAGTTGCCTGAATTCTAGATTAAATTATCTAACAACGTGCATTTATAGATTTTGTATCTAGATACAAACAAAAAAGTTCAACTTTTTGAATTTTAGCTCCCAGATGCTGCACGGTTTCTTCGATATCTCCCAAACCAGTTGACCTACAGCGATATAATTAATTTTCCTGAATGCTAGATTAAATTATCTAACAACGTGCATTTATAGATTTTGTATCTAGATACAAACAAAAAAGTTCAACTTTTTGAATTTTAGCTCCCAGATGCTGCACGGTTTCTTCGATATCTCCTAAACCAGTTGACCTAGAGCAATAAAGTTAAGTTGCCTGAATTCTAGATTAAATTATCTAACAACGTGCATTTATAGATTTTGTATCTAGATACAAACAAAAATGTTCAACTTTTTGAATTTTAGCTCCCAGATGCTGCACGGTTTCTTCGATATCTCCTAAACCAGTTGACCTAGAGCAATAAAGTTAAGTTGCCTGAATTCTAGATTAAATTATCTAACAACGTGCATTTATAGATTTTGTATCTAGATACAAACAAAAAAGTTCAACTTTTTGAATTTTAGCTCCCAGATGCTGCACGGTTTCTTCGATATCTCCTAAACCAGTTGACCTAGAGCAATAAAGTTAAGTTGCCTGAATTCTAGATTAAATTATCTAACAACGTGCATTTATAGATTTTGTATCTAGATACAAACAAAAAAGTTCAACTTTTTGAATTTTAGCTCCCAGATGCTGCACGGTTTCTTCGATATCTCCCAAACCAGTTGACCTACAGCGATATAATTAATTTTCCTGAATGCCAGATTAAATTATCTAACAACGTGCATTTATAGATTTTGTATCTAGATACAAACAAAAAAGTTCAACTTTTTGAATTTTAGCTCCCAGATGCTGCACGGTTTCTTCGATATCTCCTAAACCAGTTGACCTAGAGCAATAAAGTTAAGTTGCCTGAATTCTAGATTAAATTATCTAACAACGTGCATTTATAGATTTTGTATCTAGATACAAACAAAAAAGTTCAACTTTTTGAATTTTAGCTCCCAGATGCTGCACGGTTTCTTCGATATCTCCCAAACCAGTTGACCTACAGCGATATAATTAATTTTCCTGAATGCTAGATTAAATTATCTAACAACGTGCATTTATAGATTTTGTATCTAGATACAAACAAAAAAGTTCAACTTTTTGAATTTTAGCTCCCAGATGCTGCACGGTTTCTTCGATATCTCCTAAACCAGTTGACCTAGAGCAATAAAGTTAAGTTGCCTGAATTCTAGATTAAATTATCTAACAACGTGCATTTATAGATTTTGTATCTAGATACAAACAAAAAAGTTCAACTTTTTGAATTTTAGCTCCCAGATGCTGCACGGTTTCTTCGATATCTCCTAAACCAGTTGACCTAGAGCAATAAAGTTAAGTTGCCTGAATTCTAGATTAAATTATCTAACAACGTGCATTTATAGATTTTGTATCTAGATACAAACAAAAAAGTTCAACTTTTTGAATTTTAGCTCCCAGATGCTGCACGGTTTCTTCGATATCTCCCAAGCCAGTTGACCTACAGCGATATAATTAATTTTCCTGAATGCTAGATTAAATTATCTAACAACGTGCATTTATAGATTTTGTATCTAGATACAAACAAAAAAGTTCAACTTTTTGAATTTTAGCTCCCAGATGCTGCACGGTTTCTTCGATATCTCCTAAACCAGTTGACCTAGAGCAATAAAGTTAAGTTGCCTGAATTCTAGATTAAATTATCTAACAACGTGCATTTATAGATTTTGTATCTAGATACAAACAAAAAAGTTCAACTTTTTGAATTTTAGCTCCCAGATGCTGCACGGTTTCTTCGATATCTCCCAAACCAGTTGACCTACAGCGATATAATTAATTTTCCTGAATGCTAGATTAAATTATCTAACAACGTGCATTTATAGATTTTGTATCTAGATACAAACAAAAAAGTTCAACTTTTTGAATTTTAGCTCCCAGATGCTGCACGGTTTCTTCGATATCTCCTAAACCAGTTGACCTAGAGCAATAAAGTTAAGTTGCCTGAATTCTAGATTAAATTATCTAACAACGTGCATTTATAGATTTTGTATCTAGATACAAACACAAATGTTCAACTTTTTGAATTTTAGCTCCCAGATGCTGCACGGTTTCTTCGATATCTCCTAAACCAGTTGACCTAGAGCAATAAAGTTAAGTTGCCTGAATTCTAGATTAAATTATCTAACAACGTGCATTTATAGATTTTGTATCTAGATACAAACAAAAAAGTTCAACTTTTTGAATTTTAGCTCCCAGATGCTGCACGGTTTCTTCGATATCTCCTAAACCAGTTGACCTAGAGCAATAAAGTTAAGTTGCCTGAATTCTAGATTAAATTATCTAACAACGTGCATTTATAGATTTTGTATCTAGATACAAACAAAAAAGTTCAACTTTTTGAATTTTAGCTCCCAGATGCTGCACGGTTTCTTCGATATCTCCCAAGCCAGTTGACCTACAGCGATATAATTAATTTTCCTGAATGCTAGATTAAATTATCTAACAACGTGCATTTATAGATTTTGTATCTAGATACAAACAAAAAAGTTCAACTTTTTGAATTTTAGCTCCCAGATGCTGCACGGTTTCTTCGATATCTCCTAAACCAGTTGACCTAGAGCAATAAAGTTAAGTTGCCTGAATTCTAGATTAAATTATCTAACAACGTGCATTTATAGATTTTGTATCTAGATACAAACAAAAAAGTTAAACTTTTTGAATTTTAGCTCCCAGATGCTGCACGGTTTCTTCGATATCTCCCAAACCAGTTGACCTACAGCGATATAATTAATTTTCCTGAATGCTAGATTAAATTATCTAACAACGTGCATTTATAGATTTTGTATCTAGATACAAACAAAAAAGTTCAACTTTTTGAATTTTAGCTCCCAGATGCTGCACGGTTTCTTCGATATCTCCTAAACCAGTTGACCTAGAGCAATAAAGTTAAGTTGCCTGAATTCTAGATTAAATTATCTAACAACGTGCATTTATAGATTTTGTATCTAGATACAAACAAAAATGTTCAACTTTTTGAATTTTAGCTCCCAGATGCTGCACGGTTTCTTCGATATCTCCTAAACCAGTTGACCTAGAGCAATAAAGTTAAGTTGCCTGAATTCTAGATTAAATTATCTAACAACGTGCATTTATAGATTTTGTATCTAGATACAAACAAAAAAGTTCAACTTTTTGAATTTTAGCTCCCAGATGCTGCACGGTTTCTTCGATATCTCCTAAACCAGTTGACCTAGAGCAATAAAGTTAAGTTGCCTGAATTCTAGATTAAATTATCTAACAACGTGCATTTATAGATTTTGTATCTAGATACAAACAAAAAAGTTCAACTTTTTGAATTTTAGCTCCCAGATGCTGCACGGTTTCTTCGATATCTCCCAAACCAGTTGACCTACAGCGATATAATTAATTTTCCTGAATGCTAGATTAAATTATCTAACAACGTGCATTTATAGATTTTGTATCTAGATACAAACAAAAAAGTTCAACTTTTTGAATTTTAGCTCCCAGATGCTGCACGGTTTCTTCGATATCTCCTAAACCAGTTGACCTAGAGCAATAAAGTTAAGTTGCCTGAATTCTAGATTAAATTATCTAACAACGTGCATTTATAGATTTTGTATCTAGATACAAACAAAAAAGTTCAACTTTTTGAATTTTAGCTCCCAGATGCTGCACGGTTTCTTCGATATCTCCCAAACCAGTTGACCTACAGCGATATAATTAATTTTCCTGAATGCTAGATTAAATTATCTAACAACGTGCATTTATAGATTTTGTATCTAGATACAAACAAAAAAGTTCAACTTTTTGAATTTTAGCTCCCAGATGCTGCACGGTTTCTTCGATATCTCCTAAACCAGTTGACCTAGAGCAATAAAGTTAAGTTGCCTGAATTCTAGATTAAATTATCTAACAACGTGCATTTATAGATTTTGTATCTAGATACAAACAAAAAAGTTCAACTTTTTGAATTTTAGCTCCCAGATGCTGCACGGTTTCTTCGATATCTCCTAAACCAGTTGACCTAGAGCAATAAAGTTAAGTTGCCTGAATTCTAGATTAAATTATCTAACAACGTGCATTTATAGATTTTGTATCTAGATACAAACAAAAAAGTTCAACTTTTTGAATTTTAGCTCCCAGATGCTGCACGGTTTCTTCGATATCTCCCAAGCCAGTTGACCTACAGCGATATAATTAATTTTCCTGAATGCTAGATTAAATTATCTAACAACGTGCATTTATAGATTTTGTATCTAGATACAAACAAAAAAGTTCAACTTTTTGAATTTTAGCTCCCAGATGCTGCACGGTTTCTTCGATATCTCCTAAACCAGTTGACCTAGAGCAATAAAGTTAAGTTGCCTGAATTCTAGATTAAATTATCTAACAACGTGCATTTATAGATTTTGTATCTAGATACAAACAAAAATGTTCAACTTTTTGAATTTTAGCTCCCAGATGCTGCACGGTTTCTTCGATATCTCCTAAACCAGTTGACCTAGAGCAATAAAGTTAAGTTGCCTGAATTCTAGATTAAATTATCTAACAACGTGCATTTATAGATTTTGTATCTAGATACAAACAAAAAAGTTCAACTTTTTGAATTTTAGCTCCCAGATGCTGCACGGTTTCTTCGATATCTCCTAAACCAGTTGACCTAGAGCAATAAAGTTAAGTTGCCTGAATTCTAGATTAAATTATCTAACAACGTGCATTTATAGATTTTGTATCTAGATACAAACAAAAAAGTTCAACTTTTTGAATTTTAGCTCCCAGATGTTGCACGGTTTCTTCGATATCTCCTAAACCAGTTGACCTTGAGCAATAAAGTTAAGTTGCCTGAATTCTAGATTAAATTATCTAACAACGTGCATTTATAGATTTTGTATCTAGATACAAACAAAAAAGTTCAACTTTTTGAATTTTAGCTCCCAGATGCTGCACGGTTTCTTCGATATCTCCCAAACCAGTTGACCTAGAGCAATAAAGTTAAGTTGCCTGAATTCTAGATTAAATTATCTAACAACGTGCATTTATAGATTTTGTATCTAGATACAAACAAAAAAGTTCAACTTTTTGAATTTTAGCTCCCAGATGCTGCACGGTTTCTTCGATATCTCCTAAACCAGTTGACCTAGAGCAATAAAGTTAAGTTGCCTGAATTCTAGATTAAATTATCTAACAACGTGCATTTATAGATTTTGTATCTAGATACAAACGAAAAAGTTCAACTTTTTGCATTTTAGCTCCCAGATGCTGCACGGTTTCTTCGATATCTCCCACACCAGTTGACCTACAGCGATATAATTAATTTTCCTGAATGCTAGATTAAATTATCTAACAACGTGCATTTATAGATTTTGTATCTAGATACAAACAAAAAAGTTCAACTTTTTGAATTTTAGCTCCCAGATGCTGCACGGTTTCTTCGATATCTCCTAAACCAGTTGACATAGAGCAATAAAGTTAAGTTGCCTGAATTCTAGATTAAATTATCTATCAACGTGCATTTATAGATTTTGTATCTAGATACAAACAAAAAAGTTCAACTTTTTGAATTTTAGCTCCCAGATGCTGCACGGTTTCTTCGATATCTCCTAAACTAGTTGACCTAGAGCAATAAAGTTAAGTTGCCTGAATTCTAGATTAAATTATCTAACAACTTGCATTTATAGATTTTGTATCTAGATACAAACAAAAAAGTTCAACTTTTTGAATTTTAGCTCCCAGATGCTGCACGGTTTCTTCGATATCTCCTAAACCAGTTGACCTAGAGCAATAAAGTTAAGGTACCTGAATTCTAGATTAAATTATCTAACAACGTGCATTTATAGATTTTGTATCTAGATACAAACAAAAAAGTTCAACTTTTTGAATTTTAGCTCCCAGATGTTGCACGGTTTCTTCGATATCTCCTAAACCAGTTGACCTAGAGCAATAAAGTTAAGTTGCCTGAATTCTAGATTAAATTATATAACAACGTGCATTTATAGATTTTGTATCTAGATACAAACAAAAAAGTTCAACTTTTTGAATTTTAGCTCCCAGATGCTGCACGGTTTCTTCGATATCTCCCAAACCAGTTGACCTAGAGCAATAAAGTTAAGTTGCCTGAAGTCTAGATTAAATTATCTAACAACGTGCATTTATAGATTTTGTATCTAGATACAAACAAAAAAGTTCAACTTTTTGAATTTTAGCTCCCAGATGCTGCACGGTTTCTTCGATATCTCCTAAACCAGTTGACCTAGAGCAATAAAGTTAAGTTGCCTGAATTCTAGATTAAATTATATAACAACGTGCATTTATAGATTTTGTATCTAGATACAAACAAAAAAGTTCAACTTTTTGAATTTTAGCTCCCAGATGCTGCACGGTTTCTTCGATATCTCCTAAACCAGTTGACCTAGAGCAATAAAGTTAAGTTGCCTGAATTCTAGATTAAATTATCTAACAACGTGCATTTATAGATTTTGTATCTAGATACAAACAAAAAAGTTCAACTTTTTGAATTTTAGCTCCCAGATGTTGCACGGTTTCTTCGATATCTCCTAAACCAGTTGACCTAGAGCAATAAAGTTAAGTTGCCTGAATTCTAGATTAAATTATCTAACAACGTGCATTTATAGATTTTGTATCTAGATACAAACAAAAAAGTTCAACTTTTTGAATTTTAGCTCCCAGATGCTGCACGGTTTCTTCGATATCTCCCAAACCATTTGACCTAGAGCAATAAAGTTAAGTTGCCTGAATTCTAGATTAAATTATCTAACAACGTGCATTTATAGATTTTGTATCTAGATACAAACAAAAAAGTTCAACTTTTTGAATTTTAGCTCCCAGATGCTGCACGGTTTCTTCGATGTCTCCTAAACCAGTTGACCTAGAGCAATAAAGTTAAGTTGCCTGAATTCTAGATTAAATTATCTAACAACGTGCATTTATAGATTTTGTATCTAGATACAAACAAAAAAGTTCAACTTTTTGAATTTTAGCTCCCAGATGCTGCACGGTTTCTTCGATATCTTCCAAACCAGTTGACCTACAGCGATATAATTAACTTTCCTGAATGCTAGATTAAATTATCTAACAACGTGCATTTATAGATTTTGTATCTAGATACAAACAAAAAAGTTCAACTTTTTGAATTTTAGCTCCCAGATGCTGCACGGTTTCTTCGATATCTCCTAAACCAGTTGACCTAGAGCAAAAAGTTAAGTTGCCTGAATTCTAGATTAAATTATCTAACAACGTGCATTTATAGATTTTGTATCTAGATACAAACAAAAAAGTTCAACTTTTTGAATTTTAGCTCCCAGATACTGCACGGTTTCTTCGATATCTCCTAAACCAGTTGACCTAGAGCAATAAAGTTAAGTTGCCTGAATTCTAGAATAAATTATCTAACAACGTGCATTTATAGATTTTGTATCTAGATACAAACAAAAAAGTTCAACTTTTTGAATTTTAGCTCCCAGATGCTGCACGGTTTCTTCGATATCTCCCAAACCAGTTGACCTACAGCGATATAATTAATTTTCCTGAATGCTAGATTAAATTATCTAACAACGTGCATTTATAGATTTTGTATCTAGATACAAACAAAAAAGTTCAACTTTTTGAATTTAACTCCCAGATGCTGCACGGTTTCTTCGATATCTCCTAAACCAGTTGACCTAGAGCAATAAAGTTAAATTGCCTGAATTTTAGATTAAATTATCTGACAACGTGCATTTATAGATTTTGTATCTAGATACAAACAAAAAAGTTCAACTTTTTGAATTTTAGCTCCCAGATGCTGCACGGTTTCTTCGATATCTCCTAAACCAGTTGACCTAGAGCAATAAAGTTAAGTTGCCTGAATTCTAGATTAAATTATCTAACAACGTGCATTTATAGATTTTGTATCTAGATACAAACAAAAAAGTTCAACTTTTTGAATTTTAGCTCCCAGATGCTGCACGGTTTCTTCGATATCTCCCAAACCAGTTGACCTACAGCGATATAATTAATTTTCCTGAATGCTAGATTAAATTATCTAACAACGTGCATTTATAGATTTTGTATCTAGATACAAACAAAAAAGTTCAACTTTTTGAATTTTAGCTCCCAGATGCTGCACGGTTTCTTCGATATCTCCTAAACCAGTTGACCTAGAGCAATAAAGTTAAGTTGCCTGAATTCTAGATTAAATTATCTAACAACGTGCATTTATAGATTTTGTATCTAGATACAAACAAAAAAGTTCAACTTTTTGAATTTTAGCTCCCAGATGCTGCACGGTTTCTTCGATATCTCCTAAACCAGTTGACCTAGAGCAATAAAGTTAAGTTGCCTGAATTCTAGATTAAATTATCTAACAACGTGCATTTATAGATTTTGTATCTAGATACAAACAAAAAAGTTCAACTTTTTGAATTTTAGCTCCCAGATGCTGCACGGTTTCTTCGATATCTCCTAAACCAGTTGACCTAGAGCAATAAAGTTAAGTTGCCTGAATTCTAGATTAAATTATCTAACAACGTGCATTTATAGATTTTGTATCTAGATACAAACAAAAAAGTTCAACTTTTTGAATTTTAGCTCCCAGATGCTGCACGGTTTCTTCGATATCTCCCAAACCAGTTGACCTAGAGCAATAAAGTTAAGTTGCCTGAATTCTAGATTAAATTATCTAACAACGTGCATTTATAGATTTTGTATCTAGATACAAACAAAAAAGTTCAACTTTTTGAATTTTAGCTCCCAGATGCTGCACGGTTTCTTCGATATCTCCTAAACCAGTTGACGTAGAGCAATAATGTTAAGTTGCCTGAATTCTAGATTAAATTATCTAACAACGTGCATTTATAGATTTTGTATCTAGATACAAACAAAAAAGTTCAACTTTTTGAATTTTAGCTCCCAGATGTTGCACGGTTTCTTCGATATCTCCTAAACCAGTTGACCTAGAGCAATAAAGTTAAGTTGCCTGAATTCTAGATTAAATTATCTAACAACGTGCATTTATAGATTTTGTATCTAGATACAAACAAAAAAGTTCAACTTTTTGAATTTTAGCTCCCAGATGCTGCACGGTTTCTTCGATATCTCCTAAACCAGTTGACCTAGAGCAATAAAGTTAAGTTGCCTGAATTCTAGATTAAATTATCTAACAACGTGCATTTATAGATTTTGTATCTAGATACAAACAAAAAAGTTCAACTTTTTGAATTTTAGCTCCCAGATGCTGCACGGTTTCTTCGATATCTCCCAAACCAGTTGACCTACAGCGATATAATTAATTTTCCTGAATGCTAGTTTAAATTATCTAACAACGTGCATTTATAGATTTTGTATCTAGATACAAACAAAAAAGTTCAACTTTTTGAATTTTAGCTCCCAGATGCTGCACGGTTTCTTCGATATCTCCTAAACCAGTTGACCTAGAGCAATAAAGTTAAGTTGCCTGAATTCTAGATTAAATTATCTAACAACGTGCATTTATAGATTTTGTATCTAGATACAAACAAAAAAGTTCAACTTTTTGAATTTTAGCTCCCAGATGCTGCACGGTTTCTTCGATATCTCCTAAACCAGTTGACCTAGAGCAATAAAGTTAAGTTGCCTGAATTCTAGATTAAATTATCTAACAACGTGCATTTATAGATTTTGTATCTAGATACAAACAAAAAAGTTCAACTTTTTGAATTTTAGCTCCCAGATGCTGCTCGGTTTCTTCGATATCTCCCAAACCAGTTGACCTAGAGCGATATAATTAATTTTCCTGAATGCTAGATTAAATTATCTAACAACGTGCATTTATAGATTTTGTATCTAGATACAAACAAAAAAGTTCAACTTTTTGAATTTTAGCTCCCAGATGCTGCACGGTTTCTTCGATATCTCCTAAACCAGTTGACCTAGAGCAATAAAGTTAAGTTGCCTGAATTCTAGATTAAATTATCTAACAACGTGCATTTATAGATTTTGTATCTAGATACAAACAAAAAAGTTCAACTTTTTGAATTTTAGCTCCCAGTTGCTGCACGGTTTCTTCGATATCTCCCAAACCAGTTGACCTACAGCGATATAATTAATTTTCCTGAATGCTAGATTAAATTATCTAACAACGTGCATTTATAGATTTTGTATCTAGATACAAACAAAAAAGTTCAACTTTTTGAATTTTAGCTCCCAGATGCTGCACGGTTTCTTCGATATCTCCTAAACCAGTTGACCTAGAGCAATAAAGTTAAGTTGCCTGAATTCTAGATTAAATTATCTAACAACGTGCATTTATAGATTTTGTATCTAGATACAAACAAAAAAGTTCAACTTTTTGAATTTTAGTTCCCAGATGCTGCACGGTTTCTTCGATATCTCCTAAACCAGTTGACCTAGAGCAATAAAGTTAAGTTGCCTGAATTCTAGATTAAATTATCTAATAACGTGCATTTATAGATTTTGTATCTAGATACAAACAAAAAAGTTCAACTTTTTGAATTTTAGCTCCCAGATGTTGCACGGTTTCTTCGATATCTCCTAAACCAGTTGACCTAGAGCAATAAAGTTAAGTTGCCTGAATTTTAGATTAAATTATCTAACAACGTGCATTTATAGATTTTGTATCTAGATACAAACAAAAAAGTTCAACTTTTTGAATTTTAGCTCCCAGATGCTGCACGGTTTCTTCGATATCTCCCAAACCAGTTGACCTAGAGCAATAAAGTTAAGTTGCCTGAATTCTAGATTAAATTATCTAACAACGTGCATTTATAGATTTTGTATCTAGATACAAACAAAAAAGTTCAACTTTTTGAATTTTAGCTCCCAGATGTTGCACGGTTTCTTCGATATCTCCCAAACCAGTTGACCTACAGCGATATAATTAATTTTCCTGAATGCTAGATTAAATTATCTAACAACGTGCATTTATAGATTTTGTATCTAGATACAAACAAAAAAGTTCAACTTTTTGAATTTTAGCTCCCAGATGCTGCACGGTTTCTTCGATATCTCCTAAACCAGTTGACCTAGAGCAATAAAGTTGTGTTGCCTGAATTCTAGATTAAATTATCTAACAACGTGCATTTATAGATTTTGTATCTAGATACAAACAAAAAAGTTCAACTTTTTGAATTTTAGCTCCCAGATGCTGCACGGTTTCTTCGATATCTCCTAAACCAGTTGACCTAGAGCAATAAAGTTAAGTTGCCTGAATTCTAGATTAAATTATCTAACAACGTGCATTTATAGATTTTGTATCTAGATACAAACAAAAAAGTTCAACTTTTTGAATTTTAGCTCCCAGATGCTGCACGGTTTCTTCGATATCTCCCAAACCAGTTGACCTAGAGCAATAAAGTTAAGTTGCCTGAATTCTAGATTAAATTATCTAACAACGTGCATTTATAGATTTTGTATCTAGATACAAACAAAAAAGTTCAACTTTTTGAATTTTAGCTCCCAGATGCTGCACGGTTTCTTCGATATCTCCTAAGCCAGTTGACCTAGAGCAATAAAGTTAAGTTGCCTAAATTCTAGATTAAATTATCTAACAACGTGCATTTATAGATTTTGTATCTAGATACAAACAAAAAAGTTCAACTTTTTGAATTTTAGCTCCCAGATGTTGCACGGTTTCTTCGATATCTCCTAAACCAGTTGACCTAGAGCAATAAAGTTAAGTTGCCTGAATTCTAGATTAAATTATCTAACAACGTGCATTTATAGATTTTGTATCTAGATACAAACAAAAAAGTTCAACTTTTTGAATTTTAGCTCCCAGATGCTGCACGGTTTCTTCGATATCTCCTAAACCAGTTGACCTAGAGCAATAAAGTTAAGTTGCCTGAATTCTAGATTAAATTATCTAACAACGTGCATTTATAGATTTTGTATCTAGATACAAACAAAAAAGTTCAACTTTTTGAATTTTAGCTCCCAGATGTTGCACGGTTTCTTCGATATCTCCTAAACCAGTTGACCTACAGCAATAAAGTTAAGTTGCCTGAATTCTAGATTAAATTATCTAACAACGTGCATTTATAGATTTTGTATCTAGATACAAACAAAAAAGTTCAACTTTTTGAATTTTAGCTCCCAGATGCTGCACGGTTTCTTCGATATCTCCCAAACCAGTTGACCTAGAGCAATAAAGTTAAGTTGCCTGAATTCTAGATTAAATTATCTAACAACGTGCATTTATAGATTTTGTATCTAGATACAAACAAAAAAGTTCAACTTTTTGAATTTTAGCTCCCAGATGCTGCACGGTTTCTTCGATATCTCCCAAACCAGTTGACCTACAGCGATATAATTAATTTTCCTGAATGCTAGATTAAATTATCTAACAACGTGCATTTATAGATTTTGTATCTAGATACAAACAAAAAAGTTCAACTTTTTGAATTTTAGATCCCAGATGCTGCACGGTTTCTTCGATATCTCCTAAACCAGTTGACCTAGAGCAATAAAGTTAAGTTGCCTGAATTCTAGATTAAATTATCTAACAACGTGCATTTATAGATTTTGTATCTAGATACAAACAAAAAAGTTCAACTTTTTGAATTTTAGCTCCCAGATGTTGCACGGTTTCTTCGATATCTCCTAAACCAGTTGACCTAGAGCAATAAAGTTAAGTTGCCTGAATTCTAGATTAAATTATCTAACAACGTGCATTTATAGATTTTGTATCTAGATACAAACAAAAAAGTTCAACTTTTTGAATTTTAGCTCCCAGATGCTGCACGGTTTCTTCGATATCTCCTAAGCCAGTTGACCTAGAGCAATAAAGTTAAGTTGCCTGAATTCTAGATTAAATTATCTAACAACGTGCATTTATAGATTTTGTATCTAGATACAAACAAAAAAGTTCAACTTTTTGAATTTTAGCTCCCAGATGCTGCACGGTTTCTTCGATATCTCCTAAGCCAGTTGACCTAGAGCAATAAAGTTAAGTTGCCTGAATTCAAGATTAAATTATCTAACAACGTGCATTTATAGATTTTGTATCTAGATACAAACAAAAAAGTTCAACTTTTTGAATTTTAGCTCCCAGATGCTGCACGGTTTCTTCGATATCTCCCAAACCAGTTGACCTACAGCGATATAATTAATTTTCCTGAATGCTAGATTAAATTATCTAACAACGTGCATTTATAGATTTTGTATCTAGATACAAACAAAAAAGTTCAACTTTTTGAATTTTAGCTCCCAGATGCTGCACGGTTTCTTCGATATCTCCTAAACCAGTTGACCTAGAGCAATAAAGTTAAGTTGCCTGAATTCTAGATTAAATTATCTAACAACGTGCATTTATAGATTTTGTATCTAGATACAAACAAAAAAGTTCAACTTTTTGAATTTTAGCTCCCAGATGCTGCACGGTTTCTTCGATATCTCCTAAACCAGTTGACCTAGAGCAATAAAGTTAAGTTGCCTGAATTCTAGATTAAATTATCTAACAACGTGCATTTATAGATTTTGTATCTAGATACAAACAAAAAAGTTCAACTTTTTGAATTTTAGCTCCCAGATGTTGCACGGTTTCTTCGATATCTCCTAAACCAGTTGACCTAGAGCAATAAAGTTAAGTTGCCTGAATTCTAGATTAAATTATCTAACAACGTGCATTTATAGATTTTGTATCTAGATACAAACAAAAAAGTTCAACTTTTTGAATTTTAGCTCCCAGATGCTGCACGGTTTCTTCGATATCTCCCAAACCAGTTGACCTACAGCGATATAATTAATTTTCCTGAATTCTAGATTAAATTATCTAACAACGTGCATTTATAGATTTTGTATCTAGATACAAACAAAAAAGTTCAACTTTTTGAATTTTAGCTCAAAGATGCTGCACGGTTTCTTCGATATCTCCCAAACCAGTTGACCTAGAGCAATAAAGTTAAGTTGCCTGAATTCTAGATTAAATTATCTAACAACGTGCATTTATGGATTTTGTATCTAGATACAAACAAAAAAGTTCAACTTTTTGAATTTTAGCTCCCAGATGCTGCACGGTTTCTTCGATATCTCCTAAACCAGTTGACCTAGAGCAATAAAGTTAAGTTGCCTGAATTCTAGATTAAATTATCTAACAACGTGCATTTATAGATTTTGTATCTAGATACAAACAAAAAAGTTCAACTTTTTGAATTTTAGCTCCCAGATGCTGCACGGTTTCTTCGATATCTCCTAAACCAGTTGACCTAGAGCAATAAAGTTAAGTTGCCTGAATTCTAGATTAAATTATCTAACAACGTGCATTTATAGATTTTGTATCTAGATACAAACAAAAAAGTTCAACTTTTGGAATTTTAGCTCCCAGATGCTGCACGGTTTCTTCGATATCTCCTAAGCCAGTTGACCTAGAGCAATAAAGTTAAGTTGCCTGAATTCTAGATTAAATTATCTAACAACGTGCATTTATAGATTTTGTATCTAGATACAAACAAAAAAGTTCAACTTTTTGAATTTTAGCTCCCAGATGCTGCACGGTTTCTTCGATATCTCCCAAACCAGTTGACCTAGAGCAATAAAGTTAAGTTGCCTGAATTCTAGATTAAATTATCTAACAACGTGCATTTATAGATTTTGTATCTAGATACAAACAAAAAAGTTCAACTTTTTGAATTTTAGCTCCCAGATGCTGCACGGTTTCTTCGATATCTCCTAAACCAGTTGACCTAGAGCAATAAAGTTAAGTTGCCTGAATTCTAGATTAAATTATCTAACAACGTGCATTTATAGATTTTGTATCTAGATACAAACAAAAAAGTTCAACTTTTTGAATTTTAGCTCCCAGATGCTGCACGGTTTCTTCGATATCTCCCAAACCAGTTGACCTACAGCGATATAATTAATTTTCCTGAATGCTAGATTAAATTATCTAACAACGTGCATTTATAGATTTTGTATCTAGATACAAACAAAAAAGTTCAACTTTTTGAATTTTAGCTCCCAGATGCTGCACGGTTTCTTCGATATCTCCTAAACCAGTTGACCTAGAGCAATAAAGTTAAGTTGCCTGAATTCTAGATTAAATTATCTAACAACGTGCATTTATAGATTTTGTATCTAGATACAAACAAAAAAGTTCAACTTTTTGAATTTTAGCTCCCAGATGCTGCACGGTTTCTTCGATATCTCCTAAACCAGTTGACCTAGAGCAATAAAGTTAAGTTGCCTGAATTCTAGATTAAATTATCTAACAACGTGCATTTATAGATTTTGTATCTAGATACAAACAAAAAAGTTCACCTTTTTGAATTTTAGCTCCCAGATGCTGCACGGTTTCTTCGATATCTCCCAAACCAGTTGACCTAGAGCAATAAAGTTAAGTTGCCTGAATTCTAGATTAAATTATCTAACAACGTGCATTTATAGATTTTGTATCTAGATACAAACAAAAAAGTTCAACTTTTTGAATTTTAGCTCCCAGATGCTGCACGGTTTCTTCGATATCTCCTAAACCAGTTGACCTAGAGCAATAAAGTTAAGTTGCCTGAATTCTAGATTAAATTATCTAACAACGTGCATTTATAGATTTTGTATCTAGATACAAACAAAAAAGTTCAACTTTTTGAATTTTAGCTCCCAGATGCTGCACGGTTTCTTCGATATCTCCCAAACCAGTTGACCTACAGCGATATAATTAATTTTCCTGAATGCTAGATTAAATTATCTAACAACGTGCATTTATAGATTTTGTATCTAGATACAAACAAAAAAGTTCAACTTTTTGAATTTTAGCTCCCAGATGCTGCACGGTTTCTTCGATATCTCCTAAACCAGTTGACCTAGAGCAATAAAGTTAAGTTGCCTGAATTCTAGATTAAATTATCTAACAACGTGCATTTATAGATTTTGTATCTAGATACAAACAAAAAAGTTCAACTTTTTGAATTTTAGCTCCCAGATGCTGCACGGTTTCTTCGATATCTCCTAAACCAGTTGACCTAGAGCAGTAAAGTTAAGTTGCCTGAATTCTAGATTAAATTATCTAACAACGTGCATTTATAGATTTTGTATCTAGATACAAACAAAAAAGTTCAACATTTTGAATTTTAGCTCCCAGATACTGCACGGTTTCTTCGATATCTCCCAAACCAGTTGACCTACAGCGATATAATTAATTTTCCTGAATGCTAGATTAAATTATCTAACAACGTGCATTTATAGATTTTGTATCTAGATACAAACAAAAAAGTTCAACTTTTTGAATTTTAGCTCCCAGATGTTGCACGGTTTCTTCGATATCTCCTAAACCAGTTGACCTAGAGCAATAAAGTTAAGTTGCCTGAATTCTAGATTAAATTATCTAACAACGTGCATTTATAGATTTTGTATCCTAGATACAAACAAAAAAGTTCAACTTTTTGAATTTTAGCTCCCAGATGCTGCACGGTTTCTTCGATATCTCTGTTATGAGTCGAGGCTGGCCACAGGGGCATCTTCGGAGTAGTGGAGGAGGACGGTGGCACGCTCGCGGTTGCACGGCTATCGCTCGTCGGACGGGGGTAGTTCTTGTCACCCCTCACACTAAACCACCTGCTCACAAACAAAAATTATTCGTGCCTGAAGAAAAAAAAGGAAGAAGATAGGCAGAAAACTAAATCGGACGGACAAAAAAAGACGAAAGAGAAACGAAGAGAAAGATAGGACAGAAGAAAAGGAAAATCTCAATACCTTTGCCCTACCAAGGAGAGAGTCCAGGAAGTCAGATGCAATTTTCACTACCCTAACTATGCTAACTAATCCTATACTAATCTAAAACGTAAGAGCTAAACCTTAACATCTATCCCTAATCTAACTTATATCTAACCTAATTCTAGACTACTTTGCATCAACTGCTTCCTGATGTCGCTCCCTGATAAGGTTCGTCTCGTTCCTGAGACTTGCCAGATGATGACGGCTCTGGCTCGGCCTACCCACCCTATGTGTCGTTCGACACTCCATTGGCTATCTCTCTGGCCGGAAACAACGAGAGATAGCCCCATATCCAGAATCCAGCCACTTGTCAGTTACATGTCCTAGTAGTGGAGAGTACGTCCGTCGTCACGTCACGTCCTCATGTTCGTTGGTCGTCTACGTGTCGTCTACGTCATTGCACTAGCGGAAGGACGGCCTTCCCAAATCTCCACACACCAAAACACTTCTGTTTCTACTCCATTGAAACACACAAATTAAATTCACTGGTAAAATCCAATATAATTCATATGTAGATACTAAAACTACGTTAAAACTAAGTTCAAAATCGAATGGATACCGGAGTTCTCGGAAGTGAATATCCTAACCTTAATCTAAATAAATTTACTTTAGCAGAATTCCTGCCTAAAAACAAAAGAACTAATAAAAATGGAAAAAACTTACGTGTCGTCCCTCGTCGTCCTGCCGGCAGCACTTGGAGCGAAGATGCCTGTAAATTTAATTTAATTTGGGCTTCACCGCCTCTTTTCGCGTATCCACTTGCACTAAACTCTATATCCTGACAATTTACTTTACTTAATGAGTTTAAGTGAAAAAAAATTAATAAAACTAATCAAAAAAACTTCAAAAGAAAAAAAAATTAAACTACTATGCTAATACTATCTTTTAGTTTGTTCACTAATTCACTTTTTGTTTCTTCCAATTCACTTATAATTTTATTGATTAGCAGGGGCTATACCCAACTAGTGCGGTGTGGCTGACTGCAAGCGGAGCGCCTATACTGCGTTGACCTTTCAAGGGCGAAGTGTTTTTCTCTTTGTTTCGTCCTTGGCTGTTGTCCTCAACGCCGGTATTGTGCCGTGGGCAATCTGACACAGCTAAATATACGCCCAATTGTGGAGTCTGTGGGCGATTTACCGGATTTACCGATCCCCGGACAAAAAAATTCAGCAGAGGTGAGGGTCGCCTTCTGACTTGACGCCTCAACCCAATACCTGTTGGAAATATTAGTTTAATCGCCGGCTCACAAATATATCTTAAATAGCCTACCTCTGCTATGGTTTTTTTTATTTATTTTTTTATGTTCCCGATTCGGTTTCGGTGCCTAGGGTTTCCCAGCTTACTTATGTGGGTCTGTACCTAGGATGTTTTACGGCAGTTAGTATGTTTTATCTCTATTGTGTCTCTGTAATTATTTCTAATTCACCTATATTTTATTTTATCTTTTTTTTTCTTTGATGAAACTTATATTCACAATCACTTTGTATTTTTTTCGTTGTGATTTCTTTTATTTTAGCGGATATTCTTCGCGAACAAACTTTGTTAACCGATAAAACTCTTACTTTGCTTTACTAGTCACTAGCACAGTTGGATTGAAATCGGACAATGACCCTTAACCGACCTTTCATAACAAAATTTAAATTTCTAGGTATAAGCTACCTACATACATCATCAGCTATACTTGTCTCTATCCGCTGGTATAGACTCCTTATCAACCATATCTCTCGCAACATGTTGACCACTTCTTACTTTACATAAGCATAACACAAACAGCTACATATTCTTATCACTAAAATACATCATGCGTAACCTTAATCTATATTGCTTTTTCCTAATCCTAATATTGCACTAATCCTAATGGATTTAAAATCCTATCACAGTTCGTATATATTTTAAAAATATGTAACTTCTTAAACTTAACACTACCTTATCATACCTATATTGCAAGATCCCATTCAACGATTCCACTTAATCGATAACCCTTGCAATTGAAATCATCTGCGAGGTGCGAGCAGCCAAGCAAGTGCAATGACTAGTGTATTATGTATAAGTATATGGTGAACTGTCATTTTAATTTGAGAAAATGTGAAATCTATTTTTGTTTTGTTTCGCGTTTTTGGATTCGGTCGTCAGGTAAGTTTAATTGTTTTATTCATTGTCTATTATTCATTTTGTCCAAACATTTAACGTTCTTTTGTTTTCTTTTTGGTGGTATTATGTTGCTGTACCACCGATGGAGATATGGAAAGAAACCAAATTCGGCGAAACCAATACCAACCCTTCACGTGGTGGTGAAAAGGCATCGAAAATTCACGGAATTCTTCTTTGGAGGAATCAACTTCATCCACAGGTAGGTACATAGAGTTTACTACACTTATTGCCAATATAATATCAATCGCATGTACCTGAGATTTACCAAACCAAAACAATGAATTCTGTTGTTTTCTTGGCAAGGTAAACTCGTGTGGTTTGGTTGCGTTTTACAGCGATCAGTAAGTGTTTGTATGTGTTTCGTCATTGAAATTTTCATATTCTGTTGTTTATTATTATGTATTTTGTTTTCAATATTCTTTTTTTTGTTTGTTTGTTTTAAGGTGGTGCAACATAGTCAAATACAAGGGTTCATCGACCTTGGACTTCTTCACATGTAAGTGATTTCGTTTTGGAATTTAGACAGTGGCCCTATATTAAGATATCAATTTTGTTTCTGTTTTAGGTACAATACAATGGATAGGTATCGCCCAGGAACTAGGACCCCGTAACAGGATCGACGGCGGTTGGCGAGTGGTCGCGAGACTAACGACCTCGTAAAAAAGCGGGTCACGGGCGAATATCCGTTGTAAAAGTATTCTGCTGTAGTCCTGCTTATTGAACCGCGAGCGTGGTGTCAACTCTGTGCCGAACGTGTGGCAAGGGCCTACGCCTTGAGATGTCTACAAGCCGGGCATCTTTGGTGAGTTGTTTTCAAACTATCCGGTATTGCACGTAAAAAAAAATAATACCTAAATAACTATACATACTTAACCCTAATCAGTCTTAGCCTCTATACTTATTCTAACTTTATACTTAGTGTGACTAGAAAATACAAATAAATAAATCAATAAATACTTAAACTAGATAAATAAACTCTTTTTATACCTAAAACTAGTTGAATAAATAATATAAATAAAATAAAATATATCTCAGGATGATACTGTAAATAATTTAACAAATAACATGAAAATAGACACTAACTTAACAACGGCAGCATGAGTGCGTCATCTTTCTTTGGCGTTGTTATGCGTGGAGGTCCTTCGCATGGAACACTCCGACCTTCTCGCCTCTCTGATTCCCTATCTCGTAAAGAGAGTTTCCAATGGCTTTAAGGACAATGGCTTTCAGGAATTTTGGCCCTAGTTTTGCATTATAGCCATCGGGTTGGCTACTCTGCTTGAAGTTTCGTCGGTAAACGACTTGTCCTACCGTGTACTTTACATCCCTACTTCTCGTATTATATACTTTTGTAGCCTTGTTGTGCGCTAGCCTCAAGTTGTCATATATTTTCGTCCTGATTAAACCTAGCCTATCAGTCTTATTAGTGATTCGTATTCCAGTGTCCTTAAGCATGTCCAGTCGGCGTAGAATTTCATACGCGCTTGCGTGCTGGATCATGGGTACGCCAAATACAGCGTAATATGGTTCTAGTCCGGTGGCGTCGTGCACTACGCTCCTCAAGGCAAATGCAGCATTGCTTACATGCAGGTCCCAATTACTTTGGTCGCCGTCTATGTATGACCGGATTTTGGTCAACAGAGAACGGTTCACCCTCTCGGAAGCATTCGCTTGAGGAGAGTAGAACGCGGTCCGGACGTGTCTGACTCCATACTTTTTAAGAAAGCTGGAGAACAATTCTGAAACGAATTGCTTTCCGTTGTCTGAATGGACATATTCTGGGACACCAAACACATGGAAAACACTATCTTCTAAATATTTCACTACCTCAGCTGCCGTTGCTTTACGGATAGGCCGCAATAATACATATTTACTGAAGTGGTCTAACACGATGAAGATATGGGTATGTCCTGTTTTAGTTCGTGGGTAGGGTCCTAAAAAGTCGATATAGAGTCGCTGAAAGGGTCGCTCAGTGATCGTTTGTTGCCCCATCGGCGGTCGGGATACCACGTTAAGTGGCTTATTGCACTTGCAAATTTCACAGGATTGTACGTGTTTTTGGACATCGGATGCCATTCCTGGCCAGAAATATTTTTGCTTTAGCTTGGCTACAGTTTTGTTCACCCCGCCATGTCCGGCCGATGGGGAGTCGTGGGCTGTTACCAAAAGGCTCCCACGCAACTCCTTCGGTACCCAAAGTTTCCAGGCCCTATCTTCCTGTAGTTCGTCACCAGTTCGTATGTCTGTCCGTTTGTATACGTAGCCGTCAGATATACATAAGTCAGGTAGTCTGTCTTGGTTCTTCTCGATCACCTTCCTCAACTCGTCGTACTCTTCCGAAGAGAAGTATGGCGACTTGAGATCGACTTCCAAGAGAACAGTGTCAGGCTTGAGCCCCTCCATGTGGACGCGTGAGAGAGTATCCGGGACTACGTTTTGGATGCCCTTCCTGTGTTCTATCACGAAATCAAACACTTGGAGCTTGAGGCTCCATCTAGCCAAGCGGCCTGACAAATCTTTCTGGGTCATAAGCCACTTAAGGCTAGCGTGATCCGTGATAATAGTGAAAGGTAATCCTTCCACATAGGCTCGGAACTTCTTCACTGACAGGACGGCCGCGTAGCATTCAAGTTCCGTAACGCTATAGTTCCATTGTGCGGAATTAAGCTTCTGGGACATGAATGCTATCGGTCGCTCGTTATTCTCCGCATCCTTCTGGAAGAGAACACTTCCTACACCAGTTGTCGAAGCGTCTCATTGTATATAGAAGTGTTTTGTGAAGTCGGGGTTGGTCAGTATAGGCGCGGTAACCAGTGACATTTTGAGCTGATTGAAAGCTCTAAGCGCCTCGTCAGTCATGTTAAATGTTTGTCCCTTTTTCAAGCAGTCTGTCATGGGGCTTGCTAGAGTAGCAAAGTTAGGTATGAAGCGCCTATACCACCCTGTCATCCCTAGGAAACGACGAAGTTGCTTGGGAGTCTTTGGAACCGGAAAGTTCTCGACTGCCGACACTTTGTCTTTGTCGGTTCGTAGACATCCATCACCGACAATATACCCTAAGTACTTAATCTCCTTGTAGCAGAACTTACTTTTCTCCACATTGATGGTAAGCCCCGCATCTCGTAAACATTTAGAGACCTCCTCTAGCGATCGGGCATGTGACTCGAAGTCTGGAGAACAAACCAAGAGGTCATCGAGGTAGACAAAGACATGCTCCTTTAACTTGGAGGGTATGACTTTGTCCATAAGCCTACACATTCTCTGGGCAGCATTGCACAATCCGAACGGCATAACCGTGAATTGGTACAACGGCCGCCCTGGGACTGTAAAGGCCGTCTTCTCTCTTGATTCCTTCTCCAGAGGAATCTGCCAGAAAGCGTCTTTGAGGTCTATCCCTGAAATAAACCTAGTTTCCTGCAGTCGACTAAGCAAACCCTCAATGTGGGGAAGCGGATATGCATCTTTCTTAGTTACTGCATTTACTTTTCGTGAGTCCAGGCACAATCTGTTTTTGCCTGGCTTCCTCACCAACACAACAGGTGAGCTCCAGGCGCTATTGCTCTCCTCGATCACGCCTAATGACAGCATACGGTCGAGCTCTTCAAACAGCAGTTTCTGTATCGCGGGCGAGATCGGGTAGTGTCTCTGTTTGATGGGAATCTTGTCGTCATCCACCTCTATCACATGTTCTTCGAGACTTGTTTTACCCAAACCCTGCACCGCAAATGATGGAAAGAGCTGTTTGATTTGCTCTAGCCGCTGAGCCTGTGCTGGTGAGAGTGCCTGGACTGGAGGAGCTTCTGTTGTCGGTGATGGAGTATCGATCTCGCTTATCACATTCGGAGCGACCCTAAACGCACTCCAGAAATCTACACCCAGATAGAGTTGCTGTTGTAGGTTTGGAACAACAAAGAGTTCGATCTCTTGAGTTTTGTTACCCCACGAAACTTGTGTCGTAAACCGTCCCTGTATTCGTTGTGGGTTTCCGTCTGCTGTCCTAAGGTCAGTTGCCATCTTAGTCATGGTAAAGTTGTGCTTCTTTAAAAATTCGTCCGCCCCTTTTCCCAGGCAACTAATCGACGCACCACTGTCTAAGAGGCCTAAAAGTTCTTCTCCACCTATCTTCACTTTGGCGTATGGTCTATTATCGTCTGTTGTGTTTAGGATTGTCGATTCAATTCTACTCTTTCGTCGTCTAAATATTGCACATTTCTCCCTCAGCCTTGAAATTTTCTTAAAATTTCTTTCTGTCTTAGGCCGCGTCAATTCTTCTCCGAAAATTCTCTTTCTAGCTTCTTCGTATTCTTGCAATCGTCTATGTAAACTCTTTCTGGACGGAACGTCATTTTTATTGGTGTGAATCGTCAAGTTGGGGTCCCTTCTTAAGATTCGGACTGGCCCGCGTCCATGTGTATCCCCGGGATCGAGTTTGTCGTCGACGGTTTGCTCCCGGATGTACCGCCGATCTTCGAGTTTCCCTGGCACTTCTCACAGTTGAAGGCCAGACTTCCTTGCCCACAACTGAAGCACGTTAGGGTGTGAAAAGGTGAGGTGCAATTCTCTTCAGATTTGGGTGTATTAATAGCTCTGCTTTCCTGTCTAATGTCTTTTGTCAATTTGGTCGTTCTGTCCATGTTAGTATACTTAGTAGGTCTGTTCGGTCGTTTCTGTTGGAGCGCCGCTACTTCAAATTCATCATCTTCTGGCTCGGTATCTTTACCTTCCTCGAGCCCTGCCTTACTGACTTCGCTCACATTTCTCCGAGCCCTACTATCTCGTGCAGCGATATGAATTTCAGCTCTTCTGCACTCATCGCGTAGCTCCCGGATCGTCAAAATGTTGCATCCAAAGATAAGGTTTGCTACCCTATCCTTCAAGTTCTGGCGAAGAATGGCCAGCAAATCCCTCTCGTTTGGTCTTTGTCGCATTTGTAATGTCAATGTCCGTATGTCGCTGTGGAAGTCGTCAAATGTTTCGTGGGGCAACTGCCTCCTATCCATGATTTGCCGAAGTATCTCATGGTCCCCTCGGTTATTTTTGAAATGGTGGAGCAGTTCGGCTTTGAGGTCGAAATAATTTATAAGAGCGTCTTCTGCGTTCTCCTCCATGTACTGCCAATACCAAACCTCGGCCGGCCCCGTTACCAAATGGTGGAAGTTAGCGAAAACTTGGTCGCTTGACAGGCCGCTCTGGCGTTGGAGAGTCTCTATCCTAAAGATAAAGCTCTCCACGGACATACTTTTTGGGTTCCCATCGAACTTGATGCCCCATTTGTGGACGTCTATCTTTCTCCCTACCTCGGAGCGTGGAAACTCCTGTCGGGAAGACTCCTCCCTATGGGACTCTCCCCGACCAAAACTATGTGGCGATCCGGTCATTAGGTGCTGCTGGGCTGACGATTGTCTTTCGCCCTCAACATTGCGGGAGGTTTGGGGAATTGATGACCTGCGATTGGTCGACGTTTGAGCAACAGTTAGCTGTGCTACGCTTTCATGGAGAGCTTTCATCTCCTCGATGAGGGTGTTTTGAACCCCCTTCAAGCCTCCCGCGAATATTGTCAGCAATTCGGCCTTATTCTCTCTGATCGCTAACGAGACCTCCCTTTGAACTTGGGCTGAGATTCGGTCTTCTAGCGATCGATTACCTGGTATGCCCTCTCGTTCTTTCTCTTGGAACAGTCGCTCCCCATCTTGCCGCAGTTCTCGATCCCACCCTTCGAGCTCTCGGGCTGTGCGGTTCAGATTATCCGCACAATCAACCATTGTCACATTGGACTTGACCTGAGCCCTTGAATGGGACGACTCGCCCGCTGCTGACCCAGGGACTGGCGAAATGCCTAATTCGTGCGTCATTTTGCGCGTTAAGCGCCCCTCAGGCGGCTCCGGTTGCCGAGCCAAAGTTGCCTTAGCAACTGCCCCTTTTCCTTCCATAGCTTTCAACTAAATCAAAAAAATTAAAAAACCTAAAATCCTACCAAAAGGTTTTAAAAAAAAATTCAAAGAAAATTAAAATAAAAAAATCAAAGAAAATAAAACAAAATAAAATAATGATTAATAAAATGTATGGGAAAATTAAAAGAAATAAAAAAATGTAAATATGAAAAAAAAATGTTTAACTAAATTCAAAAAAATTCAGAAAGTAAAAAAAATGTAAGAAAAGTTGTTGTGTATTTAAAAAAATAAGACTAAAAGATAGATCCTGTCTAAAATCAAAATGTTTTATTTCTGCTAGATAATTGTGATGGTGTGTGAAGTTATGGGTCGGTTCTCCTGTACCATTCCACCGGTGCATTTGTTTTGTCGTTGGCGTGTCTGTTCGTCCTGTTACGTTTGTTTGTCCTAGTCTTGTCTAGTCGTGACTGGGTCTCAGGAACTAGACGAGTGTTGAAAGTATGCCGTTTACTTGCCATCTGGTGAGTAACCTGATTAAAGGCTGGCTAGTAGCTCCGGGCATACTCCCAACACGATCAAGGCTTTCAGACCAATGTTCTTACCTCACGATGAGCCGTACTCTTGGCACTTGCTCATTGGATAGCAATTAGAACACGGGTCTGTCTACCCCGATCCGCTCTGCGTTCTAATATGAACTTCCAATTACCTCACATAATCTTTTGGCTCTTGGCCTTCAGATTGGACAGCCGTCTTCCGTTCATATTAAGAACTCAGAGCTTATGCGGTTATTGAGAGTCGAAGAAAGACAGAAAAGTAAAATTTAAAAAAGGATAAAGAGAGAAAAGAAACTAAAAATCGCGAAAAATCAAAAAAGTAAACAAAAATCTAAGAAAATGAACAAATCTGTTGCGGGTCCAAGGTAACGACCTTTGCAACTAAAAATCGTTCCCTTGGAAGCGCAACTGGACCGTCTTTAACGTTGGGCGCCATTGTTATGAGTCGAGGCTGGCCACAGGGGCATCTTCGGAGTAGTGGAGGAGGACGGTGGCACGCTCGCGGTTGCACGGCTATCGCTCGTCGGACGGGGGTAGTTCTTGTCACCCCTCACACTAAACCACCTGCTCACAAACAAAAATTATTCGTGCCTGAAGAAAAAAAAGGAAGAAGATAGGCAGAAAACTAAATCGGACGGACAAAAAAAGACGAAAGAGAAACGAAGAGAAAGATAGGACAGAAGAAAAGGAAAATCTCAATACCTTTGCCCTACCAAGGAGAGAGTCCAGGAAGTCAGATGCAATTTTCACTACCCTAACTATGCTAACTAATCCTATACTAATCTAAAACGTAAGAGCTAAACCTTAACATCTATCCCTAATCTAACTTATATCTAACCTAATTCTAGACTACTTTGCATCAACTGCTTCCTGATGTCGCTCCCTGATAAGGTTCGTCTCGTTCCTGAGACTTGCCAGATGATGACGGCTCTGGCTCGGCCTACCCACCCTATGTGTCGTTCGACACTCCATTGGCTATCTCTCTGGCCGGAAACAACGAGAGATAGCCCCATATCCAGAATCCAGCCACTTGTCAGTTACATGTCCTAGTAGTGGAGAGTACGTCCGTCGTCACGTCACGTCCTCATGTTCGTTGGTCGTCTACGTGTCGTCTACGTCATTGCACTAGCGGAAGGACGGCCTTCCCAAATCTCCACACACCAAAACACTTCTGTTTCTACTCCATTGAAACACACAAATTAAATTCACTGGTAAAATCCAATATAATTCATATGTAGATACTAAAACTACGTTAAAACTAAGTTCAAAATCGAATGGATACCGGAGTTCTCGGAAGTGAATATCCTAACCTTAATCTAAATAAATTTACTTTAGCAGAATTCCTGCCTAAAAACAAAAGAACTAATAAAAATGGAAAAAACTTACGTGTCGTCCCTCGTCGTCCTGCCGGCAGCACTTGGAGCGAAGATGCCTGTAAATTTAATTTAATTTGGGCTTCACCGCCTCTTTTCGCGTATCCACTTGCACTAAACTCTATATCCTGACAATTTACTTTACTTAATGAGTTTAAGTGAAAAAAAATTAATAAAACTAATCAAAAAAACTTCAAAAGAAAAAAAAATTAAACTACTATGCTAATACTATCTTTTAGTTTGTTCACTAATTCACTTTTTGTTTCTTCCAATTCACTTATAATTTTATTGATTAGCAGGGGCTATACCCAACTAGTGCGGTGTGGCTGACTGCAAGCGGAGCGCCTATACTGCGTTGACCTTTCAAGGGCGAAGTGTTTTTCTCTTTGTTTCGTCCTTGGCTGTTGTCCTCAACGCCGGTATTGTGCCGTGGGCAATCTGACACAGCTAAATATACGCCCAATTGTGGAGTCTGTGGGCGATTTACCGGATTTACCGATCCCCGGACAAAAAAATTCAGCAGAGGTGAGGGTCGCCTTCTGACTTGACGCCTCAACCCAATACCTGTTGGAAATATTAGTTTAATCGCCGGCTCACAAATATATCTTAAATAGCCTACCTCTGCTATGGTTTTTTTTATTTATTTTTTTATGTTCCCGATTCGGTTTCGGTGCCTAGGGTTTCCCAGCTTACTTATGTGGGTCTGTACCTAGGATGTTTTACGGCAGTTAGTATGTTTTATCTCTATTGTGTCTCTGTAATTATTTCTAATTCACCTATATTTTATTTTATCTTTTTTTTTCTTTGATGAAACTTATATTCACAATCACTTTGTATTTTTTTCGTTGTGATTTCTTTTATTTTAGCGGATATTCTTCGCGAACAAACTTTGTTAACCGATAAAACTCTTACTTTGCTTTACTAGTCACTAGCACAGTTGGATTGAAATCGGACAATGACCCTTAACCGACCTTTCATAACAAAATTTAAATTTCTAGGTATAAGCTACCTACATACATCATCAGCTATACTTGTCTCTATCCGCTGGTATAGACTCCTTATCAACCATATCTCTCGCAACATGTTGACCACTTCTTACTTTACATAAGCATAACACAAACAGCTACATATTCTTATCACTAAAATACATCATGCGTAACCTTAATCTATATTGCTTTTTCCTAATCCTAATATTGCACTAATCCTAATGGATTTAAAATCCTATCACAGTTCGTATATATTTTAAAAATATGTAACTTCTTAAACTTAACACTACCTTATCATACCTATATTGCAAGATCCCATTCAACGATTCCACTTAATCGATAACCCTTGCAATTGAAATCATCTGCGAGGTGCGAGCAGCCAAGCAAGTGCAATGACTAGTGTATTATGTATAAGTATATGGTGAACTGTCATTTTAATTTGAGAAAATGTGAAATCTATTTTTGTTTTGTTTCGCGTTTTTGGATTCGGTCGTCAGGTAAGTTTAATTGTTTTATTCATTGTCTATTATTCATTTTGTCCAAACATTTAACGTTCTTTTGTTTTCTTTTTGGTGGTATTATGTTGCTGTACCACCGATGGAGATATGGAAAGAAACCAAATTCGGCGAAACCAATACCAACCCTTCACGTGGTGGTGAAAAGGCATCGAAAATTCACGGAATTCTTCTTTGGAGGAATCAACTTCATCCACAGGTAGGTACATAGAGTTTACTACACTTATTGCCAATATAATATCAATCGCATGTACCTGAGATTTACCAAACCAAAACAATGAATTCTGTTGTTTTCTTGGCAAGGTAAACTCGTGTGGTTTGGTTGCGTTTTACAGCGATCAGTAAGTGTTTGTATGTGTTTCGTCATTGAAATTTTCATATTCTGTTGTTTATTATTATGTATTTTGTTTTCAATATTCTTTTTTTTGTTTGTTTGTTTTAAGGTGGTGCAACATAGTCAAATACAAGGGTTCATCGACCTTGGACTTCTTCACATGTAAGTGATTTCGTTTTGGAATTTAGACAGTGGCCCTATATTAAGATATCAATTTTGTTTCTGTTTTAGGTACAATACAATGGATAGGTATCGCCCAGGAACTAGGACCCCGTAACCAGTTGACCTACAGCGATAAAATAAATATGACTGAATTCTAGATTAAATTATCTATAAAGTTGCATTAATAGATTTTAATTTTAGATACAAAAAAAAACCAACATTATCGTGCACTATTTCTTCGATATCTGCCAAACCAGTTGACCTACAGCGATAAAATAAATATAACTGAATTCTAGATTAAATTATCTATAAAGTTGCATTAATAGATTTTAATTTTAGATACAAAAAAAAACCAACATTATCCTGCACTATTTCTTCGATATCTGCCAAACCAGTTGACGTACAGCGATAAAATAAATATGACTGAATTCTAGATTAAATTATCTATAAAGTTGCATTAATAGATTTTAATTTTAGATACAAAAAAAAACCAACATTATCGTGCACTATTCCTTCCATATCTGCCAAACCAGTTGACCTACAGCGATAAAATAAATATGACTGAATTCTAGATTAAATTATCTATAAAGTTGCATTAATAGATTTTAATTTTAGATACAAAAAAAAACCAACATTATCCTGCACTATTTCTTCGATATCTGCCAAACCAGTTGACCTACAGCGATAAAATAAATATGACTGAATTCTAGATTAAATTATCTATAAAGTTGCATTAATAGATTTTAATTTTAGATACAAAAAAAAACCAACATTATCCTGCACTATTTCTTCGATATCTGCCAAACCAGTTGACCTACAGCGATAAAATAAATATGACTGAATTCTAGATTAAATTATCTATAAAGTTGCATTAATAGATTTTAATTTTAGATACAAAAAAAAACCAACATTATCCTGCACTATTTCTTCGATATCTGCCAAACCAGTTGACCTACAGCGATAAAATAAATATGACTGAATTCTAGATTAAATTATCTATAAAGTTGCATTAATAGATTTTAATTTTATATACAAAAAAAACCAACATTATCGTGCACTATTTCTTCGATATCTGCCAAACCAGTTGACCTACAGCGATAAAATAAATATGACTGAATTCTAGATTAAATTATCTATAAAGTTGCATAAATAGATTTTTGTTTTAGATACAAAAAAAAATCAACAACATTCTGCACTATTCCTTCCATATCTGCCAAACCAGTTGACCTACAGCGATAAAATAAATATGACTGAATTCTAGATTAAATTATCTATAAAGTTGCATTAATAGATTTTAATTTTAGATACAAAAAAAAACCAACATTATCCTGCACTATTTCTTCGATATCTGCCAAACCAGTTGACCTACAGCGATAAAATAAATATGACTGAATTCTAGATTAAATTATCTATAAAGTTGCATTAATAGATTTTAATTTTAGATACAAAAAAAAACAACATTATCCTGCACTATTTCTTCGATATCTGCCAAACCAGTTAACCTACAGCGATAAAATAAATATGACTGAATTCTAGATTAAATTATCTATAAAGTTGCATTAATAGATTTTAATTTTAGATACAAAAAAAAACCAACATTATCGTGCACTATTTCTTCGATATCTGCCAAACCAGTTGACCTACAGCGATAAAATAAATATGACTGAATTCTAGATTAAATTATCTATAAAGTTGCATTAATAGATTTTAATTTTAGATACAAAAAAAAACCAACATTATCCTGCACTATTTCTTCGATATCTGCCAAACCAGTTGACCTATAGCGATAAAATAAATATGACTGAATTCTAGATTAAATTATCTATAAAGTTGCATTAATAGATTTTAATTTTAGATACAAAAAAAACCAACATTATCCTGCACTATTTCTTCGATATCTGCCAAACCAGTTGACCTACAGCGATAAAATAAATATGACCGAATTCTAGATTAAATTATCTATAAAGTTGCATTAATAGATTTTAATTTTAGATACAAAAAAAACCAACATTATCGTGCACTATTTCTTCGATATCTGCCAAACCAGTTGACCTACAGCGATAAAATAAATATGACTGAATTCTAGATTAAATTATCTATAAAGTTGCATTAATAGATTTTAATTTTAGATACAAAAAAAAAACCAACATTATCCTGCACTATTTCTTCGATATCTGCCAAACCAGTTGACCTACAGCGATAAAATAAATATGACTGAATTCTAGATTAAATTATCTATAGAGTTGCATTAATAGATTTTAATTTTAGGTACAAAAAAAACCAACATTATCCTGCACTATTTCTTCGATATCTGCCAAACCAGTTGACCTACAGCGATAAAATAAATATGACTGAATTCTAGATTAAATTATCTATAAAGTTGCATAAATAGATTTTTGTTTTAGATACAAAAAAAAATCAACAACATTCTGCACTATTTCTTCGATATCTGCCAAACCAGTTGACCTACAGCGATAAAATAAATATGACTGAATTCTAGATTAAATTATCTATAAAGCTGCATAAATAGATTTTTGTTTTAGATACAAAAAAAAATCAACAACATTCTGCACTATTTCTTCGATATCTGCCAAACCAGTTGACCTACAGCGATAAAATAAATATGAGTGAATTCTAGATTAAATTATCTATAAAGTTGCATTAATAGATTTTAATTTTAGATACAAAAAAAACCAACAATATCCTGCACTATTTCTTCGATATCTGCCAAACCAGTTGACCTACATCGATAAAATAAATATGACTGAATTCTAGATTAAATTATCTATAAAGTTGCATTAATAGATTTTAATTTTAGATAGAAAAAAAAACCAACATTATCCTGCACTATTTCTTCGATATCTGCCAAACCAGTTGACCTACAGCGATAAAATAAATATGACTGAATTCTAGATTAAATTATCTATAAAGTTGCATTAATAGATTTTAATTTTAGATACAAAAAAAAACCAACATTATCCTGCACTATTTCTTCGATATCTGCCAAACCAGTTGACCTACAGCGATAAAATAAATATGACTGAATTCTAGATTAAATTATCTATAAAGTTGCATTAATAGATTTTAATTTTAGATACAAAAAAAAACCAACATTATCCTGCACTATTTCTTCGATATCTGCCAAACCAGTTGACCTACAGCGATAAAATAAATATGACTGAATTCTAGATTAAATTATCTATAAAGTTGCATAAATAGATTTTTGTTTTAGATACAAAAAAAAATCAACAACATTCTGCACTATTTCTTCGATATCTGCCAAACCAGTTGACCTACAGCGATAAAATAAATATGACTGAATTCTAGATTAAATTATCTATAAAGTTGCATTAATAGATTTTAATTTTAGATACAAAAAAAAACCAACATTATCCTGCTCTATTTCTTCGATATCTGCCAAACCAGTTGACCTACAGCGATAAAATAAATATGACTGAATTCTAGATTAAATTATCTATAAAGTTGCATTAATAGATTTTAATTTTAGATACAAAAAAAAACCAACATTATCCTGCACTATTTCTTCGATATCTGCCAAACCAGTTGACCTACAGCGATAAAATAAATATGACTGAATTCTAGATTAAATTATCTATAAAGTTGCATAAATAGATTTTTGTTTTAGATACAAAAAAAAATCAACAACATTCTGCACTATTTCTTCGATATCTGCCAAACCAGTTGACCTACAGCGATAAAATAAATATGACTGAATTCTAGATTAAATTATCTATAAAGTTGCATAAATAGATTTTTGTTTTAGATACAAAAAAAAATCAACAACAATCTGCACTATTTCTTCGATATCTGCCAAACCAGTTGACCTACAGCGATAAAATAAATATGACTGAATTCTAGATTAAATTATCTATAAAGTTGCATAAATAGATTTTTGTTTTAGATACAAAAAAAATCAACAACATTCTGCACTATTTCTTCGATATCTGCCAAACCAGTTGACCTACAGCGATAAAATAAATATGACTGAATTCTAGATTAAATTATCTATAAAGTTGCATAAATAGATTTTTGTTTTAGATACAAAAAAAAATCAACAACATTCTGCACTATTTCTTCGATATCTGCCAAACCAGTTGACCTACAGCGATAAAATAAATATGACTGAATTCTAGATTAAATTATCTATAAAGTTGCATAAATAGATTTTTGTTTTAGATACAAAAAAAAATCAACAACATTCTGCACTATTTCTTCGATATCTGCCAAACCAGTTGACCTACAGCGATAAAATAAATATGACTGAATTCTAGATTAAATTATCTATAAAGTTGCATAAATAGATTTTTGTTTTAGATACAAAAAAAAATCAACAACATTCTGCACTATTTCTTCGATATCTGCCAAACCAGTTGACCTACAGCGATAAAATAAATATGACTGAATTCTAGATTAAATTATCTATAAAGTTGCATAAATAGATTTTTGTTTTAGATACAAAAAAAAATCAACAACATTCTGCACTATTTCTTCGATATCTGCCAAACCAGTTGACCTACAGCGATAAAATAAATATGACTGAATTCTAGATTAAATTATCTATAAAGTTGCATAAATAGATTTTTGTTTTAGATACAAAAAAAAATCCACAACATTCTGCACTATTTCTTCGATATCTGCCAAACCAGTTGACCTACAGCGATAAAATAAATATGACTGAATTCTAGATTAAATTATCTATAAAGTTGCATTAATAGATTTTAATTTTAGATAGAAAAAAAAACCAACATTATCCTGCACTATTTCTTCGATATCTGCCAAACCAGTTGACCTACAGCGATAAAATAAATATGACTGAATTCTAGATTAAATTATCTATAAAGTTGCATTAATAGATTTTAATTTTAGATACAAAAAAAAACCAACATTATCCTGCACTATTTCTTCGATATCTGCCAAACCAGTTGACCTACAGCGATAAAATAAATATGACTGAATTCTAGATTAAATTATCTATAAAGTTGCATTAATAGATTTTAATTTTAGATACAAAAAAAAACCAACATTATCCTGCACTATTTCTTCGATATCTGCCAAACCAGTTGACCTACAGCGATAAAATAAATATGACTGAATTCTAGATTAAATTATCTATAAAGTTGCATAAATAGATTTTTGTTTTAGATACAAAAAAAAATCAACAACATTCTGCACTATTTCTTCGATATCTGCCAAACCAGTTGACCTACAGCGATAAAATAAATATGACTGAATTCTAGATTAAATTATCTATAAAGTTGCATAATAGATTTTAATTTTAGATACAAAAAAAACCAACATTATCCTGCTCTATTTCTTTGATATCTGCCAAACCAGTTGACCTACAGCGATAAAATAAATATGACTGAATTCTAGATTAAATTATCTATAAAGTTGCATTAATAGATTTTAATTTTAGATACAAAAAAAAACCAACATTATCCTGCACTATTTCTTCGATATCTGCCAAACCAGTTGACCTACAGCGATAAAATAAATATGACTGAATTCTAGATTAAATTATCTATAAAGTTGCATAAATAGATTTTTGTTTTAGATACAAAAAAAAATCAACAACATTCTGCACTATTTCTTCGATATCTGCCAAACCAGTTGACCTACAGCGATAAAATAAATATGACTGAATTCTAGATTAAATTATCTATAAAGTTGCATAAATAGATTTTTGTTTTAGATACAAAAAAAAATCAACAACATTCTGCACTATTTCTTCGATATCTGCCAAACCAGTTGACCTACAGCGATAAAATAAATATGACTGAATTCTAGATTAAATTATCTATAAAGTTGCATAAATAGATTTTTGTTTTAGATACAAAAAAAAATCAACAACATTCTGCACTATTTCTTCGATATCTGCCAAACCAGTTGACCTACAGCGATAAAATAAATATGACTGAATTCTAGATTAAATTATCTATAAAGTTGCATAAATAGATTTTTGTTTTAGATACAAACAAAAATCAACAACATTCTGCACTATTTCTTCGATATCTGCCAAACCAGTTGACCTACAGCGATAAAATAAATATGACTGAATTCTAGATTAAATTATCTATAAAGTTGCATAAATAGATTTTTGTTTTAGATACAAAAAAAAATCAACAACATTCTGCACTATTTCTTCGATATCTGCCAAACCAGTTGACCTACAGCGATAAAATAAATATGACTGAATTCTAGATTAAATTATCTATAAAGTTGCATAAATAGATTTTTGTTTTAGATACAAAAAAAAATCAACAACATTCTGCACTATTTCTTCGATATCTGCCAAACCAGTTGACCTACAGCGATAAAATAAATATGACTGAATTCTAGATTAAATTATCTATAAAGTTGCATAAATAGATTTTTGTTTTAGATACAAAAAAAAATCAACAACATTCTGCACTATTTCTTCGATATCTGCCAAACCAGTTGACCTACAGCGATAAAATAAATATGACTGAATTCTAGATTAAATTATCTATAAAGTTGCATAAATAGATTTTTGTTTTAGATACAAAAAAAAAATCAACAACATTCTGCACTATTTCTTCGATATCTGCCAAACCAGTTGACCTACAGCGATAAAATAAATATGACTGAATTCTAGATTAAATTATCTATAAAGTTGCATAAATAGATTTTTGTTTTAGATACAAAAAAAAATCAACAACATTCTGCACTCTTTCTTCGATATCTGCCAAACCAGTTGACCTACAGCGATAAAATAAATATGACTGAATTCTAGATTAAATTATCTACAAAGTTGCATAAATAGATTTTTGTTTTAGATACAAAAAAAAATCCACAACATTCTGCACTATTTCTTCGATATCTGCCAAACCAGTTGACCTACAGCGATAAAATAAATATGACTGAATTCTAGATTAAATTATCTATAAAGTTGCATTAATAGATTTTAATTTTAGATACAAAAAAAAAACAACATTATCCTGCACTATTTCTTCGATATCTGCCAAACCAGTTGACCTACAGCGATAAAATAAATATGACTGAATTCTAGATTAAATTATCTATAAAGTTGCATTAATAGATTTTAATTTTAGATACAAAAAAAAAACAACATTATCCTGCACTATTTCTTCGATATCTGCCAAACCAGTTGACCTACAGCGATAAAATAAATATGACTGAATTCTAGATTAAATTATCTATAAAGTTGCATTAATAGATTTTAATTTTAGATACAAAAAAAAACCAACATTATCCTGCACTATTTCTTCGATATCTGCCAAACCAGTTGACCTACAGCGATAAAATAAATATGACTGAATTCTAGATTAAATTATCTATAAATTGCATTAATAGATTTTAATTTTAGATACAAAAAAAAAACCAACATTATCCTGCACTATTTCTTCGATATCTGCCAAACCAGTTGACCTACAGCGATAAAATAAATATGACTGAATTCTAGATTAAATTATCTATAAAGTTGCATTAATAGATTTTAATTTTAGATACAAAAAAAAAAACAACATTATCCTGCACTATTTCTTCGATATCTGCCAAACCAGTTGACCTACAGCGATAAAATAAATATGACTGAATTCTAGATTAAATTATCTATAAAATTGCATTAATAGATTTTAATTTTAGATACAAAAAAAAACCAACATTATCCTGCACTATTTCTTCGATATCTGCCAAACCAGTTGACCTACAGCGATAAAATAAATATGACTGAATTCTAGATTAAATTATCTATAAAGTTGCATTAATAGATTTTAATTTTAGATACAAAAAAAAAAACAACATTATCCTGCACTATTTCTTCGATATCTGCCAAACCAGTTGACCTACAGCGATAAAATAAATATGACTGAATTCTAGATTAAATTATCTATAAAGTTGCATAAATAGATTTTTGTTTTAGATACAAAAAAAAATCAACAACATTCTGCACTATTTCTTCGATATCTGCCAAACCAGTTGACCTACAGCGATAAAATAAATATGACTGAATTCTAGATTAAATTATCTATAAAGTTGCATAAATAGATTTTTGTTTTAGATACAAAAAAAAATCAACAACATTCTGCACTATTTCTTCGATATCTGCCAAACCAGTTGACCTACAGCGATAAAATAAATATGACTGAATTCTAGATTAAATTATCTATAAAGTTGCATAAATAGATTTTTGTTTTAGATACAAAAAAAAATCAACAACATTCTGCACTATTTCTTCGATATCTGCCAAACCAGTTGACCTACAGCGATAAAATGAATATGACTGAATTCTAGATTAAATTATCTATAAAGTTGCATAAATAGATTTTTGTTTTAGATACAAAAAAAAATCAACAACATTCTGCACTATTTCTTCGATATCTGCCAAACCAGTTGACCTACAGCGATAAAATAAATATGACTGAATTCTAGATTAAATTATCTATAAAGTTGCATAAATAGATTTTTGTTTTAGATACAAAAAAAAATCAACAACATTCTGCACTATTTCTTCGATATCTGCCAAACCAGTTGACCTACAGCGATAAAATAAATATGACTGAATTCTAGATTAAATTATCTATAAAGTTGCATAAATAGATTTTTGTTTTAGATACAAAAAAAAATCAACAACATTCTGCACTATTTCTTCGATATCTGCCAAACCAGTTGACCTACAGCGATAAAATAAATATGACTGAATTCTAGATTAAATTATCTATAAAGTTGCATTAATAGATTTTTGTTTTAGATACAAAAAAAAATTAACAACATTCTGCACTATTTCTTCGATATCTGCCAAACCAGTTGACCTACAGCGATAAAATAAATATGACTGAATTCTAGATTAAATTATCTATAAAGTTGCATAAATAGATTTTTGTTTTAGATACAAAAAAAAATCAACAACATTCTGCACTATTTCTTCGATATCTGCCAAACCAGTTGACCTACAGCGATAAAATAAATATGACTGAATTCTAGATTAAATTATCTATAAAGTTGCATAAATAGATTTTTGTTTTAGATACAAAAAAAAATCAACAACATTCTGCACTATTTCTTCGATATCTGCCAAACCAGTTGACCTACAGCGATAAAATAAATATGACTGAATTCTAGATTAAATTATCTATAAAGTTGCATAAATAGATTTTTGTTTTAGATACAAAAAAAAATCAACAACATTCTGCACTATTTCTTCGATATCTGCCAAACCAGTTGACCTACAGCGATAAAATAAATATGACTGAATTCTAGATTAAATTATCTATAAAGTTGCATAAATAGATTTTTGTTTTAGATACAAAAAAAAAATCAACAACATTCTGCACTATTTCTTCGATATCTGCCAAACCAGTTGACCTACAGCGATAAAATAAATATGACTGAATTCTAGATTAAATTATCTATAAAGTTGCATTAATAGATTTTTGTTTTAGATACAAAAAAAAATTAACAACATTCTGCACTATTTCTTCGATATCTGCCAAACCAGTTGACCTACAGCGATAAAATAAATATGACTGAATTCTAGATTAAATTATCTATAAAGTTGCATAAATAGATTTTTGTTTTAGATACAAAAAAAAATCAACAACATTCTGCACTATTTCTTCGATATCTGCCAAACCAGTTGACCTACAGCGATAAAATAAATATGACTGAATTCTAGATTAAATTATCTATAAAGTTGCATAAATAGATTTTTGTTTTAGATACAAAAAAAAATCAACAACATTCTGCACTATTTCTTCGATATCTGCCAAACCAGTTGACCTACAGCGATAAAATAAATATGACTGAATTCTAGATTAAATTATCTATAAAGTTGCATAAATAGATTTTTGTTTTAGATACAAAAAAAAATCAACAACATTCTGCACTATTTCTTCGATATCTGCCAAACCAGTTGACCTACAGCGATAAAATAAATATGACTGAATTCTAGATTAAATTATCTATAAAGTTGCATAAATAGATTTTTGTTTTAGATACAAAAAAAAATCAACAACATTCTGCACTATTTCTTCGATATCTGCCAAACCAGTTGACCTACAGCGATAAAATAAATATGACTGAATTCTAGATTAAATTATCTATAAAGTTGCATAAATAGATTTTTGTTTTAGATACAAAAAAAAATCAACAACATTCTGCACTATTTCTTCGATATCTGCCAAACCAGTTGACCTACAGCGATAAAATAAATATGACTGAATTCTAGATTAAATTATCTATAAAGTTGCATAAATAGATTTTTGTTTTAGATACAAAAAAAAATCAACAACATTCTGCACTATTTCTTCGATATCTGCCAAACCAGTTGACCTACAGCGATAAAATAAATATGACTGAATTCTAGATTAAATTATCTATAAAGTTGCATTAATAGATTTTTGTTTTAGATACAAAAAAAAATCAACAACATTCTGCACTATTTCTTCGATATCTGCCAAACCAGTTGACCTACAGCGATAAAATAAATATGACTGAATTCTAGATTAAATTATCTATAAAGTTGCATAAATAGATTTTTGTTTTAGATACAAAAAAAAATCAACAACATTCTGCACTATTTCTTCGATATCTGCCAAACCAGTTGACCTACAGCGATAAAATAAATATGACTGAATTCTAGATTAAATTATCTATAAAGTTGCATAAATAGATTTTTGTTTTAGATACAAAAAAAATCAACAACATTCTGCACTATTTCTTCGATATCTGCCAAACCAGTTGACCTACAGCGATAAAATAAATATGACTGAATTCTAGATTAAATTATCTATAAAGTTGCATAAATAGATTTTTGTTTTAGATACAAAAAAAATCAACAACATTCTGCACTATTTCTTCGATATCTGCCAAACCAGTTGACCTACAGCGATAAAATAAATATGACTGAATTCTAGATTAAATTATCTATAAAGTTGCATAAATAGATTTTTGTTTTAGATACAAAAAAAAATCAACAACATTCTGCACTATTTCTTCGATATCTGCCAAACCAGTTGACCTACAGCGATAAAATAAATATGACTGAATTCTAGATTAAATTATCTATAAAGTTGCATAAATAGATTTTTGTTTTAGATACAAAAAAAAATCAACAACATTCTGCACTATTTCTTCGATATCTGCCAAACCAGTTGACCTACAGCGATAAAATAAATATGACTGAATTCTAGATTAAATTATCTATAAAGTTGCATAAATAGATTTTTGTTTTAGATACAAAAAAAAATCAACAACATTCTGCACTATTTCTTCGATATCTGCCAAACCAGTTGACCTACAGCGATAAAATAAATATGACTGAATTCTAGATTAAATTATCTATAAAGTTGCATTAATAGATTTTAATTTTAGATACAAAAAAAAACCAACATTATCCTGCACTATTTCTTCGATATCTGCCAAACCAGTTGACCTACAGCGATAAAATAAATATGACTGAATTCTAGATTAAATTATCTATAAAGTTGCATTAATAGATTTTAATTTTAGATACAAAAAAAAACCAACATTATCCTGCACTATTTCTTCGATATCTGCCAAACCAGTTGACCTACAGCGATAAAATAAATATGACTAAATTCTAGACTAAATTATCTATAAAGTTGCATTAATAGATTTTAATTTTAGATACAAAAAAAAACCAACATTATCCTGCACTATTTCTTCGATATCTGCCAAACCAGTTGACCTACAGCGATAAAATAAATATGACTGAATTCTAGATTAAATTATCTATAAAGTTGCATTAATAGATTTTAATTTTAGATACAAAAAAAAACCAACATTATCGTGCACTATTTCTTCGATATCTGCCAAACCAGTTGACCTACAGCGATAAAATAAATATGACTGAATTCTAGATTAAATTATCTATAAAGTTGCATTAATAGATTTTAATTTTAGATACAAAAAAAAACAACATTATCGTGCACTATTTCTTCGATATCTGCCAAACCAGTTGACCTACAGCGATAAAATAAATATGACTGAATTCTAGATTAAATTATCTATAAAGTTGGATTAATAGATTTTAATTTTAGATACAAAAAAAACCAACATTATCCTGCACTATTTCTTCGATATCTGCCAAACCAGTTGACCTACAGCGATAAAATAAATATGACTGAATTCTAGATTAAATTATCTATAAAGTTGCATTAATAGATTTTAATTTTAGATACAAAAAAAAACCAACATTATCCTGCACTATTTCTTCGATATCTGCCAAACCAGTTGACCTACAGCGATAAAATAAATATGACTGAATTCTAGATTAAATTATCTATAAAGTTGCATTAATAGATTTTAATTTTAGATACAAAAAAAAACCAACATTATCCTGCACTATTTCTTCGATATCTGCCAAACCAGTTGACCTACAGCGATAAAATAAATATGACTAAATTCTAGACTAAATTATCTATAAAGTTGCATTAATAGATTTTAATTTTAGATACAAAAAAAAACCAACATTATCCTGCACTATTTCTTCGATATCTGCCAAACCAGTTGACCTACAGCGATAAAATAAATATGACTGAATTCTAGATTAAATTATCTATAAAGTTGCATTAATAGATTTTAATTTTAGATACAAAAAAAAACCAACATTATCCTGCACTATTTCTTCGATATCTGCCAAACCAGTTGACCTACAGCGATAAAATAAATATGACTGAATTCTAGATTAAATTATCTATAAAGTTGCATTAATAGATTTTAATTTTAGATACAAAAAAAAACCAACATTATCCTGCACTATTTCTTCGATATCTGCCAAACCAGTTGACCTACAGCGATAAAATAAATATGACTCAATTCTAGATTAAATTATCTATAAAGTTGCATTAATAGATTTTAATTTTAGATACAAAAAAAAACCAACATTATCCTGCACTATTTCTTCGATATCTGCCAAACCAGTTGACCTACAGCGATAAAATAAATATGACTGAATTCTAGATTAAATTATCTATAAAGTTGCATTAATAGATTTTAATTTTAGATACAAAAAAAAACCAACATTATCCTGCACTATTTCTTCGATATCTGCCAAACCAGTTGACCTACAGCGATAAAATAAATATGACTGAATTCTAGATTAAATTATCTATAAAGTTGCATTAATAGATTTTAATTTTAGATACAAAAAAAACCAACATTTTCCTGCACTATTTCTTCGATATCTGCCAAACCAGTTGACCTACAGCGATAAAATAAATATGACTGAATTCTAGATTAAATTATCTATAAAGTTGCATTAATAGATTTTAATTTTAGATACAAAAAAAAACCAACATTATCGTGCAGTATTTCTTCGATATCTGCCAAACCAGTTGACCTACAGCGATAAAATAAATATGACTGAATTCTAGATTAAATTATCTATAAAGTTGCATTAATAGATTTTAATTTTAGATACAAAAAAAAACCAACATTATCCTGCACTATTTCTTCGATATCTGCCAAACCAGTTGACCTACAGCGATAAAATAAATATGACTGAATTCTAGATTAAATTATCTATAAAGTTGCATAAATAGATTTTTGTTTTAGATACAAAAAAAAATCAACAACATTCTGCACTATTTCTTCGATATCTGCCAAACCAGTTGACCTACAGCGATAAAATAAATATGACTGAATTCTAGATTAAATTATCTATAAAGTTGCATAAATAGATTTTTGTTTTAGATACAAAAAAAAATCAACAACATTCTGCACTATTTCTTCGATATCTGCCAAACCAGTTGACCTACAGCGATAAAATAAATATGACTGAATTCTAGATTAAATTATCTATAAAGTTGCATTAATAGATTTTAATTTTAGATACAAAAAAAAACCAACATTATCCTGCACTATTTCTTCGATATCTGCCAAACCAGTTGACCTACAGCGATAAAATAAATATGACTAAATTCTAGACTAAATTATCTATAAAGTTGCATTAATAGATTTTAATTTTAGATACAAAAAAAAACCAACATTATCCTGCACTATTTCTTCGATATCTGCCAAACCAGTTGACCTACAGCGATAAAAATAAATATGACTGAATTCTAGATTAAATTATCTATAAAGTTGCATTAATAGATTTTAATTTTAGATACAAAAAAAAAACCAACATTATCGTGCACTATTTCTTCGATATCTGCCAAACCAGTTGACCTACAGCGATAAAATAAATATGACTGAATTCTAGATTAAATTATCTATAAAGTTGCATTAATAGATTTTAATTTTAGATACAAAAAAAAACCAACATTATCCTGCACTATTTCTTCGATATCTGCCAAACCAGTTGACCTACAGCGATAAAATAAATATGACTGAATTCTAGATTAAATTATCTATAAAGTTGCATTAATAGATTTTAATTTTAGATACAAAAAAAAACCAACATTATCCTGCACTATTTCTTCGATATCTGCCAAACCAGTTGACCTACAGCGATAAAATAAATATGACTGAATTCTAGATTAAATTATCTATAAAGTTGCATTAATAGATTTTAATTTTAGATACAAAAAAAAACCAACATTATCCTGCACTATTTCTTCGATATCTGCCAAACCAGTTGACCTACAGCGATAAAATAAATATGACTGAATTCTAGATTAAATTATCTATAAAGTTGCATTAATAGATTTTAATTTTAGATACAAAAAAAAACCAACATTATCCTGCACTATTTCTTCGATATCTGCCAAACCAGTTGACCTACAGCGATAAAATAAATATGACTGAATTCTAGATTAAATTATCTATAAAGTTGCATTAATAGATTTTAATTTTAGATACAAAAAAAAAACCAACATTATCCTGCACTATTTCTTCGATATCTGCCAAACCAGTTGACCTACAGCGATAAAATAAATATGACTGAATTCTAGATTAAATTATCTATAAAGTTGCATTAATAGATTTTAATTTTAGATACAAAAAAAAACCAACATTATCGTGCAGTATTTCTTCGATATCTGCCAAACCAGTTGACCTACAGCGATAAAATAAATATGACTGAATTCTAGATTAAATTATCTATAAAGTTGCATTAATAGATTTTAATTTTAGATACAAAAAAAAACCAACATTATCCTGCACTATTTCTTCGATATCTGCCAAACCAGTTGACCTACAGCGATAAAATAAATATGACTGAATTCTAGATTAAATTATCTATAAAGTTGCATAAATAGATTTTGTTTTAGATACAAAAAAAAATCAACAACATTCTGCACTATTTCTTCGATATCTGCCAAACCAGTTGACCTACAGCGATAAAATAAATATGACTGAATTCTAGATTAAATTATCTATAAAGTTGCATAAATAGATTTTTGTTTTAGATACAAAAAAAAATCAACAACATTCTGCACTATTTCTTCGATATCTGCCAAACCAGTTGACCTACAGCGATAAAATAAATATGGCTGAATTCTAGATTAAATTATCTATAAAGTTGCATT
>CATIYB010000027.1:0-26223 GCA_949715645.1 Portevinia maculata | reverse complement strand
TCCGCTTGGGCGAACTGTTGGATACCCTATTCTTATTCTTATATCTCATAAGTGGGCGTGACAAAAATTTAAAGGATTTTATCGAAAAAACTAAGCTTTTGTAAATAAAAACGCTCCCTAGCTCAAACTTTGATTTTTCAATAAAATTGTTTTATTTAATTGTGGGCGTGTCAGTAGGCGGATTTAAAAAAAATTTAAGTATGAGCATAAAGGGCACCTAGAGAGTATATACTATAAATTTCAGCTCCCTAGCTCAAACTTTGGACTTTCAAAAATAAAAATAAAATAATTGTGGGCGTGTCAGTAGGCGGATTTTGAAAATATTTACACATGAGCATAAAGGGCCCCTAGAGAGTATATATTAAAAATTTCAGCTCCCTAGCTCAAATTTTGGTTTTTCAAAAAAAATATTTTATTTAATTGTGGGCGTGTCAGTGGGCGAATTTTGAAAATTTTATGTCCCAAGCAGTTTTATGGGCCAAAGATCATATATAAAAAATTTCAGCTTTCTAGCTCAAAATTCAATTTTTCCCAAAATTTGTTTTATTTAATTGTGGGCGTGTCAGTGGGCGGATTTGAAAATTTTATGTCCCAACCAGTTTTATGGGCCATAGATCATATATAAAAAATTTCAGCTCTCTAGCTCAAAATTCGATTTTTTCCAAAATTTTGTTTTTTTGAGTTTGTGGGCGTGTCTGTGGGCGGATTTCAAAAATTCTTAAACTTGATTATTTCGGGACCCTAGAGAGTATATGGTTAAAATTTCAGCTCTCTAGGTCCAGTTTAAAGGCCTAATTTTTGCCGACGGACGGACGGACAGACGGACGGACGGACGGACGGACGGACATGGCTAGATCGACATTACTATCGATGCTGATCATAAATATAGTCACTTTTAGGGGTCTACGGGCAATATTAAGGTATGTTACAAACTATGCGTCAAAATTAATATACCCCTAGAATAGGGTATAAAAATTGTGGGCGTGTCAGTGGGCGGATTTTGAAAATATTTACACATGAGCATAAAGGGCCCCTAGAGAGTATATATTAAAAATTTCAGCTCCCTAGCTCAAATTTTGGTTTTTCAAAAAAAATATTTTATTTAATTGTGGGCGTGTCAGTGGGCGGATTTTGAAAATTTTATGTCCCAATCAGTTTTATGGGCCATAGATCATATATAAAAAATTTCAGCTCTCTAGCTCAAAATTCGATTTTTTCCAAAATTTTGTTTTTTTGAGTTTGTGGGCGTGTCTGTGGGCGGATTTCAAAAATTCTTAAACTTGATTATTTCGGGACCCTAGAGAGTATATGGTTAAAATTTCAGCTCTCTAGGTCCAGTTTAAAGGCCTAATTTTTGCCGACGGACGGACGGACGGACATGGCTAGATCGACATTACTATCGATGCTGATCATAAATATAGCAACTTTTAGGGGTCTACGGGCAATATTAAGGTATGTTACAAACTATGCGTCAAAATTAATATACCCCTAGAATAGGGTATAAACAACAACATTCTGCACTATTTCTTCGATATCTGCCAAACCAGTTGACCTACAGCGATAAAATAAATATGACTGAATTCTAGATTAAATTATCTATAAAGTTGCATAAATAGATTTTTGTTTTAGATACAAAAAAAAACCAACAACATTCTGCACTATTTCTTCGATATCTGCCAAACCAGTTGACCTACAGCGATAAAATAAATATGACTGAATTCTAGATTAAATTATCTATAAAGTTGCATAAATAGATTTTTGTTTTAGATACAAAAAAAAAACCAACAACATTCTGCACTATTTCTTCGATATCTGCCAAACCAGTTGACCTACAGCGATAAAATAAATATGACTGAATTCTAGATTAAATTATCTATAAAGTTGCATAAATAGATTTTTGTTTTAGATACAAAAAAAACCAACAACATTCTGCACTATTTCTTCGATATCTGCCAAACCAGTTGACCTACAGCGATAAAATAAATATGACTGAATTCTAGATTAAATTATCTATAAAGTTGCATAAATAGATTTTTGTTTTAGATACAAAAAAAAACCAACAACATTCTGCACTATTTCTTCGATATCTGCCAAACCAGTTGACCTACAGCGATAAAATAAATATGACTGAATTCTAGATTAAATTATCTATAAAGTTGCATAAATAGATTTTTGTTTTAGATACAAAAAAAAACCAACAACATTCTGCACTATTTCTTCGATATCTGCCAAACCAGTTGACCTACAGCGATAAAATAAATATGACTGAATTCTAGATTAAATTATCTATAAAGTTGCATAAATAGATTTTTGTTTTAGATACAAAAAAAAAACCAACAACATTCTGCACTATTTCTTCGATATCTGCCAAACCAGTTGACCTACAGCGATAAAATAAATATGACTGAATTCTAGATTAAATTATCTATAAAGTTGCATAAATAGATTTTTGTTTTAGATACAAAAAAAAACCAACAACATTCTGCACTATTTCTTCGATATCTGCCAAACCAGTTGACCTACAGCGATAAAATAAATATGACTGAATTCTAGATTAAATTATCTATAAAGTTGCATAAATAGATTTTTGTTTTAGATACAAAAAAAAAACCAACAACATTCTGCACTATTTCTTCGATATCTGCCAAACCAGTTGACCTACAGCGATAAAATAAATATGACTGAATTCTAGATTAAATTATCTATAAAGTTGCATAAATAGATTTTTGTTTTAGATACAAAAAAAACCAACAACATTCTGCACTATTTCTTCGATATCTGCCAAACCAGTTGACCTACAGCGATAAAATAAATATGACTGAATTCTAGATTAAATTATCTATAAAGTTGCATAAATAGATTTTTGTTTTAGATACAAAAAAAAACCAACAACATTCTGCACTATTTCTTCGATATCTGCCAAACCAGTTGACCTACAGCGATAAAATAAATATGACTGAATTCTAGATTAAATTATCTATAAAGTTGCATAAATAGATTTTTGTTTTAGATACAAAAAAAAACCAACAACATTCTGCACTATTTCTTCGATATCTGCCAAACCAGTTGACCTACAGCGATAAAATAAATATGACTGAATTCTAGATTAAATTATCTATAAAGTTGCATAAATAGATTTTTGTTTTAGATACAAAAAAAAACCAACAACATTCTGCACTATTTCTTCGATATCTGCCAAACCAGTTGACCTACAGCGATAAAATAAATATGACTGAATTCTAGATTAAATTATCTATAAAGTTGCATAAATAGATTTTTGTTTTAGATACAAAAAAAAACCAACAACATTCTGCACTATTTCTTCGATATCTGCCAAACCAGTTGACCTACAGCGATAAAATAAATATGACTGAATTCTAGATTAAATTATCTATAAAGTTGCATAAATAGATTTTTGTTTTAGATACAAAAAAAAACCAACAACATTCTGCACTATTTCTTCGATATCTGCCAAACCAGTTGACCTACAGCGATAAAATAAATATGACTGAATTCTAGATTAAATTATCTATAAAGTTGCATAAATAGATTTTTGTTTTAGATACAAAAAAAAACCAACAACATTCTGCACTATTTCTTCGATATCTGCCAAACCAGTTGACCACAGCGATAAAATAAATATGACTGAATTTTAGTTTAAATTATCTATAAAGTTGCATAAATAGATTTTTGTTTTAGATACAAAAAAAAACCAACAACATTCTGCACTATTTCTTCGATATCTGCCAAACCAGTTGACCTACAGCGATAAAATAAATATGACTGAATTCTAGATTAAATTATCTATGAAGTTGCATACATAGATTTTTGTTTTAGATACAAAAAAAAAACCAACAACATTCTGCACTATTTCTTCGATATCTGCCAAACCAGTTGACCTACAGCGATAAAATAAATATGACTGAATTCTAGATTAAATTATCTATAAAGTTGCATAAATAGATTTTTGTTTTAGATACAAAAAAAAAACCAACAACATTCTGCACTATTTCTTCGATATCTGCCAAACCAGTTGACCTACAGCGATAAAATAAATATGACTGAATTCTAGATTAAATTATATATAAAGTTGCATAAATAGATTTTTGTTTTAGATACAAAAAAAAACCAACAACATTCTGCACTATTTCTTCGATATCTGCCAAACCAGTTGACCTACAGCGATAAAATAAATATGACTGAATTCTAGATTAAATTATCTATAAAGTTGCATAAATAGATTTTTGTTTTAGATACAAAAAAAAACCAACAACATTCTGCACTATTTCTTCGATATCTGCCAAACCAGTTGACCTACAGCGATAAAATAAATATGACTCAATTCTAGATTAAATTATCTATAAAGTTGCATAAATAGATTTTTGTTTTAGATACAAAAAAAAACCAAGAACATTCTGCACTATTTCTTCGATATCTGCCAAACCAGTTGACCTACAGCGATAAAATAAATATGACTGAATTCTAGATTAAATTATCTATAAAGTTGCATAAATAGATTTTTGTTTTAGATACAAAAAAAAACCAACAACATTCTGCACTATTTCTTCGATATCTGCCAAACCAGTTGACCTACAGCGATAAAATAAATATGACTGAATTCTAGATTAAATTATCTATAAAGTTGCATAAATAGATTTTTGTTTTAGATACAAAAAAAACCAACAACATTCTGCACTATTTCTTCGATATCTGCCAAACCAGTTGACCTACAGCGATAAAATAAATATGACTGAATTCTAGATTAAATTATCTATAAAGTTGCATAAATAGATTTTTGTTTTAGATACAAAAAAAAACCAACAACATTCTGCACTATTTCTTCGATATCTGCCAAACCAGTTGACCTACAGCGATAAAATAAATATGACTGAATTCTAGATTAAATTATCTATAAAGTTGCATAAATAGATTTTTGTTTTAGATACAAAAAAAAACCAACAACATTCTGCACTATTTCTTCGATATCTGCCAAACCAGTTGACCTACAGCGATAAAATAAATATGACTGAATTCTAGATTAAATTATCTATAAAGTTGCATAAATAGATTTTTGTTTTAGATACAAAAAAAAACCAACAACATTCTGCACTATTTCTTCGATATCTGCCAAACCAGTTGACCTACAGCGATAAAATAAATATGACTGAATTCTAGATTAAATTATCTATAAAGTTGCATAAATAGATTTTTGTTTTAGATACAAAAAAAAACCAACAACATTCTGCACTATTTCTTCGATATCTGCCAAACCAGTTGACCTACAGCGATAAAATAAATATGACTGAATTCTAGATTAAATTATCTATAAAGTTGCATAAATAGATTTTTGTTTTAGATACAAAAAAAACCAACAACATTCTGCACTATTTCTTCGATATCTGCCAAACCAGTTGACCTACAGCGATAAAATAAATATGACTGAATTCTAGATTAAATTATCTATAAAGTTGCATAAATAGATTTTTGTTTTAGATACAAAAAAAAACCAACAACATTCTGCACTATTTCTTCGATATCTGCCAAACCAGTTGACCTACAGCGATAAAATAAATATGACTGAATTCTAGATTAAATTATCTATAAAGTTGCATAAATAGATTTTTGTTTTAGATACAAAAAAAAACCAACAACATTCTGCACTATTTCTTCGATATCTGCCAAACCAGTTGACCTACAGCGATAAAATAAATATGACTGAATTCTAGATTAAATTATCTATAAAGTTGCATAAATAGATTTTTGTTTTAGATACAAAAAAAAACCAACAACATTCTGCACTATTTCTTCGATATCTGCCAAACCAGTTGACCTACAGCGATAAAATAAATATGACTGAATTCTAGATTAAATTATCTATAAAGTTGCATAAATAGATTTTTGTTTTAGATACAAAAAAAAACCAACAACATTCTGCACTATTTCTTCGATATCTGCCAAACCAGTTGACCTACAGCGATAAAATAAATATGACTGAATTCTAGATTAAATTATCTATAAAGTTGCATAAATAGATTTTTGTTTTAGATACAAAAAAAAACCAACAACATTCTGCACTATTTCTTCGATATCTGCCAAACCAGTTGACCTACAGCGATAAAATAAATATGACTGAATTCTAGATTAAATTATCTATAAAGTTGCATAAATAGATTTTTGTTTTAGATACAAAAAAAAACCAACAACATTCTGCACTATTTCTTCGATATCTGCCAAACCAGTTGACCTACAGCGATAAAATAAATATGACTGAATTCTAGATTAAATTATCTATAAAGTTGCATAAATAGATTTTTGTTTTAGATACAAAAAAAAACCAACAACATTCTGCACTATTTCTTCGATATCTGCCAAACCAGTTGACCTACAGCGATAAAATAAATATGACTGAATTCTAGATTAAATTATCTATAAAGTTGCATAAATAGATTTTTGTTTTAGATACAAAAAAAAACCAACAACATTCTGCACTATTTCTTCGATATCTGCCAAACCAGTTGACCTACAGCGATAAAATAAATATGACTGAATTCTAGATTAAATTATCTATAAAGTTGCATAAATAGATTTTTGTTTTAGATACAAAAAAAAACCAACAACATTCTGCACTATTTCTTCGATATCTGCCAAACCAGTTGACCTACAGCGATAAAATAAATATGACTGAATTCTAGATTAAATTATCTATAAAGTTGCATAAATAGATTTTTGTTTTAGATACAAAAAAAAACCAACAACATTCTGCACTATTTCTTCGATATCTGCCAAACCAGTTGACCTACAGCGATAAAATAAATATGACTGAATTCTAGATTAAATTATCTATAAAGTTGCATAAATAGATTTTTGTTTTAGATACAAAAAAAAACCAACAACATTCTGCACTATTTCTTCGATATCTGCCAAACCAGTTGACCTACAGCGATAAAATAAATATGACTGAATTCTAGATTAAATTATCTATAAAGTTGCATAAATAGATTTTTGTTTTAGATACAAAAAAAAACCAACAACATTCTGCACTATTTCTTCGATATCTGCCAAACCAGTTGACCTACAGCGATAAAATAAATATGACTGAATTCTAGATTAAATTATCTATAAAGTTGCATAAATAGATTTTTGTTTTAGATACAAAAAAAAACCAACAACATTCTGCACTATTTCTTCGATATCTGCCAAACCAGTTGACCTACAGCGATAAAATAAATATGACTGAATTCTAGATTAAATTATCTATAAAGTTGCATAAATAGATTTTTGTTTTAGATACAAAAAAAAACCAACAACATTCTGCACTATTTCTTCGATATCTGCCAAACCAGTTGACCTACAGCGATAAAATAAATATGACTGAATTCTAGATTAAATTATCTATAAAGTTGCATAAATAGATTTTTGTTTTAGATACAAAAAAAAACCAACAACATTCTGCACTATTTCTTCGATATCTGCCAAACCAGTTGACCTACAGCGATAAAATAAATATGACTGAATTCTAGATTAAATTATCTATAAAGTTGCATAAATAGATTTTTGTTTTAGATACAAAAAAAAACCAACAACATTCTGCACTATTTCTTCGATATCTGCCAAACCAGTTGACCTACAGCGATAAAATAAATATGACTGAATTCTAGATTAAATTATCTATAAAGTTGCATAAATAGATTTTTGTTTTAGATACAAAAAAAAACCAACAACATTCTGCACTATTTCTTCGATATCTGCCAAACCAGTTGACCTACAGCGATAAAATAAATATGACTGAATTCTAGATTAAATTATCTATAAAGTTGCATAAATAGATTTTTGTTTTAGATACAAAAAAAAACCAACAACATTCTGCACTATTTCTTCGATATCTGCCAAACCAGTTGACCTACAGCGATAAAATAAATATGACTGAATTCTAGATTGACCTAAGCGATAAAATAAATATGACTCAATTCTAAATTAAATTATCTATAAAGTTGCATAAATAGATTTTTGTTTTAGATACAAAAAAAAAACCAACAACATTCTGCACTATTTCTTCGATATCTGCCAAACCAGTTGACCTACAGCGATAAAATAAATATGACTGAATTCTAGATTAAATTATCTATAAAGTTGCATAAATAGATTTTTGTTTTAGATACAAAAAAAAAACCAACAACATTCTGCACTATTTCTTCGATATCTGCCAAACCAGTTGACCTACAGTGATAAAATAAATATGACTGAATTCAAGATTAAATTATCTATAAAGTTGCATAAATAGATTTTTGTTTTAGATACAAAAAAAAACCAACAACATTCTGCACTATTTCTTCGATATCTGCCAAACCAGTTGACCTACAGTGATAAAATAAATATGACTGAATTCTAGATTAAATTATCTATAAAGTTGCATAAATAGATTTTTGTTTTAGATACAAAAAAAAACCAACAACATTTTGCACTATTTCTTCGATATCTGCCAAACCAGTTGACCTACAGCGATAAAATAAATATGACTGAATTCTAGATTAAATTATCTATAAAGTTGCATAAATAGATTTTTGTTTTAGATACAAAAAAAAACCAACAACATTCTGCACTATTTCTTCGATATCTGCCAAACCAGTTGACCTACAGCGATAAAATAAATATGACTGAATTCTAGATTAAATTATCTATAAAGTTGCATAAATAGATTTTTGTTTTAGATACAAAAAAAACCAACAACATTCTGCACTATTTCTTCGATATCTGCCAAACCAGTTGACCTACAGCGATAAAATAAATATGACTGAATTCTAGATTAAATTATCTATAAAGTTGCATAAATAGATTTTTGTTTTAGATAAAAAAAAAAAACCAACAACATTCTGCACTATTTCTTCGATATCTGCCAAACCAGTTGACCTACAGTGATAAAATAAATATGACTGAATTCTAGATTAAATTATCTATAAAGTTGCATAAATAGATTTTTGTTTTAGATACAAAAAAAAACCAACAACATTCTGCACTATTTCTTCGATATCTGCCAAACCAGTTGACCTACAGCGATAAAATAAATATGACTGAATTCTAGATTAAATTATCTATAAAGTGGCATTAATAGATTTTAATTTTAGATACAAAAAAAAACCAACATTATCCTGCACTATTTCTTCGATATCTGCCAAACCAGTTGACCTACAGCGATAAAATAAATATGACTGAATTCTAGATTAAATTATCTATAAAGTGGCATTAATAGATTTTAATTTTAGATACAAAAAAAAAACCAACATTATCCTGCACTATTTCTTCGATATCTGCCAAACCAGTTGACCTACAGCGATAAAATAAATATGACTGAATTCTCGATTAAATTATCTATAAAGTTGCATAAATAGATTTTTGTTTTAGATACGAAAAAAAACCAACAATATTCTGCACTATTTCTTCGATATCTGCCAAACCAGTTGACCTACAGCGATAAAATAAATATGACTCAATTCTAGATTAAATTATCTATAAAGTTGCATAAATAGATTTTTGTTTTAGATACAAAAAAAAAACCAACAACATTCTGCACTATTTCTTCGATATCTGCCAAACCAGTTGACCTACAGCGATAAAATAAATATGACTGAATTCTAGATTAAATTATCTATAAAGTTGCATAAATAGATTTTTGTTTTAGATACAAAAAAAAAACCAACAACATTCTGCACTATTTCTTCGATATCTGCCAAACCAGTTGACCTACAGTGATAAAATAAATATGACTGAATTCAAGATTAAATTATCTATAAAGTTGCATAAATAGATTTTTGTTTTAGATACAAAAAAAAACCAACAACATTCTGCACTATTTCTTCGATATCTGCCAAACCAGTTGACCTACAGCGATAAAATAAATATGACTGAATTCTAGATTAAATTATCTATAAAGTTGCATAAATAGATTTTTGTTTTAGATACAAAAAAAAACCAACAACATTCTGCACTATTTCTTCGATATCTGCCAAACCAGTTAATCTACAGCGATAAAATAAATATGACTGAATTCTAGATTAAATTATCTATAAAGTCGCATAAATAGATTTTTGTTTTAGATACAAAAAAAAACCAACAACATTCTGCACTATTTCTTCGATATCTGCCAAACCAGTTGACCTACAGCGATAAAATAAATATGACTGAATTCTAGATTAAATTATCTATAAAGTTGCATAAATAGATTTTTGTTTTAGATACAAAAAAAAAACCAACAACATTCTGCACTATTTCTTCGATATCTGCCAAACCAGTTGACCTACAGCGATAAAATAAATATGACTGAATTCTAGATTAAATTATCTATAAAGTTGCATAAATAGATTTTTGTTTTAGATACAAAAAAAAACCAACAACATTCTGCACTATTTCTTCGATATCTGCCAAACCAGTTGACCTACAGCGATAAAATAAATATGACTGAATTCTAGATTAAATTATCTATAAAGTTGCATAAATAGATTTTTGTTTTAGATACAAAAAAAACCAACAACATTCTGCACTATTTCTTCGATATCTGCCAAACCAGTTGACCTACAGCGATAAAATAAATATGACTGAATTCTAGATTAAATTATCTATAAAGTTGCATAAATAGATTTTTGTTTTAGATACAAAAAAAAACCAACAACATTCTGCACTATTTCTTCGATATCTGCCAAACCAGTTGACCTACAGCGATAAAATAAATATGACTGAATTCTAGATTAAATTATCTATAAAGTTGCATAAATAGAATTTTGTTTTAGATACAAAAAAAAAAACCAACAACATTCTGCACTATTTCTTCGATATCTGCCAAACCAGTTGACCTACAGCGATAAAATAAATATGACTGAATTCTAGATTAAATTATCTATAAAGTTGCATAAATAGATTTTTGTTTTAGATACAAAAAAAAAACCAACAACATTCTGCACTATTTCTTCGATATCTGCCAAACAAGTTGACCTACAGCGATAAAATAAATATGACTGAATTCTAGATTAAATTATCTATAAAGTTGCATAAATAGATTTTTGTTTTAGATACAAAAAAAAACCAACAACATTCTGCACTATTTCTTCGATATCTGCCAAACCAGTTGACCTACAGCGATAAAATAAATATGACTGAATTCTAGATTAAATTATCTATAAAGTTGCATAAATAGATTTTTGTTTTAGATACAAAAAAAAAACCAACAACATTCTGCACTATTTCTTCGATATCTGCCAAACCAGTTGACCTACAGCGATAAAATAAATATGACTGAATTCTAGATTAAATTATCTATAAAGTTGCATAAATAGATTTTTGTTTTAGATACAAAAAAAAACCAACAACATTCTGCACTATTTCTTCGATATCTGCCAAACCAGTTGACCTACAGCGATAAAATAAATATGACTGAATTCTAGATTAAATTATCTATAAAGTTGCATAAATAGATTTTTGTTTTAGATACAAAAAAAAACCAACAACATTCTGCACTATTTCTTCGATATCTGCCAAACCAGTTGACCTACAGCGATAAAATAAATATGACTGAATTCTAGATTAAATTATCTATAAAGTTGCATAAATAGATTTTTGTTTTAGATACAAAAAAAAACCAACAACATTCTGCACTATTTCTTCGATATCTGCCAAACCAGTTGACCTACAGCGATAAAATAAATATGACTGAATTCTAGATTAAATTATCTATAAAGTTGCATAAATAGATTTTTGTTTTAGATACAAAAAAAACCAACAACATTCTGCACTATTTCTTCGATATCTGCCAAACCAGTTGACCTACAGCGATAAAATAAATATGACTGAATTCTAGATTAAATTATCTATAAAGTTGCATAAATAGATTTTTGTTTTAGATACAAAAAAAAACCAACAACATTCTGCACTATTTCTTCGATATCTGCCAAACCAGTTGACCTACAGCGATAAAATAAATATGACTGAATTCTAGATTAAATTATCTATAAAGTTGCATAAATAGATTTTTGTTTTAGATACAAAAAAAAAACCAACAACATTCTGCACTATTTCTTCGATATCTCCCAAACCAGTTGACCTACAGCGATATAATTAATTTTCCTGAATTCTAGATTAAATTATCTAACAACGTGCATTTATAGATTTTGTATCTAGATACAAACAAAAAAGTTCAACTTTTTGAATTTTAGCTCCCAGATGCTGCACGGTTTCTTCGATATCTCCTAAACCAGTTGACCTAGAGCAATAAAGCTAAGTTGCCTGAATTCTAGATTAAATTATCTAACAACGTGCATTTATAGATTTTGTATCTAGATACAAACAAAAAAGTTCAACTTTTTGAATTTTAGCTCCCAGATGCTGCACGGTTTCTTCGATATCTCCTAAACCAGTTGACCTGGAGCAATAAAGTTAAGTTGCCTGAATTCTAGATTAAATTATCTAACAACGTGCATTTATAGATTTTGTATCTAGATACAAACAAAAAAGTTCAACTTTTTGAATTTTAGCTCCCAGATGCTGCACGGTTTCTTCGATATCTCCCAAACCAGTTGACGTACAGCGATATAATTAATTTTCCTGAATTCTAGATTAAATTATCTAACAATGTGCATTTATAGATTTTGTATCTAGATACAAACAAAAAAGTTCAACTTTTTGAATTTTAGCTCCCAGATGCTGCACGGTTTCTTCGATATCTCCTAAACCAGTTGACCTAAAGCAATAAAATTAAGTTGCCTGAATTCTAGATTAAATTATCTAACAACGTGCATTTATAGATTTTGTATCTAGATACAAACAAAAAAGTTCAACTTTTTGAATTTTAGCTCCCAGATGCTGCACGGTTTCTTCGATATCTCCTAAACCAGTTGACCTACAGCGATATAATTAATTTTCCTGAATTCTAGATTAAATTATCTAACAACGTGCATTTATAGATTTTGTATCTAGATACAAACAAAAAAGTTCAACTTTTTGAATTTTAGCTCCCAGATGCTGCACGGTTTCTTCGATATCTCCTAAACCAGTTGACCTAGAGCAATAAAGTTAAGTTGCCTGAATTCTAGATTAAATTATCTAACAACGTCCATTTATAGATTTTGTATCTAGATACAAACAAAAAAGTTCAACTTTTTGAATTTTAGCTCCCAGATGCTGCACGGTTTCTTCGATATCTCCTAAACCAGTTGACCTACAGCAATAAAGTTAAGTTGCCTGAATTCTAGATTAAATTATCTAACAACGTGCATTTATAGATTTTGTATCTAGATACAAACAAAAAAGTTCAACTTTTTGAATTTTAGCTCCCAGATGCTGCACGGTTTCTTCGATATCTCCCAAACCAGTTGACGTACAGCGATATAATTAATTTTCCTGAATTCTAGATTAAATTATCTAACAATGTGCATTTATAGATTTTGTATCTAGATACAAACAAAAAAGTTCAACTTTTTGAATTTTAGCTCCCAGATGCTGCACGGTTTCTTCGATATCTCCTAAACCAGTTGACCTAAAGCAATAAAATTAAGTTGCCTGAATTCTAGATTAAATTATCTAACAACGTGCATTTATAGATTTTGTATCTAGATACAAACAAAAAAGTTCAACTTTTTGAATTTTAGCTCCCAGATGCTGCACGGTTTCTTCGATATCTCCTAAACCAGTTGACCTACAGCGATATAATTAATTTTCCTGAATTCTAGATTAAATTATCTAACAACGTGCATTTATAGATTTTGTATCTAGATACAAACAAAAAAGTTCAACTTTTTGAATTTTAGCTCCCAGATGCTCCACGGTTTCTTCGATATCTCCTAAACCAGTTGACCTAGAGCAATAAAGTTAAGTTGCCTGAATTCTAGATTAAATTATCTAACAACGTCCATTTATAGATTTTGTATCTAGATACAAACAAAAAAGTTCAACTTTTTGAATTTTAGCTCCCAGATGCTGCACGGTTTCTTCGATATCTCCTAAACCAGTTGACCTACAGCAATAAAGTTAAGTTGCCTGAATTCTAGATTAAATTATCTAACAACGTGCATTTATAGATTTTGTATCTAGATACAAACAAAAAAGTTCAACTTTTTGAATTTTAGCTCCCAGATGCTGCACGGTTTCTTCGATATCTCCCAAACCAGTTGACCTACAGCGAAATAATTAATTTTCCTGATTTCTAGATTAAATTATCTAACAACGTGCATTTATAGATTTTGTATCTAGATACAAACAAAAAAGTTCAACTTTTTGAATTTTAGCTCCCAGATGCTGCACGGTTTCTTCGATATCTCCTAAACCAGTTGACCTAGAGCAATAAAGTTAAGTTGCCTGAATTCTAGATTAAATTATCTAACAACGTGCATTTATAGATTTTGTATCTAGATACAAACAAAAAAGTTCAACTTTTTGAATTTTAGCTCCCAGATGCTGCACGGTTTCTTCGATATCTCCTAAACCAGTTGACCTACAGCGATATAATTAATTTTCCTGAATTCTAGATTAAATTATCTAACAACGTGCATTTATAGATTTTGTATCTAGATACAAACAAAAAAGTTCAACTTTTTGAATTTTAGCTCCCAGATGCTGCACGGTTTCTTCGATATCTCCTAAACCAGTTGACCTAGAGCAATAAAGTTAAGTTGCCTGAATTCTAGATTAAATTATCTAACAACGTGCATTTATAGATTTTGTATCTAGATACAAACAAAAAAGTTCAACTTTTTGAATTTTAGCTCCCAGATGCTGCACGGTTTCTTCGATATCTCCTAAACCAGTTGACCTAGATTAATAAAGTTAAGTTTCCTGAATTCTAGATTAAATTATCTAACAAATTGCATTTATAGATTTTGTATCTAGATACAAACAAAAAAGTTCAACTTTTTGAATTTTAGCTCCCAGATGCTGCACGGTTTCTTCGATATCTCCTAAACCAGTTGACCTAGAGCAATAAAGTTAAGTTGCCTGAATTCTAGATTAAATTATCTAACAACGTGCATTTATAGATTTTGTATCTAGATACAAACAAAAAAGTTCAACTTTTTGAATTTTAGCTCCCAGATGCTGCACGGTTTCTTCGATATCTCCCAAACCAGTTGACGTACAGCGATATAATTAATTTTCCTGAATTCTAGATTAAATTATCTAACAATGTGCATTTATAGATTTTGTATCTAGATACAAACAAAAAAGTTCAACTTTTTGAATTTTAGCTCCCAGATGCTGCACGGTTTCTTCGATATCTCCTAAACCAGTTGACCTAGAGCAATAAAATTAAGTTGCCTGAATTCTAGATTAAATTATCTAACAACGTGCATTTATAGATTTTGTATCTAGATACAAACAAAAAAGTTCAACTTTTTGAATTTTAGCTCCCAGATGCTGCACGGTTTCTTCGATATCTTCTAAACCAGTTGACCTACAGCGATATAATTAATTTTCCTGAATTCTAGATTAAATTATCTAACAACGTGCATTTATAGATTTTGTATCTAGATACAAACAAAAAAGTTCAACTTTTTGAATTTTAGCTCCCAGATGCTGCACGGTTTCTTCGATATCTCCTAAACCAGTTGACCTAGAGCAATAAAGTTAAGTTGCCTGAATTCTAGATTAAATTATCTAACAACGTGCATTTATAGATTTTGTATCTAGATACAAACAAAAAAGTTCAACTTTTTGAATTTTAGCTCCCAGATGCTGCACGGTTTCTTCGATATCTCCTAAACCAGTTGACCTACAGCAATAAAGTTAAGTTGCCTGAATTCTAGATTAAATTATCTAACAACGTGCATTTATAGATTTTGTATCTAGATACAAACAAAAAAGTTCAACTTTTTGAATTTTAGCTCCCAGATGCTGCACGGTTTCTTCGATATCTCCCAAACCAGTTGACCTACAGCGAAATAATTAATTTTCCTGATTTCTAGATTAAATTATCTAACAACGTGCATTTATAGATTTTGTATCTAGATACAAACAAAAAAGTTCAACTTTTTGAATTTTAGCTCCCAGATGCTCCACGGTTTCTTCGATATCTCCTAAACCAGTTGACCTAGAGCAATAAAGTTAAGTTGCCTGAATTCTAGATTAAATTATCTAACAACGTGCATTTATAGATTTTGTATCTAGATACAAACAAAAAAGTTCAACTTTTTGAATTTTAGCTCCCAGATGCTGCACGGTTTCTTCGATATCTCCTAAACCAGTTGACCTACAGCGATATAATTAATTTTCCTGAATTCTAGATTAAATTATCTAACAACGTGCATTTATAGATTTTGTATCTAGATACAAACAAAAAAGTTCAACTTTTTGAATTTTAGCTCCCAGATGCTGCACGGTTTCTTCGATATCTCCTAAACCAGTTGACCTAGAGCAATAAAGTTAAGTTGCCTGAATTCTATATTAAATTATCTAACAACGTGCATTTATAGATTTTGTATCTAGATACAAACAAAAAAGTTCAACTTTTTGAATTTTAGCTCCCAGATGCTGCACGGTTTCTTCGATATCTCCTAAACCAGTTGACCTAGATTAATAAAGTTAAGTTTCCTGAATTCTAGATTAAATTATCTAACAAATTGCATTTATAGATTTTGTATCTAGATACAAACAAAAAAGTTCAACTTTTTGAATTTTAGCTCCCAGATGCTGCACGGTTTCTTCGATATCTCCTAAACCAGTTGACCTAGAGCAATAAAGTTAAGTTGCCTGAATTCTAGATTAAATTATCTAACAACGTGCATTTATAGATTTTGTATCTAGATACAAACAAAAAAATTCAACTTTTTGAATTTTAGCTCCCAGATGCTGCACGGTTTCTTCGATATCTCCTAAACCAGTTGACCTAGAGGAATAAAGTTAAGTTGCCTGAATTCTAGATTAAATTATCTAACAACGTGCATTTATAGATTTTGTATCTAGATACAAACAAAAAAGTTCAACTTTTTGAATTTTAGCTCCCAGATGCTGCACGGTTTCTTCGATATCTCCCAAACCAGTTGACCTAGAGCAATAAAGTTAAGTTGCCTGAATTCTAGACTAAATTATCTAACAACGTGCATTTATAGATTTTGTATCTAGATACAAACAAAAAAGTTCAACTTTTTGAATTTTAGCTCCCAGATGCTGCACGGTTTCTTCGATATCTCCTAAACCAGTTGACCTAGAGCAATAAAGTTAAGTTGCCTGAATTCTAGATTAAATTATCTAACAACGTGCATTTATAGATTTTGTATCTAGATACAAACAAAAAAGTTAAACTTTTTGAATTTTAGCTCCCAGATGCTGCACGGTTTCTTCGATATCTCCTAAACCAGTTGACCTACAGCAATAAAGTTAAGTTGCCTGAATTCTAGATTAAATTATCTAACAACGTGCATTTATAGATTTTGTATCTAGATACAAACAAAAAAGTTCAACTTTTTGAATTTTAGCTCCCAGATGCTGCACGGTTTCTTCGATATCTCCCAAACCAGTTGACCTACAGCGAAATAATTAATTTTCCTGATTTCTAGATTAAATTATCTAACAACGTGCATTTATAGATTTTGTATCTAGATACAAACAAAAAAGTTCAACTTTTTGAATTTTAGCTCCCAGATGCTGCACGGTTTCTTCGATATCTCCTAAACCAGTTGACCTAGAGCAATAAAGTTAAGTTGCCTGAATTCTAGATTAAATTATCTAACAACGTGCATTTATAGATTTTGTATCTAGATACAAACAAAAAAGTTCAACTTTTTGAATTTTAGCTCCCAGATGCTGCACGGTTTCTTCGATATCTCCTAAACCAGTTGACCTACAGCGATATAATTAATTTTCCTGAATTCTAGATTAAATTATCTAACAACGTGCATTTATAGATTTTGTATCTAGATACAAACAAAAAAGTTCAACTTTTTGAATTTTAGCTCCCAGATGCTGCACGGTTTCTTCGATATCTCCTAAACCAGTTGACCTAGAGCAATAAAGTTAAGTTGCCTGAATTCTAGATTAAATTATCTAACAACGTGCATTTATAGATTTTGTATCTAGATACAAACAAAAAAGTTCAACTTTTTGAATTTTAGCTCCCAGATGCTGCACGGTTTCTTCGATATCTCCTAAACCAGTTGACCTAGATTAATAAAGTTAAGTTTCCTGAATTCTAGATTAAATTATCTAACAACTTGCATTTATAGATTTTGTATCTAGATACAAACAAAAAAGTTCAACTTTTTGAATTTTAGCTCCCAGATGCTGCACGGTTTCTTCGATATCTCCTAAACCAGTTGACCTAGAGCAATAAAGTTAAGTTGCCTGAATTCTAGATTAAATTATCTAACAACGTGCATTTATAGATTTTGTATCTAGATACAAACAAAAAAGTTCAACTTTTTGAATTTTAGCTCCCAGATGCTGCACGGTTTCTTCGATATCTCCTAAACCAGTTGACCTAGAGCAATAAAGTTAAGTTGCCTGAATTCTAGATTAAATTATCTAACAACGTGCATTTATAGATTTTGTATCTAGATACAAACAAAAAAGTTCAACTTTTTGAATTTTAGCTCCCAGATGCTGCACGGTTTCTTCGATATCTCCCAAACCAGTTGACCTACAGCGATATAATTAATTTTCCTGATTTTTAGATTAAATTATCTAACAACGTGCATTTATAGATTTTGTATCTAGATACAAACAAAAAAGTTCAACTTTTTGAATTTTAGCTCCCAGATGCTGCACGGTTTCTTCGATATCTCCTAAACCAGTTGACCTAGAGGAATAAAGTTAAGTTGCCTGAATTCTAGATTAAATTATCTAACAACGTGCATTTATAGATTTTGTATCTAGATACAAACAAAAAAGTTCAACTTTTTGAATTTTAGCTCCCAGATGCTGCACGGTTTCTTCGATATCTCCCAAACCAGTTGACCTACAGCGATATAATTAATTTTCCTGAATTCTAGATTAAATTATCTAACAACGTGCATTTATAGATTTTGTATCTAGATACAAACAAAAAAGTTCAACTTTTTGAATTTTAGCTCCCAGATGCTGCACGGTTTCTTCGATATCTCCTAAACCAGTTGACCTAGAGCAATAAAGTTAAGTTGCCTGAATTCTAGATTAAATTATCTAACAACGTGCATTTATAGATTTTGTATCTAGATACAAACAAAAAAGTTCAACTTTTTGAATTTTAGCTCCCAGATGCTGCACGGTTTCTTCGATATCTCCCAAACCAGTTGACCTACAGCGATATAATTAATTTTCCTGAATTCTAGATTAAATTATCTAACAACGTGCATTTATAGATTTTGTATCTAAATACAAACAAAAAAGTTCAACTTTTTGAATTTTAGCTCCCAGATGCTGCACGGTTTCTTCGATATCTCCTAAACCAGTTGACCTAGAGCAATAAAGTTAAGTTGCCTGAATTCTAGATTAAATTATCTAACAACGTGCATTTATAGATTTTGTATCTAGATACAAACAAAAAAGTTCAACTTTTTGAATTTTAGCTCCCAGATATTGCACGGTTTCTTCGATATCTCCTAAACCAGTTGACCTAGAGCAATAAAGTTAAGTTGCCTGAATTCTAGATTAAATTATCTAACAACGTGCATTTATAGATTTTGTATCTAGATACAAACAAAAAAGTTCAACTTTTTGAATTTTAGCTCCCAGATGCTGCACGGTTTCTTCGATATCTCCCAAACCAGTTGACCTACAGCGATATAATTAATTTTCCTGATTTCTAGATTAAATTATCTAACAACGTGCATTTATAGATTTTGTATCTAGATACAAACAAAAAAGTTCAACTTTTTGAATTTTAGCTCCCAGATGCTGCACGGTTTCTTCGATATCTCCCAAACCAGTTGACCTACAGCGAAATAATTAATTTTCCTGATTTCTAGATTAAATTATCTAACAACGTGCATTTATAGATTTTGTATCTAGATACAAACAAAAAAGTTCAACTTTTTGAATTTTAGCTCCCAGATGCTGCACGGTTTCTTCGATATCTCCTAAACCAGTTGACCTAGAGCAATAAAGTTAAGTTGCCTGAATTCTAGATTAAATTATCTAACAACGTGCATTTATAGATTTTGTATCTAGATACAAACAAAAAAGTTCAACTTTTTGAATTTTAGCTCCCAGATGCTGCACGGTTTCTTCGATATCTCCTAAACCAGTTGACCTAGAGCAATAAAGTTAAGTTGCCTGAATTCTAGATTAAATTATCTAACAACGTGCATTTATAGATTTTGTATCTAGATACAAACAAAAAAGTTCAACTTTTTGAATTTTAGCTCCCAGATGCTGCACGGTTTCTTTGATATCTCCTAAACCAGTTGACCTAGAGCAATAAAGTTAAGTTGCCTGAATTCTAGATTAAATTATCTAACAACGTGCATTTATAGATTTTGTATCTAGATACAAACAAAAAAGTTCAACTTTTTGAATTTTAGCTCCCAGATGCTGCACGGTTTCTTCGATATCTCCTAAACCAGTTGACCTAGAGGAATAAAGTTAAGTTGCCTGAATTCTAGATTAAATTATCTAACAACGTGCATTTATAGATTTTGTATCTAGATACAAACAAAAAAGTTCAACTTTTTGAATTTTAGCTCCCAGATGCTGCACGGTTTCTTCGATATCTCCTAAACCAGTTGACCTAGAGCAATAAAGTTAAGTTGCCTGAATTCTAGATTAAATTATCTAACAACGTGCATTTATAGATTTTGTATCTAGATACAAACAAAAAAGTTCAACTTTTTGAATTTTAGCTCCCAGATGCTGCACGGTTTCTTCGATATCTCCTAAACCAGTTGACCTAGAGCAATAAAATTAAGTTGCCTGAATTCTAGATTAAATTATCTAACAACGTGCATTTATAGATTTTGTATCTAGATACAAACAAAAATGTTCAACTTTTTGAATTTTAGCTCCCAGATGCTGCACGGTTTCTTCGATATCTCCTAAACCAGTTGACCTACAGCGATATAAATAATTTTCCTGAATTCTAGATTAAATTATCTATCAACGTGCATTTATAGATTTTGTATCTAGATACAAACAAAAAAGTTCAACTTTTTGAATTTTAGCTCCCAGATGCTGCACGGTTTCTTCGATATCTCCCAAGTTAAGTTGCCTGAATTCTAGATTAAATTATCTAACAACGTGCATTTATAGATTTTGTATCTAGATACAAACAAAAAAAGTTCAACTTTTTGAATTTTAGCTCCCAGATACTGCACGGTTTCTTCGATATCTCCCAAGTTGACCTAGAGCAATAAAGTTAAGTTGCCTGAATTCTAGATAAAATTATCTAACAACGTGCATTTATAGATTTTGTATCTAGATACAAACAAAAAAGTTCAACTTTTGAATTATAGCTCCCAGATGCTGCACGGTTTCTTCGATATCTCCTAAACCAGTTGACCTAGAGCAGTAAAGTTAAGTTTCCTGAATTCTAGATTAAATTATCTAACAATATCTCGATATCGATATCTCCTAAACCAGTTGACCTAGAGCAATAAAGTTAAGTTGCCTGAATTCTAGACTAAATTATCTAACAACGTGCATTTATAGATTTTGTATCTAGATACAAACAAAAAAGTTCAACTTTTTGAATTTTAGCTCCCAGATGCTGCACGGTTTCTTCGATATCTCCTAAACCAGTTGACCTAGAGCAATAAAGTTAAGTTGCCTGAATTCTAGATTAAATTATCTAACAACGTGCATTTATAGATTTTGTATCTAGATACAAACAAAAAAGTTCAACTTTTTGAGTTTTAGCTCCCAGATGCTGCACGGTTTCTTCGATATCTCCTAAACCAGTTGACCTAGAGCAATAAAGTTAAGTTTCCTGAATTCTAGATTGAATTATCTAACAACGTGCATTTATAGATTTTGTATCTAGATACAAACAAAAAAGTTCAACTTGTTGAATTTTAGCTCCCAGATGCTGCACGGTTTCTTCGATATCTCCTAAACCAGTTGACCTAGAGCAATAAAGTTAAGTTGCCTGAATTCTAGATTAAATTATCTAACAACGTGCATTTATAGATTTTGTATCTAGATACAAACAAAAAAGTTCAACTTTTTGAATTTTAGCTCCCAGATGCTGCACGGTTTCTTCGATATCTCCTAAACCAGTTGACCTAGAGCAATAAAGTTAAGTTGCCTGAATTCTAGATTAAATTATCTAACAACGTGCATTTATAGATTTTGTATCTAGATACAAACAAAAAAGTTCAACTTTTTGAATTTTAGCTCCCAGATGCTGCACGGTTTCTTCGATATCTCCTAAACCAGTTGACCTAGAGGAATAAAGTTAAGTTGCCTGAATTCTAGATTAAATTATCTAACAACGTGCATTTATAGATTTTGTATCTAGATACAAACAAAAAAGTTCAACTTTTTGAATTTTAGCTCCCAGATGCTGCACGGTTTCTTCGATATCTCCTAAACCAGTTGACCTAGAGCAATAAAGTTAAGTTGCCTGAATTCTAGATTAAATTATCTAACAACGTGCATTTATAGATTTTGTATCTAGATACAAACAAAAAAGTTCAACTTTTTGAATTTTAGCTCCCAGATGCTGCACGGTTTCTTCGATATCTCCTAAACCAGTTGACCTAGAGCAATAAAATTAAGTTGCCTGAATTCTAGATTAAATTATCTAACAACGTGCATTTATAGATTTTGTATCTAGATACAAACAAAAATGTTCAACTTTTTGAATTTTAGCTCCCAGATGCTGCACGGTTTCTTCGATATCTCCTAAACCAGTTGACCTACAGCGATATAAATAATTTTCCTGAATTCTAGATTAAATTATCTATCAACGTGCATTTATAGATTTTGTATCTAGATACAAACAAAAAAGTTCAACTTTTTGAATTTTAGCTCCATGCTGCACGGTTTCTTCGATATCTCCCAAGTTAAGTTGCCTGAATTCTAGATTAAATTATCTAACAACGTGCATTTATAGATTTTGTATCTAGATACAAACAAAAAAGTTCAACTTTTTGAATTTTAGCTCCCAGATACTGCACGGTTTCTTCGATATCTCCCAAGTTGACCTAGAGCAATAAAGTTAAGTTGCCTGAATTCTAGATAAAATTATCTAACAACGTGCATTTATAGATTTTGTATCTAGATACAAACAAAAAAGTTCAACTTTTTGAATTATAGCTCCCAGATGCTGCACGGTTTCTTCGATATCTCCTAAACCAGTTGACCTAGAGCAGTAAAGTTAAGTTTCCTGAATTCTAGATTAAATTATCTAACAATATCTCGATATCGATATCTCCTAAACCAGTTGACCTAGAGCAATAAAGTTAAGTTGCCTGAATTCTAGACTAAATTATCTAACAACGTGCATTTATAGATTTTGTATCTAGATACAAACAAAAAAGTTCAACTTTTTGAATTTTAGCTCCCAGATGCTGCACGGTTTCTTCGATATCTCCTAAACCAGTTGACCTAGAGCAATAAAGTTAAGTTGCCTGAATTCTAGATTAAATTATCTAACAACGTGCATTTATAGATTTTGTATCTAGATACAAACAAAAAAGTTCAACTTTTTGAGTTTTAGCTCCCAGATGCTGCACGGTTTCTTCGATATCTCCTAAACCAGTTGACCTAGAGCAATAAAGTTAAGTTTCCTGAATTCTAGATTGAATTATCTAACAACGTGCATTTATAGATTTTGTATCTAGATACAAACAAAAAAGTTCAACTTGTTGAATTTTAGCTCCCAGATGCTGCACGGTTTCTTCGATATCTCCTAAACCAGTTGACCTAGAGCAATAAAGTTAAGTTGCCTGAATTCTAGATTAAATTATCTAACAACGTGCATTTATAGATTTTGTATCTAGATACAAACAAAAAAGTTCAACTTTTTGAATTTTAGCTCCCAGATGCTGCACGGTTTCTTCGATATCTCCTAAACCAGTTGACCTAGAGCAATAAAGTTAAGTTGCCTGAATTCTAGATTAAATTATCTAACAACGTGCATTTATAGATTTTGTATCTAGATACAAACAAAAAAGTTCAACTTTTTGAATTTTAGCTCCCAGATGCTGCACGGTTTCTTCGATATCTCCTAAACCAGTTGACCTAGAGCAATAAAGTTAAGTTGCCTGAATTCTAGATTAAATTATCTAACAACGTGCATTTATAGTTTTTGTATCTAGATACAAACAAAAAAGTTCAACTTTTTGAATTTTAGCTCCCAGATGCTGCACGGTTTCTTCGATATCTCCTAAACCAGTTGACCTAGAGCAATAAAGTTAAGTTTCCTGAATTCTAGATTAAATTATCTAACAACGTGCATTTATAGATTTTGTATCTAGATACAAACAAAAAAGTTCAACTTTTTGAATTTTAGCTCCCAGATGCTGCACGGTTTCTTCGATATCTCCTAAACCAGTTGACCTAGAGCAATAAAGTTAAGTTGCCTGAATTCTAGATTAAATTATCTAACAACGTGCATTTATAGATTTTGTATCTAGATACAAACAAAAAAGTTCAACTTTTTGAATTTTAGCTCCCAGATGCTGCACGGTTTCTTCGATATCTCCTAAACCAGTTGACCTAGAGCAATAAAGTTAAGTTGCCTGAATTCTAGATTAAATTATCTAACAACGTGCATTTATAGATTTTGTATCTAGATACAAACAAAAAAGTTCAACTTTTTGAATTTTAGCTCCCAGATGCTGCACGGTTTCTTCGATATCTCCTAAACCAGTTGACCTAGAGCAATAAAATTAAGTTGCCTGAATTCTAGATTAAATTATCTAACAACGTGCATTTATAGATTTTGTATCTAGATACAAACAAAAAAGTTCAACTTTTTGAATTTTAGCTCCCAGATGCTGCACGGTTTCTTCGATATCTCCTAAACCAGTTGACCTACAGCGATATAAATAATTTTCCTGAATTCTAGATTAAATTATCTATCAACGTGCATTTATAGATTTTGTATCTAGATACAAACAAAAAAGTTCAACTTTTTGAATTTTAGCTCCCAGATGCTGCACGGTTTCTTCGATATCTCCCAAGTTAAGTTGCCTGAATTCTAGACTAAATTATCTAACAACGTGCATTTATAGATTTTGTATCTAGATACAAACAAAAAAGTTCAACTTTTTGAATTTTAGCTCCCAGATGCTGCACGGTTTCTTCGATATCTCCTAAACCAGTTGACCTAGAGCAATAAAGTTAAGTTGCCTGAATTCTAGATTAAATTATCTAACAACGTGCATTTATAGATTTTGTATCTAGATACAAACAAAAAAGTTCAACTTTTTGAGTTTTAGCTCCCAGATGCTGCACGGTTTCTTCGATATCTCCTAAACCAGTTGACCTAGAGCAATAAAGTTAAGTTTCCTGAATTCTAGATTGAATTATCTAACAACGTGCATTTATAGATTTTGTATCTAGATACAAACAAAAAAGTTCAACTTGTTGAATTTTAGCTCCCAGATGCTGCACGGTTTCTTCGATATCTCCTAAACCAGTTGACCTAGAGCAATAAAGTTAAGTTTCCTGAATTCTAGATTAAATTATCTAACAACGTGCATTTATAGATTTTGTATCTAGATACAAACAAAAAAGTTCAACTTTTTGAATTTTAGCTCCCAGATGCTGCACGGTTTCTTCGATATCTCCTAAACCAGTTGACCTAGAGCAATAAAGTTAAGTTGCCTGAATTCTAGATTAAATTATTTAACAACGTGCATTTATAGATTTTGTATCTAGATACAAACAAAAAAGTTCAACTTTTTGAATTTTAGCTCCCAGATGCTGCACGGTTTCTTCGATATCTCCTAAACCAGTTGACCTAGAGCAATAAAGTTAAGTTGCCTGAATTCTAGATTAAATTATCTAACAACGTGCATTTATAGATTTTGTATCTAGATACAAACAAAAAAGTTCAACTTTTTGAATTCTAGCTCCCAGATGCTGCACGGTTTCTTCGATATCTCCTAAACCAGTTGACCTAGAGCAATAAAGTTAAGTTTCCTGAATTCTAGATTAAATTATCTAACAACGTGCATTTATAGATTTTGTATCTAGATACAAACAAAAAAGTTCAACTTTTTGAATTTTAGCTCCCAGATGCTGCACGGTTTCTTCAATATCTCCTAAACCAGTTGACCTAGAGCAATAAAGTTAAGTTGCCTGAATTCTAGATTAAATTATCTAACAACG
>CATIYB010000026.1:55000-79000 GCA_949715645.1 Portevinia maculata | reverse complement strand
CGAAGTCACCTTCCTCTTTGAGTATGCAGACGACATCGCGGCAGTGATAATGGCAAGAGACTCTGAAAACGCACAAAGAAAGTTGAACCAAGTCATGCGACGAACAACCTTCTGGATAGATGAGCACGGTCTTAGTTTGGCAGCTGAGAAAACTGAGATAGTCCTTCTGACGAAGAAGAGAATCCCCACGCAAATCGACTTCCAAATTGGCTTTGAAGTCATTAAGAGCAAGGACGCGGTGAGGTATCTGGGATTGAGTCTCGACACAAAATTGACTTTCTGGCAACAGATAAAGTTCGCAACGGAACGAGTCTCTAGAGTAACAGCATCACTCAGCAGATTAATGGCAAACATAGGCGGCCCAACTCCAAGCAAGCGCAGGTTACTAATGTCGACAACTCATGCCATTCTCCTATATGGAAGTGAGATTTGGGCAGACGCCCTCCGACAAGAAAATACCGGAAGCAGATGGCGGCAGTGCAAAGACGTGGAGCTCTTCGCGTGGCTAGCTCTTACCGAACGGTGTCGGAACCAGCCGTCCTGGTAGACGCAGGAGTGACTCCCATCGATCTCCTAGCGGCACAAAGGAAGTACGTCTACGACAACAAGGTGGAAATTGGATTGGAAGCGGCAATCAATACAGCAGAACAGCAAACGATACGGAAGTGGCAAGAACGCTGGAGCTCGGAAAGTAGAGGAAAGTGGACAGCGAGGCTGATCAGAAATGTGACTAAATTAAATGACCGGAAACACGGTGAGGTCAACTACCTCCTCACTCAATTCCTCACCGGACACGGAAATTGTAATGCCTTTCTCCCTAAGATTGGCAAAAAGAACACCCCAGCCTGCCAGTACGGCGATTCTCCAACAGACGATGCACATCACACGTTTTTTGCCTGCAGAAGATGGGAAGCCCAACGCACAGCCCTCGAAAGCAGCATCGGTGCCTTCAACCCAGAAAACATTGTTGACAAAATGCTGACGACCGACTTGAATTGGGGAATAATTTGGCAGTTTGTGGAAGATATTCTCCGAAGAAAGAAAAGAGAAGAAGAACAATACGGGGAAGGCCTCCTTACGGTAAAGCGTTTCCCCTCCCCCCAGAAGTAAAAAAAAAATACGATGAACGGCAATGTATGATATTCAAGGTTGGCGAAATCCCGATGCCATGAAACAGGTACAGTTTTTTCTTTCATTTTCCTGGAACTTAATAACCATGAAATGATAATTGAAAATCTAGCTAAATGCAGTTCAGGCATGTGCGCAGGAGTCCCATGAATTTGATCAACCCGGGCCATCATGGCAACGTGAACGTGGTGCAGCTAGAGGTAGAGGCGCACCTAGAGTAAGAGGCGCACCTAGAGGTAGTGGCGCACCTAGAGGTAGAGGCGCACCTAGTGGTAGAGGCGCACCTAGAGGTAGATTCGCACCTGGGGATAGAGGCGCACCTGAAGAACCTGATGACATGTATACTTCGATGCAAAAACTTATTGATAAATGGGAAGAACTACTTCGCCAACGTGGCTGGGGCGCAGTTGATACTTCACATACCGGGGCAATTCCCAAACGACGCGCGGATAAAAGACATTAACTATCTGTTCTTTTGAAGTGCATATACGTCATAATTTTCTTTCAGTTAATTCATTAATTTCACTTTTAGAAAGAATATTCAAAAAACTTTGCTCTAATTTTTCATTTTGCTTTTTGTGTCTTGAGCTGTGGGTGAATAATTTAATTCATAATCGGACCAATAAAGTACCAATTTGAATTTTCGTGTTTTTGTGTTTTGCTTTCCGTGGAATTTTCAGGCTTAGATGTAAAATGAGGATCTGATTTGAATCAGCGTGTGTCTTAATTTTGAATTGCGAAAGTTAGAACTAGAAAAATGAGTGAATAGCTAGTCAGCAAAATTTAGTGAACCAAAAAACACATTGAAGCTTAAATTTATTCAAAATGGTTGTGAATAAGACTTCGCTTGAGGATTTAATTGTTTTGCAAAAAAGGCATTCATCCGTCAAGGTTTTGGATCAGTGTTTTATCCACCCCTTAGCCATTTTGAATATCAGCATAAAGAGTCTGCAATTGGCATTGTCCGAACGAATTTGATGTTTTTAGTGATAGAATTTTGTGGATTTATTTGTTTTTTTAGGCGTGATAGTCGGAAAAACGCAGTTGACAATACCACTAAGGGCCTAAGAAATAACATTTCGCATTTGCAAAAGACAATTAGAAATGTATGTGTTTGCCGATTTCGTTGTCGAATCGAGAGTCATCTTTCCTAACCTATAAATTGCGCATTTTCGTTATTAAGGTTTTGTTATTTATTTGTAGGTTATATTGGTGACGCTGCATTTTTTTTTTAAATTTCCAGAAGAATCCAGAAAGTTTTTGGGATATTTTTGTGGGCAAAAGCGGGCATTACAAATGGCTGGGAAATTTCTTTAGGTGGATACATCCGCCATAAGCACGTTGCATTCCGCCATAAGCACGTGGAATTTTCGTTCGAATGGGAGTTTTGTTGGGTATATCGGTTAGGATCTTAGGTGTGTTCATGTTTCGAAAGAATGTCCGAATTGCAAATGGCTGGGAAATTACTTCAGGTGAATACATCCGCCATAAGCACGTTGAACTTCCGTTCGCATGGGAGTTTCATTGGGTATATCGGTTAGGATCTTAGGTGTGTTCGTAAATTATTTCTTACTGCATTTGCGTTTCGAAAGAATGTCCAAAATTTTTTTATAAGGTTGCCCACTTTTTTGTTCAATTTTAGTTAATTCATTTTAAGGAATATTGGGCTATGAATTAACCTTCAAAGAAAAACCAAAAACTGATCACGATTTTATATTAATTTTGAGGTGTGCCAAAACTTTCATATTAGAAGCATCTTAACCAAGCAGCATGTTTTTTTTCATGGAAAAGAAAATTATAACAAAATATGGTTTCAAACATGTCAAAAAGTTCGACATTTATTTAGTTAAATAGGTCAGAAGAAAAAAACGTTTGAGGTGTATTCGACAGAGATAATGCAAGAAATGTTGCCCCTGTCAAAATTTTGAATTTTATTTTGAAAAACTGAGATCCGCTATTTGCTTTACAATCCATAGCTATTATGATCCAGTTCGATGTTTGGGAGCGTTTGAAATGCACTTACAGCTGATTTTAGAAGCTTTTTAAGTTCCATTTGAAATTCAAACAATGTTTTTCTTTCGAAATTTGAAACTGCAGAACTGCGCTTCTTCTTCGTCTGCCTTTACGCCGAACGTATGAACAGTATTTTAGGGGATCATAACTATAAGACTTGTGTAGTTCATGAACTAACTAGTTTGAGGAAAGAGCTCCGACACATGAACTAAGTGAGCAAGTTCACTGTCTCACTTCGTTCAGTAGTTCATTGCACAATGCAACCGAACAAACTTGATTGGGAGCTTTCTGTTTTACCGATTAGTGCTCGGATAAGGGTTGTTTTCGTTTTCCTACTAGTCATTTACATCGATTTCTTTGCAGCTACGTGAAACGTTACAAACCTCTTGCTCCGAAGATGTTTTATAAAATTGGTAATCAGATTTTAGAAGCACTAGGATACCTTCAGAGCCGCAAGCCCGTTATGATACACGGGGATATTAAATGTGACAATATTCTCGTAACTGATGGTCCGGGAGGGGAGGTCATAGTAAAAATTGCTGACTTTGGCTTGTCGCAAGAAAAGCGTCATGATTTTGTTACCAGTGTAATTGGAACAGCGGGATTCATGGCTCCGGAAATATACAAAGAGATGTATGATGAAAGTGTGGATATATACGCTTTTGGGATGTGCCTTCTCGAAATGGCAACCGGGGATTATCCTTACGTTGAATGCAAAAACCGTTGGCTCATTTACCCTATCGCTTCGGTTGGCATCGCGCCAGCAGCATTATTGAGTGTCGACAATGAAACCATTCACAGGATCATTTCATGGTGTATTAATTATGATATGTTTAGAAGACCGACTTGCACCGAGTTGATGCAGTCAACGTTGTTCAAGAGCCTGAACGAGGAAGAAAGCGTGCCTTCTGATAACGATGAGGTAAGTCTTGTGTTTCTGTTCCGTTGTCTCTTGTCTCCTTTTTCTTCTTATTATTCTACTACTCCTTCTGTGTCTTGGTCTTCTTTTTCTTCTTCTTCCCACTTTTTTTTCTACTTCTTCTTCCTATTTCTTCTTAATACTTCTTCTTCTTCTTACTTCTTCGTCTTCCTACATATTCTCCTGCTTCCTTCCTCTTCTTGTTTTCCATTTTATTTAGTCGCATTCTTCTTTTTTTTCTTCCTCTTTCGTCTTCGCTTCTTCTTCTTCTTCTTCGTCTGCGTCTTCGTCTTCACTTCTTCGTCTGCGTTTTCGTCTCCTTCTCCTCCGTCTTCTTTTTCGTCCATCTCTTCGTCTTCGTCTCCTTCTTCTTCTTATTCTTCTACTTCTTCTTCTGCGTCTTAGTCTTGGCCTTCTTTTTCTTCTTCCTCCTACTTCTTCCTCTTTCTACTTCTTCTTCTGCTGCTTCCTCAGTCTTCTTGTTATCCATTTAATTTAGTCGCCTGCTTCTTTTTCTCCCTGCACATTAAAGCAATTCCTTTTTTAAATATTTCTTCATTAAATTTTCAGAGTCTTTTGGGTGCTGTCGGCGAAGACAAATCTGTTTGCCTCCCAAAACAAGAGCCGCTGGACGATTTAGTTGAGAAAAATAGCCCTCACCCAGAAGAAGAGAGCTTGGAGTCACCGCCGCATAAAGCAGACTCCCTAAAAAATTGATTTTCCTCACTCCCTGTGAATGTAGTCCCATTATCTGTCACCAAAGTTCTAGGCAACCCAAATCGTGCAAAAGTTTCATAAAACTTTTCAATTGTCGATTTCGCTACGATGCTGTTCATCGGATAGATCTCTACCCATTTTGTTTTTGCGTCCACGATGATCAGGAATTGCCGATTGAAAAAAGTTCCGGCAAAATCGGCATGTATCCTTTCCCATGGTTCTTTCGCCTCTGGCCATTGGTTAATTGCCGCTTTCGGAGGATTAGCATTGTGAGTTCCACACGCTAAACAACTTCGTACCATTTTTTCGATGCAACTATCCAAGTGTGGCCACCAAACATACGACCTTGCCAATGACTTAGTTTTGGACATTAACAAATGCGCATCGTGTTGTTCCTCGAGTATTTGTGATTGCAACTGTTCTGGTACTAGAACTCGGAAGCCCCACATGACAACACCGTTGATGACCTCAAGCTCGTCCCTTCTTAGCCAGTATGGTTTCAATTCATCACCCACATTTTTAGCTGGCCACCCTTCTCCAATATTCTTGAGCACTTCCATAAGCACCCGATCTTTCTTGGTGAACTCTTGAATGACAAGAACGTTAATTACTTTTACTTCTGTAATTACCTTTTTAATACGCTCTTCCACAGCCTGCTCGCTCATATCAACTTCGTCTTTATATGAGAATCTAGACAACATATCTGCCACCTTATTGTCTTTACCCTTGATGTACTCGAACTTGTAGTTGAATGCTGCCAGATAGGTCGCCCATCTATGCACCCTTTTAGCCGCCATCAACGGAATGCTTCGATTTTCCCCATACTTTGCGAGCAACGGCTTATGGTCGCTTCTGATAGTGAACTGCCTGCCAAATAAGTAATCCGAGAATTTTTGCACCCCATAGTACACTGCCAGAGCCTCCTTATCGAGCACGCTATAATTTCGCTCCGACGATGACAAAATTCTGGACGCAAATGAAATTGGTCGCTCTTCTCCAGACGGCAGCTTATGCGACAACGCTGCAGCAATACCTTCATCGGATGCATCACACTCCAGTACGACTTCCCATTCTGGATGATAATGCACCAACACTTTATCTGACGCAATAATGCTTTTTATTTCATCGAACGCAGCTTGGCACTCCTGCGTCCAAACAAAAGCTACACCAGACTTCAACAAGTTGTAGATTGGCGCCATAACAAATGATACATTTGGAATATATCTCCCGTAGTAATTTACAAGACCAGAAAAAGCTTGTACCTGTTTGACGTTTCTCGGCGGATCAGCTTTGAGGACTGCTTTGACACCTTCTGGATTCTTTCTTATGCCAGTTTTGTTGATAATTTGACCCAAATAACAGATCTCGTTCTTGAAAAATTCACATTTGCTCAGCTTCACCGTCATACCAGCATCTTGCAATCTCTTGAACACCCTTTCGAGACTTGCAATGTGTTCGTCATCATTTTTTCCAGTCACCAAGATGTCATCAACGAATACGGTGACATTTTCAATGTCGTGAAACATTTTTTCCATAATTCTCTGGAACTTCGATGTTGCAGGTGATACCCCATATGGCATACGATTAACTAAGTACACTCCTTTTGACGTTGACCATGCACAAAACCTTTTGCTGTCATCGTCTAGCTCTATCTGTAAATAAGCTTCTTTTAGATCTATTTTTGAATATTTCTCACCTCCGGATAATTTATGCAGAAGATCCTGAATCCTGGGCAGCGGGTACGTATCTACCTCAAGATATTTGTTGATTGTTGACTTATAATCGCCACATAGTCTTATGCGACCATCAGACTTAATTACAGGTACTAAAGGCGTTCCCCATTTGTTGTACTCTACCGGTGTAATGATGGCTTCAGCTGTCAGACGATCAATTTCCTTCTCGACGTTTTCTTTTAAAGCATATGGCAAATTTCTTGGTTTCACAAACACTGGGCTCACTGTTTCATTTTCCATTTTCAGATTTATTTTTTGGTACTTAAATTTACCCATTTTATTTTCAAATACGCTCGCAAATTTTTTTTCTAATTCTTTAATTTTAGATTCAATAGTTTTTGTTATGCTGTGCACTTCAATTGGATTTCTCAACGACAAAATTAATCCAAACTCCGTTGCAAAGTCCCTTCCTAACAATGCGCTTCTACCCGGCTCCGTTACGTACACCTCCAGTTGTTTTTCTCTACCTTGATATTCACATAAGCACTCCATTTTGCCATATACTTTAATTTCTTCTCCGCCGTACCCCTTTACGTTTAATTTTGATTCTATGAGTTTTTTGTTTGTAAATAACTCACTCATAACACATTGCGGAATTATTGTGACTGCACTGCCCGTATCAAGTTCCATATTAATTTGACAACCATCAATTTTTACTTGCAGTGTTATTGGTGGAAAGCTCTTTGAGTTAGATTTGATGTTTTTTAGCTCGATATATTCTGCTGTTTTATCTTCATTCTCTTGTGCCCCTTCAACAGCTCTTATGTTATTAATCTGTTCACTCCTTGAATATTTATTTTTGCACATGATTTTAAGATGTCCACGGACTTTGCATATATCACATACATAACCTTTGTAATAGCACTGCTCACTGTTGTGCCCCACTCTACCACATCGACAACATCCATCGTTCTTGCGATCTTTTTCTACCGTACGTGTACCCTTATTTTTCCCTGCTGCAGAGGTTTGACCGTTGTATGACTTGGTGGTTCGACTTTGCCTATTTTGACCATTATGTGATATCCGTGTATGCGTGTTTACCTTATTTACCATTAATGTGCTTGCACTGCGGCTATTTATCAATGTCTCTTTTTTTATAGCTAATGTCCATGCTTTGTCGAGAGTGATCGTTTCATCCTCTTCTAACAATTTCTCAAGAATTGGACCATCTTTAAGCCCTGTTATGAATATATCACGCAACGCTGTGGCTAGATGGTTACCGAATTTACAATTTACCGCGGATTTTTTGACTCTTGTGTACCACTCATTAATGTTTTCGCTTGCCATTTGCTTTAAGTCATAGAAACTTCGCCGCTCAACAAATACCGCCACTTTCTTCCCATAGAAATTTGTTAAATTATTTGCAACTTCGGCGAAACTCAATGTATTGATGTTTTTTGGATAAACGCTGTCTCTGAGGAGCTTGAAGGTTTCATGATGCAGTTTAGTTAACAGAAATGCTGTTTTTCTTTGCTCATCTTCTTCTCCAACACTGAGAAAGTATTGCTGAAGTTTAGCTTCAAATACTTCCCAGTCCACAAATTCTGGGTTGAATTCTTCAAAACTGTTTCCAACCGCGATGGTCTGTACAACGGGCTTTTCTTCACCGGGCATGATACTGCGAGAGTATTCTTTAGATTGAATAATAACTATTTTTTATTTTTTGTTTTAACCTCGTCGCCAATGTTTTATCTTCAAATAAAAACCAACCGTTCAAAATTAATTCATTTATTTAGTTAAAGTTAACTGCTTGAATGTCGAACCACCAGTGACATGATTTATATTTTAGAATCTACCACTGGTTTGCATGTTATGTATACATGTACATACACAGATTAAGTTTATATGTTTGCATGTGTAAATGAATAGAGAATTGGGATAAAAGTTCATTACTATTATAAGTGTTGCCACTTTATGACAACATCACAGGCGAACTGGCTGGATTAAAATTCGATTAAGTGTGAGCAGCACTATTACTTTCGGCAATGTGCCGTATACATTTTATATATTATATTTAATTTGTTTTTTTAGGCGTGATAGTCGGAAAAACGCAGTTGACAATACCACTAAGGGCCTAAGAAATAACATTTCGCATTTGCAAAAGACAATTAGAAATGTATCTGTTTGCCGATTTCGTTGTTGAATCGAGAGTCATCTTTCCTAACCTATAAATTGCGCATTTTCGTTATTAAGATTTTGTTATTTATTTGTAGGTTAATTTCTAGAAGAATCCAGAAAGTTTTTGGGATATTTTTGTGGACAAAAGCGTTCATTACAAATGGCTGGGAAATTTCTTGAGGTGGATACATCCGCCATAAGCACGTTGCATTCCGCCATAAGCACGTGGAATTTTCGTTCGAATGGGAGTTTTGTTGGGTATATCGGTTAGGATCTTAGGTGTGTTCATGTTTCGAAAGAATGTCCGAATTGCAAATGGCTGGGAAATTACTTCAGGTGAATACATCCGCCATAAGCACGTTGAACTTCCGTTCGCATGGGAGTTTCTTTGGGTATATCGGTTAGGATCTTAGGTGTGTTCGTAAATTATTTCTTACTGCATTTGCGTTTCGAAAGAATGTCCAAAATTTTTTTATAAGGTTGCCCACTTTTTTGTTCAATTTTAGTTAATTCATTTTAAGGAATATTGGGCTATGAATTAACCTTCAAAGAAAAACCAAAAACTGATCACGAATTTAAATTAATTTTGAGGTGTGCCAAAACTTTCATATTAGAAGCTTCTTAACCAAGCAGCATGTTTTTTTTTTCATGGAAAAGAAAATTATAACAAAATATCGTTTCAAACATGTCAAAAAGTTCGACATTTATTTAGTTAAATAGGTCAGAAGAAAAAAACGTTTGAGGTGTATTCGACAGAGATAATGCAAGAAATGTTGCCCCTGTCAAAATGTTGAATTTTATTTTGAAAAACTGAGATCCGCTATTTGCTTTACAATCCATAGCTATTATGATCCCGTTCAATGTTTGGGAGCGTTTGAAATGGACCTACAGCTGATTTTAGAAGCTTTTTAAGTTCCATTTGAAATTCAAACAATGTTTTTCTTTCGAAATTTGAAACTGAAGAACTGCGCTTCTTCTTCGTCTGCCTTTACGGCGAATGTATGATCAGTATTTTGGGGGATCATAACTATAAGACTTGTGTAGTTCATGAACTAACTAGTTTGAGGAAAGAGCTCCGACACATGAACTAAGTGAGCAAGTTCACTGTCTCACTTCGTTCAGTAGTTCATTGCACAATGCAATCGAACAAACTTGATTGGGAGCTTTCTTTTTTACCGCTTAGTGCTCGGATAAGGGTTGTTTTCGTTTTCCTACTAGTCATTTACATCGATTTCTTTGCAGCTACGTGAACCGTTACAAACCTCTTGCTCCGAAGATGTTTTATAAAATTGGTAATCCGATTTTAGAAGCACTAGGATACCTTCATAGCCGCAAGCCCGTTATGATACACGGGGATATTAAATGCGACAATATTCTCGTAACTGATGGTCCGGGAGGGGAGGTCATAGTAAAAATTGCTGACTTTGGCTTGTCGCAAGAAAAGCGTCATGATTTTGTTACCAGTGTAATTGGAACAGCGGGATTCATGGCTCCGGAAATATACAAAGAAAACCGAAAGACAATATTGGGGTACCGAAGATATTGTTGGTTCCCTTGGCGAAACCCTCCCACATTCTGATAACCTTGAAGAGGTCTAGAACGGCCATGGCTATCACATCGCCTTATTCACTGCAATAGCCCCTAATCAAAAATAGTAAGCGCCCTTTAAGGCATGCTTAGGTCGCCGATGTCCTCCAAAACTATCATTGCACTACCCTTTTGCACTACTAATTGTCTAATCAGAGATCATAATATCAGAAATATATTCAAACCTAATAAAACGATAAATTTTCATATCACTTGAGGATAAAAATACATTTTTATTTAATCAAAAGAAATAACTTAAAAATAGCTTTAGTAATTCAAATAAGTTGTCGAAGAATTCAACTCGTGCATACTATTTATATTTCTTGTATTTGTAAGTATCTGTTTATCTTAATTGTTGAAAAATTAGTTAGATTTATTCTTAAAATTAATTCATATTTTTGAATCTTGTGTTTGTTCATGTTACTTAAATTGGATAGCGAAATACATTTGGCATGCACTTCGTTTTTAGCTGACTTTAGTTTTTTTTTTAGAGGTTATTTAGTTGTTTTTCTGATTGACTTTATAGATACTCCTTTTTTATGTTTAAATAGGAAGTCTGGTATATTTTATGTGTTCATTAGGTTAAGTTAGATAGACCAGTTATTTCATTTAAGTTCAAGAAAAATATAATTAGACTTAGCTACATAGGTAACTCCAGTTTCAAATAAGGTATAATAAAAATTAAGAATAATGACTCTATGTATCACTTATCAAATAAATGTTATTTCGCAATAGGAAAATACATGTCTTAATTAAAAGCTCATTGAAAAAAAAGCAACCTAAGTTCGTTCAATGACAAAAATTGTACAAGGAATGTGATCGACTTACCGATACTTTTGCATGCTGTTTTTTTACATGCGATTAATTATTGTTGATGAAGTTAATGATGATACTCTCCAGTGAATTCTGTGCACAGCATACATTGAAGGTCCGGATCTATATTCACTATTAAAAAAACAAGAACGGGAAATTTTGTGATTGCACGAACCTTCCTGAATATAAAAAGAACAAATACTTAGCTTATAAATAAAGTTAACGTGCATATATGATCGACTAAGTGAGTTTCTAGTCTGCTTGTGGAAACGGGAAACATGCGCTGCTGATCTCACGATACTGATGTTTGTAGCAGGATCCGCTGATGAATTACTTCCTCCTGTTGCACCTTGCTGCTTGCGTTGCGGCCGCTCTGGTGACGTTTAATGTGTCGTCGCCTGTTGGGTTGCTTGATGGTCAAAATGATACGCAGCCGGGATGATGATGGCATGCGCTGCTGATAAGCTGATCGCGTGTATTACCAACCGACACTGATTGGTGGTACTAGCATTTGTGGCTGGCTTCGCTTGTCGCGCTTTGATGGTCCATACTCCAAATTACCATACTCATCCGCGGGGTGTGGGAATTTTGTCACTACTTCTGGCCGGGTCAATGTAGCATGAATTTTTTTTGTGGTGAATATTGGCACCGGCTCTACCACGCTGATTACGTTGATTAGCTAGGAACAAATTTAATATTTCCACAGCGCAGGCAATAAAACAGACGCCTAACTCGATGCCGCTGGTGATGATGATGGTGGTGGTATCACAAGAGCAGAGAATTGCCCTGTTCTGCCGTCGAATCAGCCTTACTGGTAAAACGGTGAAGCTCTCCTTTCTTGTCTTCCTCTTTCTTTCCTTTTTTTTATAAAAAGTGACTTTTATTTTGGTACGCTTTAAAAATCGTACTTCAATTGGTTTTTTTTTGTTTTTTTTTTGTTTTTATAAGCGGTAATACGCACTATTAATTTTACATAAAAACTTATACGCTTTATGTTCTTCGGAGAGGTCAGACCACCACCTTTGACGAGTAAAAATAAAAAAGAAAGACAAAGCCCTTCGTCAAACTCTCAATCGCTCGGATAGCCACGCGGAAAAAAAACTACTTCCTGCGATTTGACGTCTTAGAACTAGACGGAACGATTCTCGCTTGGAATTCGGTATGTGAAAGTTATTACAGGGTGGTCGTCTTAGGTGCTAGTTTCTTTACAAAAAAATTGTTTCTATAATTTTTTTTTCCGGAAGATCTCCCACAAAACTTTTCAGTTTCGCAAGGGCACACGAATGAAAATGGAAAGGAAACAGATTTCGTGGAGAGTGGATACATCCCTGATAGAGGATTTACATCCGAAGATAAGTTTTTATCTGTGCTTGTCCTGTACTGACCTGGCCAATATCTACTTTCTAATATCCTTCGCGTGAAAAGTTCCTAGCGTATTTCCTCTATTGTCTTCGAGCTCGTATAAGTTGTTGCCAATGATTTTCTTTATTTTGGCTCTAATAAATTTTGGGCAAAATTTCGCATTTCGGGATTTAGTAGCATCGCTCAAAATAAAGTTGCGTTTGTGCACGGTTTGTCCAACTGCATAATTTACGCATTTGCTTCTTGTGTTATAAGACTTCTCATATGTCTTATGGGCTTTTTCTAAGGATTCCTTTATGTTATTATGAATGATATTCATTTTCACAGCCTTTGGAATCACATCAAACTCTGAGTTGTTGAGCCCATTGAGCTTTTTAAGCAATGCGTAGTCATCGCCATGCTCAATCTTTGACTGACCAAAAAGCGCTTCAAAGGGTGACATACCTATAGCCGAATGAATTGTAGATCGAAGACTAGATGCAATTGCTGGGATATGCTTGTCCCAGTTAAGTTGATTGGGTTCGTCTCTTATGTATGATCTGATGGCAGCCAAAATAGAGCGATTCACTCGTTCACTTGCGTTAGCTTGTGGAGCGTATGATGCTGTTTTAACATGTCTAACACCGTATGCAGTCAAAAGTTTTTGGAAGTCTTTGCAAATAAATTGCCTCCCGTTGTCTGAAAGCAGAGACTCCGGTACTCCAAATGTTGCAAAGACCTGGTCTTCGAGGAATTTGATCGCCGCATCACTTGTGGCTTTTCTTACAGGTTGTATGAGAACGAATTTCGTCAACTGATCTAGGCAAACAATCATAAAGGCATTACCTTTTCTTGATCTTGGATATGGACCAAGATAGTCAATGAAAACGTGTTGAAATGGCCTTTCCACGACAAAAGCCTGTCCCATTGGTGGTCTAAGGGTGAAGTTTGGTGCTTTAGAGCTCTTACAGACGCTACAGTCCGCCACAAACGCTTTCACTTGAGCCGCCATATTAGGCCAGTAGAAACGTTCGCGGAGGCGATATAGCGTCTTCGCAACCCCACCATGCGAGGCTCTGGGTGGCTCATGTGCCAAACGAATTAAATGATTGCTAAGGGATGATGGAACCCACAGCTTCCAGACGCGGTCGTCGTTTTGTGCATTTCCTGTTACATGCTTAACCTTTTTATAAAGAAAGCCCTCTGAGATTAGGAGGTCGGGCAATTGCCCTAAGTTGGTCTCAACGGTTTCCATCAGTCTCTTATATTCATCTGAACTAAAACATGGATCTGCTAAATTGACATGCAGAACATCGGAAGAAGTCGCAGTACACGCAGTATCGGGTCCCAACTCATCGACGCAATAAACTCGGGAGAGTGCATCCGGTACCACATTTTGCGTTCCCTTCCGGTGTTCGATCTCAAAAGAGTAACGTTGAAGCTTGAGACTCCATCTAGCAAGTCGCCCATTTAAGTCCTTCTGGTTCATAAGCCACTTCAGGCTCGCATGGTCAGTCACTATTTTGAAGTCTTGCATTTCAATGTACGACCTAAATTTCTCAACTCCCATAACTGCCGCTAGACACTCCAACTCTGTAACAGTGTAGTTACGTTGCGTGGAGTTGAGTTTATGCGAATAATAATATATTGGCTTCTCAACTCCATCTTCATCCTTTTGGCACAAAACGCAGCCAATACCAGATGAGGAGGCGTCACACAATATCGTAAACGGTCTATTGAAGTCGGGGTTTACCAATACAGGAGCTGAGGTTAGTGAACGTTTTAGTTCTTCGAATGCTGCTAGAGCTTCGGGTCCAAAAACAAAAGATTTTCCTTTTTTAAGGGTGTCTGTGATCGGGCTCGCGCGGGACGAATAGTCCTTAATAAAACGTCTGTACCAGCCAGATAAGCCTAGAAAGCGTCGTACTTGACGTGGGGTTTTTGGTGTCGGAAAATCCCTAATAGCAGCGACTTTGTTTGGGTCCGTCTTTAGACATCCTCCTCCCACTATATATCCCAGATAATTAAGATATTTAAAGCAAAATTTAGATTTTTTTAAGTTTATGGTAAGACCTGCTGACTGCAATCTCAAAGCTATTGACTTCAGCAATTCCAAATGCTCTTCGAATGTTCTCGAAATTATCAATAAATCATCCAAATATACAAAAATATTCTGTTTCAATCTATGAGGTACCACTTTGTCCATTAATCTGCACATGCGTTGAGCAGCAACGGGAAACATGCGCTGCTGATCTCACGATACTGATGTTTGTAGCAGGATCCGCTGATGAATTACTTCCTCCTGTTGCACCTTGCTGCTTGCGTTGCGGCCGCTCTGGTGACGTTTAATGTGTCGTCGCCTGTTGGGTTGCTTGATGGTCAAAATGATACGCAGCCGGGATGATGATGGCATGCGCTGCTGATAAGCTGATCGCGTGTATTACCAACCGACACTGATTGGTGGTACTAGCATTTGTGGCTGGCTTCGCTTGTCGCGCTTTGATGGTCCATACTCCAAATTACCATACTCATCCGCGGGGTGTGGGAATTTTGTCACTACTTCTGGCCGGGTCAATGTAGCATGAATTTTTTTTGTGGTGAATATTGGCACCGGCTCTACCACGCTGATTACGTTGATTAGCTAGGAACAAATTTAATATTTCCACAGCGCAGGCAATAAAACAGACGCCTAACTCGATGCCGCTGGTGATGATGATGGTGGTGGTATCACAAGAGCAGAGAATTGCCCTGTTCTGCCGTCGAATCAGCATTACTGGTAAAACGGTGAAGCTCTCCTTTCTTGTCTTCCTCTTTCTTTCCTTTTTTTTTTTATAAAAAGTGACTTTTATTTTGGTACGCTTTAAAAATCGTACTTCAATTGGTTTTTTTTTGTTTTTTTTTTGTTTTTATAAGCGGTAATACGCACTATTAATTTTACATAAAAACTTATACGCTTTATGTTCTTCGGAGAGGTCAGACCACCACCTTTGACGAGTAAAAATAAAAAAGAAAGACAAAGCCCTTCGTCAAACTCTCAATCGCTCGGATAGCCACGCGGAAAAAAACTACTTCCTGCGATTTGACGTCTTAGAACTAGACGGAACGATTCTCGCTTGGAATTCGGTATGTGAAAGTTATTACAGGGTGGTCGTCTTAGGTGCTAGTTTCTTTACAAAAAAATTGTTTCTATAATTTTTTTTTCCGGAAGATCTCCCACAAACTGCGCATCCATCTGTCTCTGTGAAAGCCTGTTGTCTCGGGTCCAGTTCCACTGCTCTCGCCAGGATACCATGAAGCTGCCGGAGGATGACCGATGTTACGGTGATGGGCCGATAGTCACCAGGCTCACTCGAATCTACTTTTTTCGGGATCAGCGTTGTTTTTGCTTCGTTCAGGTGGAGGGGTAATTTCCCACACCACAGGATCAGATTCAAGATCCGAGTTATTATTCCTGTGAGGACAGCTCGACGTTGACGTGCTATGACTCCATCTGGGCCCGGGGATGTACTTAGGTCGGGCTTGTTGTTTAATACCTCTTCCTCTGTAACAGGTGTCCAGATCGATTCGAGTTGTTGATGTAGATTTTCATCCTCAGGTGCAGCGGTTGAGTTTCGTTCCATGATGTTTCTCCAGAAGGGGTCCATGATCTCGGCTGGTGGCATTCTTGCTTGGCTGGGACCTTCAAGTAGGGACTTGATACATCTCCTTTGGTGCTTTTGCCAGTTCCTCTGGGTCTCCCGGTACTCTTCTCTCCTTCGCTGTCTTCTGCTGGTAGTTGTTGGCATGTTCCGAGCTCGTCGACGACGCGTGGTGGGATTCCTCGGGAAAATTTCGGTCAGGTAGAACCCAAGATGTACTCTAGTCTCCTCTTTGCCTACTTGTTCTGCTTGTTGGATGATGTTCATCAAGCGGCTACTCCTGTAGCTGGTGGTTCCAGGGGGTTGGAGGTTCCGCAGAAATTGAATGAAGATGTCAGTTTCCCTTGTTGGACTGGGTGCAGGCGCTGATTGGGGTGGCAGCAAGGATGTGGTGGTCGACAAAAACTGGTTCCGGTAGGTTTGGACCTCGAGACGATACGAGGGCTTCTGTCTGGCCTTCTTTATCGCCTCGACGGTCCGTTGGGGGAAGAACTCTGCAAGCGCTTGATTTGTGGCTCTGACGCCGCCCTCTTCTTCCAGCTCAGCTTCCTTCCTAGCCAGCATTTTGATCTCCTCTTCCGTCCAGCGCGCTTTGATATCGGTCCGTCTCCGCATTTCATCAAATTCGTCCGGGTGGGCTCGGCGTTGGTGCAGACCTAAGCCAGTCTTCGTTCCGAATGGTCTGGAACATAGGGAGCATATGAATGATGAAGGGGGAGAGGGGTTGTTGGGGGTTTTGTTGTTGGTTTCCAGGGCCAGGGGGCTCTGGAGTAGTTATCCGAGGCATGTTTGTATTGTTTGGGCCAACAAATTTAAGATCGAAAGGGCTGGCAACCCCAGGGATCCGATAAGCCTATCTCCGTCGACCAGATAAATCTGTTACCGGCAGGACCCACGAGGAGGTGGAGAAGAGGCACGTCTATGGTTTCTTTGGGAGTCAGTCACCAACTTGGTTGGTTTCCTTTCCGCTGCAAGTGACACCTCGAGGAATCGGTTGCTGCTTGCGCAGAACCTTTGCGCTGCAACAGCACCTCAAGGAATTGGTTGCATTATGGCTTCCGTTTCGTCACACATGCAGCACCCAAAGAGAGTCATAGTTACTCCCGCTTAAGAGAGTCATAGTTACTCCCGCCGTTTACCCGCGCTTACTTGAATTTCTTCGCTTTGACATTCAGAGCACTGGGCAGAAATCACATTGTGTCAACACCCGTTAGGGCCATCACAATGCTTTGTTTTAATTAGACAGTCGGATTCCAAAAGTCCGTGCCAGTTCTGAATTGATTGTTAATTGATAGTCGTTATAAATCAAAAGAAAATACCTTGCGATATATCTTAAGATTTTTAGCAAGAAAATTCCACAATTGGTTACGTAAACTACTATCCGGGGAACAAAATCCGAAGATTTTTATTTACCCAGAACGAGTACATAAACCATGTTATTGCTTCCAATTCAAGTCCGACTATCTCAATCTTCAGAGCCAATCCTTATCCCGAAGTTACGGATCTAATTTGCCGCCTTCCCTTACCTACATTATTCTATCGACTAGAGACTCTTCACCTTGGAGACCAGCTGTGGATATCGGTACGGCCTGTTGAGAAGTTTGCGTGATCCCACCATAAATTTTCAAGGTCCGAGGAGAAAATATCGACACAACAGTAAATGTCATGCTCTTCTAGTCCATCTACCATATCTCTCTTCGAAAGACTTCCATGGTAGTACGACTATAAAACAGAAAAGAAAACTCTTTCGGTATCACTCGACGGCTTCTTTATGGTCGTTCCTGTTGCCAGGATGAGCAAAATGCACAATTTTAATAACAAACGGATACTCAACAGGTTACGGAATTGGAACCGTATTCCCTTTCGTTCAAAAATAATCAAGTAAATTAAATTCTTATATACAAAGTATATATATATTTAATTATTTATAACTTGAAAATTTTCGGCTTTCGCCTTGAACTTAGGACCGACTAACTCGTGATCAACCACTGTTCACACGAAACCCTTCTCCACTTCAGTCCTCCAAGGTCTCATTCGATATTTGCTACTACCACCAAGATCTGTACCAATAGCGGCTCCATGCAGGCTTACGCCAAACACTTCTAAGCACACCATTGTACCCTCCAACTCCCGAAAGGTTTAAATAGGAGGCATACATAATAATACAAGTACTATTATATATCAGAACTCTTTCTTTTTTAGAAAATATAAGTACAACATATGACTTTAGTTTTCATTTTTTTTATTATAATATAATATAATAGCAATTGATTCAATTCAAAATTCCCCAAGTTTTGAAAGAAATAATAATACTTTTTTAGAAGGAATATTCCGACTATTTTACTTTTTTTTTATTGTTTTATATTTATAATATAATAACAATCTATTTGATTCAAATTTCCCCAATTTTGAATTCCGGTTTTTTTTATTCTTTATATTTATTTATTAAATATATATTTTTCTTTTAAGAAGGAACACGTTAATGATCCTTCCGCAGGTTCACCTACGGAAACCTTGTTACGACTTTTACTTCCTCTAAATAATCAAGTTCGGTCAACTTCTGCGAAACAACCATAACACGTGAGCGTCACAGTGATCACGTCCGGAGACCTCACTAAATAATTCAATCGGTAGTAGCGACGGGCGGTGTGCACAAAGGGCAGGGACGTAATCAATGCGAGTTAATGACTCACACTTACTGGGAATTCCAAGTTCATGTGAATAGTTGCAGTTCACAATCCCAAGCATGAAAGTGGTTCAGCGGTTTACCCGGACCTCTCGGTCTAGGAAATACACTTTGATACTTTCATTGTAGCGCGCGTGCAGCCCAGGACATCTAAGGGCATCACAGACCTGTTATTGCTCAATCTCATTATTGCTAGACGCAATTTGTCCATTTAAGAAGCTAGTGTCCTTATAATGGGACAAACAAACAGGTACGGCTCCACTTACGAGTACATAAACACATTCAAACACTCCTATATTTTACTGTATTTGCGAATGAAGGCTATGCAAGCTTCAAAACCATAATCCTGAAAGCATCTATTTAATATATTTGAGTCTCGATCGTTATCGGAATTAACCAGACAAATCACTCCACGAACTAAGAACGGCCATGCACCACCACCCATAGATTCGAGAAAGAGCTATCAATCTGTCTTACAGACTTATGTTCGGACCTGGTAAGTTTTCCCGTGTTGAGTCAAATTAAGCCGCAGGCTCCACTCCTGGTGGTGCCCTTCCGTCAATTCCTTTAAGTTTCAGCTTTGCAACCATACTTCCCTCGGACCCCAAAAGCTTTGGTTTCCCGGGAAGCGACTGAGAGAGCCATAGTAGTAGCTACACCCAATTGCTAGCTGGCATCGTTTATGGTTAGAACTAGGGCGGTATCTGATCGCCTTAGAACCTCTAACTTTCGTTCTTAATTAATGAAAACATCTTTGGCAAATGCTTTCGCTTAAGTTAGTCCTACGACGGTCCAAGAATTTCACCTCTCGCGTCGTAATACTAATGCCCCCAAACTGCTTCTATTAATCATTACCTCTTGATCTGAAAACCAATGAAAGTAGAACAGAGGTCTTATTTCATTATTCCATGCACAACATATTCAGGCGTTTGGAGCCTGCTTTAAGCACTCTAATTTGTTCAAAGTAATTGTACCGGCCCACAACAACACTCGATGAAGAGCATTGAAGCAGGTTTAAATAGGAGGCATACATAATAATACAAGTACTATTATATATAAGAACTCCACCGATAATACGCTTGCATACATAAGGTAATGTACAATCCACAATTATAGTTGTACTACCCGTATGAAGCACAAATTCAACTACGAACGTTTTAACCTCAACAACTTTAATATACGCTATTGGAGCTGGAATTACCGCGGCTGCTGGCACCAGACTTGCCCTCCAATTGGTCCTTGTTAAAGGATTTAAAGTGTACTCATTCCAATTACAGGGCCTCGGATATGAGTCCTGTATTGTTATTTTTCGTCACTACCTCCCCGAACTGGGAGTGGGTAATTTACGCGCCTGCTGCCTTCCTTAGATGTGGTAGCCGTTTCTCAGGCTCCCTCTCCGGAATCGAACACTGATTCCCCGTTACCCGTTGCAACCATGGTAGTCCTAAATACTACCATCAATAGTTGATAGGGCAGACATTTGAAAGATCTGTCGTCGGTACAAGACCATACGATCGGCAAATTATCTAGAGTTCAACCATTATTACGATTTCCGAAGAAATCGCTTGGTTTTAGCCTAATAAAAGCACACGTTCCAAAAGGTCCGTGTTTATATTGCATGTATTAGCTCTAGAATTACCACAGTTATCCAAGTAACTGTTAACGATCTAATAAACCATAACTGATATAATGAGCCTTTTGCGGTTTCACTTTTAATTCGTGTGTACTTAGACATGCATGACTTAATCTTTGAGACAAGCATATAACTACTGGCAGGATCAACCAGAATAATGTTATTATATTATTTAATAAATTTTCTTTTGAAAAACAACATCGAACTTCACTCATTTTATTGATTGGTCTATAAAAAATTCATGCTAAGTATATTCACTTAACTTTAGAAAATTTATTTACAATGAAATTATAAGCCATATGAATATATTTTGCAAAGGTCAAATGTAACTTTTAAAAAAAGTTATTTCAAATAAGCTTGCCAAGCCTTATTTGTATTCTTTATATTTATATAAAAAAGTGAACCTTTCATAATACATTTTCAATGATTATTTCCAAATTACTAATTTTTCATTTACTTGATTTGAAGTATATTTCTTTCTGTTAATTAGAATTAAAAATTCTTTAGTATCATATAAAAATGTAAAAATATTTTCATAAAGAAAACGCAATTTTTCTTTTTTTTTTTATTTATTTATTTCTTATTATGCCAAAAGCAATAAATGCTTTATCATGCAAAAGTACCAGGATTGTATATTGTTCACGATATAATATACCATGAATGGACGGGGGAAGGTAAGTAAGTTCTCGATAAAGGCATACCGTGAATATAGGGATAGGTGGGAGTATGGCAAAATTATTTTCGCATTTTACCACATAATAGTCTCATAACAAACGTTAGCATAATAGAGATTTTCTCGCTATAAACAAAAAATAATCCTCTTTAAAAAATGGGTAAATTGATTTTGTCATAATATTTCTATAGTTGGATATTCATCACTACAATGTTATAATAAAATAATTATTATTATACTTTATTTTCAACTTAGAAATTTTTTGGACTTTGAAATTTTTCTTAAATTTTTCCGACTTAGAAAATTTTTATAAAATTTTTTCTTGAACATTTTTTTTCTTCTTATGTTTCATTTTTCATAACGTCCGAACACGACAATAATCATTTTTTGGACTTTGAAAATTTTCGTCTTCTTTTCCCAAATTCAAGATTTTATCCCATTTTATCATAAAATAGTCTCTTAAGAGACGTAAGCGAACTTGAGTTTTTCTATAATAAATGTATCCAAATACCTCTTAAAAAGGTGGATAATATGAAAATATTTATTTATATTTTCTTTCTTCCATTGCCATTGCAAATATTAATATTTCGACTTTGAAATTTTTTTTCAAATTTTTCTACTTGGAAATTTTTTTCTATAAAATTCTTTTCCTGCTTAAATTCCATTTTTCATAACGTCCAAACCCAATAATATTCATTTTTTGGACTTAGAAAAATTTTCATCTTTTTTTCCATTTTGTAATTTTTTCATTCAAACCAACCACCACTATAATAGTTTTAAAGCAGACTCTTAGAAAATAAAAAATTTCCTTATGGAAAAATATTTTTTTTCGATGTTCAGTAATCTAAATGCAATGCAAAAAAATAATTTTTTCGAATTTTTTAGACTTTGAAAATTTTTTGCAATTTTTAAAATTTTTTTTTTTTTTAATTCATAAAGTTCAATCCATATATTAATATTAAGTTTTTGGACTTTTTAATGCTCTTCATTATTATTTTATAAGTAGTATTAATAATTTTAATTTCTGAGACTTGGAAATGTTTGTCCTTTCTTTTGCTTTATGTCTAACTCAAGCAAATATTCAGTTCTTGGACTTGGACATTATTTGGTATTTTATATTAATAACATTTATATGTATAAATAAAAGTACTTTAATACATTATTTTATTATTTATTTTCTATACGAAAATAAAAATACTGTATATTCATTTCTGGGACTTGAAAATTGTTGGTCTTTCTTTGCTTTATATAGCCAATGCAAGCGAACATTCAGTTCTTGAACTTGGACATTTTTGGCCTTTTATATCAATAACATTTATTTGTATAAATAAAAGTACTTTCAGATATTGTTTTTTTTTTTATTATTATTTTCAACTATTTTCAATAAGAAAATAAATATGCAGTGTATTCATTTCTGGGACTTTAAAATGTTATGCCTTTCTTTGCTTTATATAATTATCCAACGCAAGCAAATATTCAGTTCTTGGCTCCACTCCTGGTGGTGCCCTTCCGTCAATTCCTTTAAGTTTCAGCTTTGCAACCATACTTCCCCCGGAGCCCAAAAGCTTTGGTTTCCCGGGAAGCGACTGAGAGAGCCATAGTAGTAGCTACACCCAATTGATAGCTGGCATCGTTTATGGTTAGAACTAGGGCGGTATCTGATCGCCTTCGAACCTCTAACTTTCGTTCTTGATTAATGAAAACATCTTTGGCAAATGCTTTCGCTTAAGTTAGTCTTACGACGGTCCAAGAATTTCACCTCTCGCGTCGTAGTACTAATGCCCCCAAACTGCTTCTATTAATCATTACCTCTTGATCTAAAAATCAATGAAAGTAGAACAGAGGTCTTATTTCATTATTCCATGCACAAAATATTCAGGCGTTTGGAGCCTGCTTTAAGCACTCTAATTTGTTCAAAGTAATTGTACCGGCCCACAACAACACTCGATGAAGAGCATTGAAGCAGGTTTAAATAGGAGGCATACATAATAATACAAGTACTATTATATATAAGAACTCCACCGATAATACGCTTGCATACATAAGGTAATGTACAATCCACAATTATAGTTGTACTACCCGTATGAAGCACAAATTCAACTACGAACGTTTTAACCGCAACAACTTTAATATACGCTATTGGAGCTGGAATTACCGCGGCTGCTGGCACCAGACTTGCCCTCCAATTGGTCCTTGTTAAAGGATTTAAAGTGTACTCATTCCAATTACAGGGCCTCGGATATGAGTCCTGTATTGTTATTTTTCGTCACTACCTCCCCGAACTGGGAGTGGGTAATTTACGCGCCTGCTGCCTTCCTTAGATGTGGTAGCCGTTTCACAGGCTCCCTCTCCGGAATCGAACACTGATTCCCCGTTACCCGTTGCAACCATGGTAGTCCTAAATACTACCATCAATAGTTGATAGGGCAGACATTTGAAAGATCTGTCGTCGGTACAAGACCATACGATCGGCAAATTATCTAGAGTTCAACCATTATTACGATTTCCGAAGAAATCGCTTGGTATTAGCCTAATAAAAGCACACGTTCCAAAAGGTCCGTGTTTATATTGTATGTATTAGCTCTAGAATTACCACAATTATCCAAGTAACTGTTTTACTTGATTTGAAGTATATTTCTTTCTGTGAATTAGAATTAAAAATTCTTTAGTATCATATAAAAATGTACAAATATTTTCATAAAGAAAACGCAATTTTTCTTTTTTTTGTTATTTATTTATTTCTTATTATGCCAAAAGCAATAAATGCTTTATCATGCAAAAGTACCAGGATTGTATATTGTTCACGATATAATATACCATGAATGGACGGGGGAAGGTAAGTAAGTTCTCGATATAGGCATACCGTGGGATAGGTGGGAGTATGGCAAAATGATTTTCGCATTTTACCACATAATAGTCTCATAACAAACGTTAGCATAATAGAGATTTTCTCGCTATAAACAAAAAATAATCCTCATTAAAAAATGGGTAAATTGATTTT
>CATIYB010000026.1:0-45000 GCA_949715645.1 Portevinia maculata | reverse complement strand
AGACAGTAACTGCTGGTGTTGTGCAACCAAGACTGACGGACGATGTCCCTCCTTATAATTGACATGAACATTCAACGGCTGTCATTTCCCTTACGCGGTGGAACACATGCGATGCCTGATCAGCAGCTTGCATTGTCAAGGCAAATGCTAGGGCCTCAGCGAGAGTTCTCTTTCCAGCCATTCTTACGGCCATTTGCAGTTGTCTATCTTCAATGGCTTGGATAAACGCCTCCACAGCCATTTCATTGATGAGAACCTCACCAGCATTAGGATATGACAAATGTGCCAGACGTTCGATATCTGCTTGCAGCTGTTGAAGTGTTTCCCCCCGCTTCTGGACTCTACTGCGTAGCTGGACCCTGTACACTTGCTGCATATGCTCATCACCGAAGCGCATCTCTATAGCCTTGACCAGGGCGTCGTAGTCGTGTTGCTTCTCTTCTGAGACGGTTTGGAGTAACTCCGCAGCTGTACCTCTTACTGCGAGCGTTAGCGCAATCGACTTTTCCTCGTTGTCCCAGCTGTTCGCCATTGCAGCTGCTTCAAACTGTTTCTTATAAATTGGCCATGATGTTTGACCGTCGAAAACAGGAGGCTGCATCTCTTTCCTTCTCGGGCAGTCCGCAGAATTTTCTCGAGCCTTCTGCTTCTTCACTTTCTCGAGCTCTCTAGCCAAGTTCTCGAAGTTTGTTTCATGCTTGCAAAACGTCTGATGGATTTCGTCGAATTTGGTTTCAACCTTCTCGAACTTTTGGTCAATTTCTTCGAGTTTTCCTTCAAGAACATTTTTAAAATCTTCCACAGCGCTCTTTTGGGCGGCAACTATGGAATTCTTTTGTTCTTCCAATTTGGAATCTAGAGAATTCTTCTGTTCATCAAATTTAGAGTCCATTGATTGCAATTTGGAATCTAGAGAATTCTTCTGTTCATCAAATTTAGAGTCCATTGATTGCAATTTGGAATCTAGAGAATTTTTTGTTCCTTGAACTGAGAGCCCATAGAATTCTTCTGTTCATTGAACTGAGAGTCCATAGAATTCTTCTGTTCATTGAACTGAGAGTCCATAGAATTCTTCTGTTCATCTAACTTGGCCAGAAGTAATTCCATCATAGCAGTCATATCAACGCTTGTACTTACTTGTTCTTCTGCTACGTCGAACAAAACGGACTTGGGGTTTTCTCCTTCGTTTTCAACAGATTCCTGCAGTCGAAGCACAAGATCACTTTTTCCTCCAGCTGTGGAGAGATTCCGCTTTTCCAATTCAGCTTTTAACTGCGGTATACTGAGCTGTAGTAATTTTAATGTGCGGCCCATTTTTTTTTCTATTTTTTCTATTTAATCAAATTCACTTCACTTTAATTTCACACTGAATACGTTTTATCCCACTTCTGACACCAATGTTACATCCAGGCTAGGATTCGAAAAGATAAAACGTAATTCTATTTAATTAATCTTTATTAGTTCTCTATCAATGTCTTTTACTTCTTGATTATTATTTTAATAATTCACTTATTTAATTCAACTATTCACTTTCACAATTAATCACTTTAAATACACAAACACTTTTCTCTTACTGGATACTTATACTTTTTCTCTATACTTTTCACTACTCTCATCTATCGTACTTCTTTATCGCGGTTCACAACTCGAATGTCTTGGGTGCTCCTGCGACATCTATTTATATCTCCTAGTGACACCTCTCGAAATTTCCAGATTCGTTGAGAAGGTTCGTTAAGTTCAGAAGGTTCGAGAACAACATACCAAGTTATACCACAGCTACTCAAACTGCTATTCCAATGCTGCCAAAATCGGTAATATGGCCACTTTCTACTAGATGGCGTAGTTGACTAATTAATGACACAGTTCAAGCAAACATGCAACAATACCAATATTTTTAGTTCATTTATGATTACCTAAAGCTCATGTTGAAGCTCCTGTTTCTGGGTCTATAATTTTAGCAGGAATTATATTAAAATTAGGAGGTTATGGTTTATTACGTGTTTTAAGTTGTTTACAAATTATAGGTTTAAAATATAATTATTGATTTATTAGAATTAGTTTAATTGGGGGGTATTAGTTAGTTTAATTTGTTTACGTCAAACAGATTTAAAATCTTTAATTGCTTATTCTTCTGTTTCTCATATAGGAATTGATTTAAGAGGACTTATAACAATAACTTATTGAGGAATTTGTGGTTCGTTTATATTAATAATTGCTCATGGGTTATGTTCTTCTGGGTTATTTTGTTTGGCTAATATTACTTATGAACGGTTAGGAAGACGAAATTTATTAATTAATAAAGGTTTATTAAATTTTATACCTTCTATAACATTGTGATGATTTTTATTATGTTCATCTAATATAGCTGCTCCTCCAACTTTAAATTTATTAAGAGAAATTTCATTATTAAATAGAATTATTAGTTGATCTTGATTAACAATAATTTTATTTATATTTATTTCTTTTTTTAGAGCTGCTTATACGTTATATTTATATTCTTATAGACAACATGGAAAATTATATTCAGGAGTTTATTCTTTTAGAATAGGGTATAATCGTGAATTTTTATTATTATTTTTGCATTGATTTCCTTTAAATTTATTAGTTTTAAAATCTGAAATATCTTTATTTTGATTATAATATTACGAGTATTTAAATAGTTTTTTAAAAATTTTGATTTGTGGTATCAAAGATATGAATTTATTCATTTTAAATAATGAAATATTTATCAATTTGTTTAATTAATTCTATTTTGTTATTATTTATAAGAATATTTTTAATATTAATTTCTTTATATTTTATTATAAATGAATTAATTATTTTTATTGAATGAGAATTGGTATCTTTAAATTCTTCTAACATTGTTATAACTTTTTTATTTGATTGAATGAGTTTGATATTTATGTCTTTTGTTTTATTAATTTCTTCTATAGTAATTTATTATAGAATAGAATATATAATAATAGATTTATATATTAATCGATTTATTATATTAGTATTATTATTTATTTTTTCTATAATAATATTAATTATTAGACCTAATTTAATTAGTATTTTAATAGGATGAGATGGATTAGGATTGGTTTCTTATTGTTTAGTAATTTATTTTAATAATGTAAAATCTTATAATGCAGGAATACTAACAGCTTTAATAAATCGAATTGGAGATGTATCATTATTATTAGCTATTGCTTGAATATTAAATTATGGAAGTAGAAATTACATTTTTTATTTGGAATTTGTATTAAATGATGTTAATATATTATTAATTGGAATTTTAGTGACTGTAGCAGCTATAACAAAAAGAGCTCAAATTCCATTTTCTTCATGATTACCTGCTGCTATAGCTGCCCCAACACCAGTTTCTGCTTTAGTTCATTCTTCTACTTTAGTAACTGCAGGAATTTATTTATTAATCCGATTTAATATTTTATTAGTAAATTCTTTAATTGGTCAATTGTTGTTATTATTATCTGGATTAACTATATTTATATCAGGATTGGGAGCTAATTTTCAGTTTGATTTAAAAAAAATTATTGCTTTTTCAACTTTAAGACAATTAGGTTTAATAATAATAATTTTATCAATAGGATATTTTAAATTGGCTTTTTTTCATCTATTGACTCATGCTTTATTTAAAGCTTTATTGTTTATATGTGCTGGAGCTATTATTCATAATATAAATAATTCTCAAGATTTACGATTGATAGGAGGTTTAAGAATTTATATACCTTTAACTAGTTCTTGTTTTAATGTTGCTAATTTAGCTTTATGCGGGATACCTTTTTTGGCTGGATTTTATTCGAAAGATTTAATTTTAGAAATTGTTTCAATAAGAATAGTTAATATATTTATTTTTTTAATTTTTTTTTTTTCAACCGGTTTGACTGTTTGTTATTCTTTACGTTTAGTTTATTATTCAATAACTGGTGATTTAAATTGTTATTCTTTAAATATTTTAAATGATTGAAGTTGAATTATATTAAAAGGAATATTAGTATTAATATTTATAAGAATTATTGGTGGAAGAATATTAAGTTGATTAATTTTTATTACTCCTTATAGAATTATTTTACCATTTTATTTAAAATATTAAACTTTTTTTTTTGTTTAATTGGAGGATTTTTAGGTTATATAATTTCTAAAACTTCATTTTTTTTTATAATAAATCTTTTAATAATTATTTATTAACAATATTTATAGGGTTTATATGATTTATGCCTTATATTTCTACTTATGGTTTAATTAATTATTCATTAAAATTTGGTATAATTATTTTTAAAAATTTTGATCAAGGTTGATCTGAGTTTATAGGAAGACAAAATTTATATAAACAATTAATTAATTTCTCTCAATTTTATTATATTATACAAAATAATAATTTGAAGATTTATTTATTAATTTTTATTTTATGATTTGTTATTTTAATAATAATTTTAATTTTATATTTAAATAGCTTATAATTAGAGTATAATATTGAAGATATTAGGGAGATTTATAAATCTTTAAATATTTAAATAATTAAAATTAGTAATTTATAAACTACTAAAATAATTATTTTTACAATGAAAATGTAAGGTTTTATTAAACTATATAAATAGAAATATAAATGGAATTTAACCATTAAAATAAAAAGTTAGCAGCTTTTATTTGAAAAACATATTTCTTTAACTGGAATTTAAAATTCAATTTTATCATTAACAGTGATATGCCTCTATTTTGGTTTCAATTAATAAAATAAGGGTAAATTACCTAAGATTAGGTCGAAACTAATTGCAATAAATCGCTTCATATTTAAGGTGAATTGAATTAATCAATTATTTTTGAATGCAAATCAAATGTTATTAGTTTAACTATAACCCTAATTAGATCAATTTAATATACCTTGATTTCATTAATGATATAATCCGATTAATAAAATAGTAATAAAAATAATAGCTGTATAAGATCAAATAATTAGGTTAGAATAATTTAAAATTAAAATTCTTGGTAAAATTAGTGCAATTTCTACATCAAAAATTAAAAAAATAATTGTGATTAAAAAAAATTTTAACGAAAAAGGTAAACGAGAAGAAGAAATAGGATAAAATCCACATTCAGAAGGAGATATTTTTTCTCGATCTCTAAAATTTTTTTTTCATAAAATTGTTGCTAATATTATTACAACAAAAGCTGAATAAGAATAATTATTGATGTAATTATTATTGAAAAAATTATTTATACTATTATTAAAATAGACCTTATAATTGGAAGTTATATATACTTATATACTATATAAATAATTTTATCCTCCTCATCAATAAATTGATACGTATAAAAATTATCAAACAATATCAACAAAGTGTCAATATCATGCTGCTGCTTCAAAACCGAAGTGATGACTACTTAAAAATTGATTATTTAAATGACGAATTAAACAAATTAATAGAAATGTTGTTCCAATTAAAACATGTAAACCATGAAATCCTGTAGTTATATAAAAAGTTGACCCATAAACAGCATCTGCAATTGTAAATGGAGCTTCAATATATTCATAAGCTTGTAAAATTGAAAAATAAACACCTAATAAAACTGTAAAGAATAATCCTTGAGTAGTTTGAGAGTGATTATTTTCTATAACACTATGATGAGCTCATGTTACAGTAATTCCAGAAGCTAATAAAATTGTTGTATTTAATAATGGAACTTGAAAAGGATTAAAAGGGATAACTCCTATAGGAGGTCAAATAGATCCTAACTCAATTGAAGGAGATAATCTTCTATGAAAAAAAGCTCAAAAAAATGAAGAAAAAAAAAGAATTTCTGATAAAATAAATAAAATTATTCCTCATCGTAAACCTAGTGTTACTGGATAAGTACTCGTATGTAATCCTTGAAAAGTACTTTCTCGTGAAATATCCCGTCATCATTGATAAACAGTAAAAATAGTAATTAAAGTTCCAATTAGTATTAAATTTATTCTATATTGATGAAATCATTTAACTAATCCAGAAACTAATGTTATTGTTCCAATAGCTCCTATTAGTGGTCATGGGCTATAATCTACTAGATGAAATGGGTGATTTGAATGTGTTGACATTTTTTTAAATAACTTCTCTAGAATATAAAGTACTTAAAACTGCAAATACATAAGATTGAATAATAGTTACAGCTGATTCTAATATTAATAGAGCAATTTGTGTAATTAATAAAATTATAACAATTATTGAAGATAAGGAAGGTCCTGTATTTCCTAATAATGTTAATAATAAATGACCAGCAATTATATTAGCTGTTAAACGAACAGCTAATGTTCTTGGTCGGATAATATTACTAATAGTTTCGATACATACTATAAAAGGTATCAAGATTGAAGGTGTTCCTTGTGGAACTAAATGAGTAAATATATGTTGTGTATGATTAAGTCATCCATAGATTATAAAAGCTAGTCATAAAGGTAAAGCTTATGATAAAGTTAATGTTAAATGTCTTGTTCTTGTAAAAATGTAGGGAAATAATCCTATAAAATTATTAAATAAAATTAATCTAAATAATGAAATAAAAATTAAAGTAGTTCCTTTTTGGTTAGGATTTCCTAATAAAGTTTTAAATTCTTTATGTAAAGTTAATAAAATATTATTTCAAATAATATGATAACGAGAAGGTATAAATCAATATATTGAAGGAATAAATATTAATCCTAAAAAAGTTCTTAATCAATTAATTGATAAATTAAAAATTCTAGAACTTGGGTCAAAAACAGAAAATAAATTAGTTATCATTTTCAATTTATTGAAATAGAATTAAGATTTACAAAATTTTTTAATTAAGAAGTTATTGGTGTATAAATAAAATAATTTATTAAATTAAATAAAACAAAAATTAAAGAAAATAATATAAATAATATTAATCATCTTATAGGGCTTATTTGAGGGATTAAAAAATATTAGAAATTTAATAATTTTAGTTTGACATACTAATGTTATTAGTTTAACTAATTTTTTATTATTATTTATTTAATTATCAATTTTTATTATTACAATTTTTTTTTGTAAAATTTTATTTTTTTTTGAAATTTTTTTTAATTTTTATTATTACATCTTTTAATTATAATAAAAATTATCAATTTTTATTATTACAATTTTTTTTTTTTTTTTTTTTTTAAATTCATTAAAAGTAATTGCTAAATTACTATAACATGGTTTAAGAGACCAGTACTTGCTTTCAGTCATTTAATGTAATTTATTTTAGAAATTGATTTAATGAAAAAATTTATTGGAACTCTTTCGATTACAATTGGTATAAAACTATGATTTGCTCCGCAAATTTCTGAGCATTGGCCATAGAATAGTCCTGGTCGATTTATAGTAAAATTAGTTTGGTTTAATCGTCCAGGAGTACCATCAATTTTTACTCCTAAAGCTGGGATTGTTCATGAATGGATTACATCTGCAGCAGTTACAAGAATTCGAATTTGATTATTTATAGGTAATACAATTCGATTATCAACATCTAATAATCGAAATCTATTTATTTCTAAATCATTAGATGGAATTATATATGAATCAAATTCTACATTTATAAATTCTGAATATTCATAACTTCAATATCATTGGTGGCCAATTGATTTAATAGTAATTGATGGTTCATTAATTTCGTCTAATAAATAAAGTAATCGTAAGGAAGGTAAAGCAATAAATAATAAAATAAATGTAGGTAAAATTGTTCAAATTATTTCAATTATTTGACCATGTAATAGAAATCGATTTCTGTATTTATTAAAAAATAATAATATTATTATATAAGTTACTATAATAGTAATTATAGTTAAAATTAATATAGTATGATGGTGGAAAAATGTTAATTGTTCTATTAAAGGTGAGGCTCTATCTTAAAAACTTAAATTTGCTCATGTTGACATTTCTAATAAAAGTAAATTACTTTATATATAGAGCTTAAATCTATTGCACTAATCTGCCATATTAGAAGTTAGCTAATAAAGGTAATTCTGAATATCTATGTTCAGCAGGAGGGATATTTTGGTATCATTCAATTGAAGAATTTAATTGGATAGAATAAATAACTTGACGTTGTTTTATTATTCTTTTTCAGATAATAATTACAAATACAGTATAATCTCGATAATTCGTACCCCGTTAATTCGTAAACCCCTCTTATTCGAAATAAACTGCAGGTCCCTTGAAAAAATCCCGGTTATTCGTAAAAAAACAGTGCATTTCGGTCCCCTCGGTAATTCGCAATAATTTCCATGTGGAAAGTCATATAAAACGTCTTATAAATGGTAAGTCTCTGTTGATAACCCCGTTTATTCGAAAAAAAGTCTCATTCCTCATCCTCTATACTCTGAATCACGTTTGTTACGAATGTTCATGTTTAATTACAAAGAACTTGGAGTATCATCCGGGGGCGAAAGGGGATTTTCTCATCCTTGCAAATGCGTGCAGCTGCAGGTAATGGCAGCTGTTTCTGTTTCAATGTAAGCACGTGCATTCACAGACTTTCTGGCAAAAACGGTTACCGTTATGCTAACGTGAATTTCCTATTGCAGGCTTCTAGCCGTATACATAAGTGTCTGTCCATTTGTGAACATTTTTTTTTGTACATGTACATACATAGGTATCTATTAATGTAGAAAAATTGGTTTTTGTGCATAATATATCCTATATATTGTGTTAAATATTGAATTTGAATTTAAAACATAAAATCCCTTTAAATCGTATTTTTATTTTTTAAACCTTCAATAATTCGTAATCTCGCTAATTCGAAAACCCATATAAATCGCAATAATTTCTAGGTCCCTTGACACTACGATTTATCGGGATTATACTGTATAATAATTCCGATTAATGAAATTGTTGAACCAATTGTTGAAATTACATTTCATGTAGTATAAGAATCTGGGTAACCGGAATATCGTCGTGGTATACCAGATAAACCTAAGAAATGTTGTGGAAAAAAAGTTAAATTTACTCCAATAAATATAATAATAAATTGAGTTTTTAATCATTTATTATTTAAAGTTAATCCAGTAAATAAAGGGTATCAATGAATAAACCCAGCTATAATTGCAAAAACTGCTCCTATAGATAGTACATAATGAAAATGAGCTACAACGTAGTATGTATCATGTAAAATAATATCAATAGAAGAATTGGCTAAAATAACACCTGTTAAACCACCTACAGTAAATAAAAATACAAATCCTAAAGATCATAAAATAGCAGGCGAATAATTTAGTTGTGTTCCATGTAAGGTAGCTAATCAACTAAAAATTTTAATTCCAGTTGGAATTGCAATAATTATTGTTGCTGAAGTAAAATAAGCTCGTGTGTCAACATCTATTCCGACTGTAAATATATGATGTGCTCATACAATAAATCCTAGTAATCCAATTGCTAGTATAGCATAAATTATTCCTAAAGATCCAAATGTTTCTTTTTTTCCTCTTTCTTGACTAATAATATGAGAAATTATTCCAAATCCAGGAAGAATTAAAATATAAACTTCTGGATGTCCAAAAAATCAAAATAAATGTTGATATAAAATTGGATCTCCTCCTCCAGCTGGGTCAAAAATGAGGTATTTAGATTTCGATCAGTTAGTAATATTGTAATAGCTCCTGCTAGAACAGGTAAAGATAATAAAAGTAATATAGCAGTAATAATTACGGATCAAACAAATAAAGGTATTCGATCATAGGAAATACCGGAAGATCGTATATTAATTACTGTAGTACGAGGGTGGGTCAATAAGTCCGTGACTTTTGGAATAAAACACAGATTTTTTGATAAAATTTTTTTTTTATTTTTAACGTAGTCTCCCTTGAGCTCTATACACTTTGTCCAACGCTTCTCCAATTTTTTTATCCCTTCCAAAAACAATTTGAGACCTTGTCATCCCATATTGCCGAGATAACTTACAAGGCCAATAACATCTCCCGTGAGCTATATCAAGAAGACTTAAGCTTAGGTTAGGTTTATGTTTATGTGGCCGAAACACTTAGACCAATTTAGGTCCATTGTGATACCACGTATATTATCTACCTCAACTCTGTAGATGGGACTGGCCGACGACACGAGGTTGTTCTCAAACGGTCCCCCATCTACGTACTAACCGCGCCCAACGTCGTTTAATTACGGTGATCTGACGAGAACCGATTAACTCGACGTGGTATGGTCGTTGGTTTTCAAGAAGACTTAGCACAAACCTTTATATCTTTGGCAATTCAAATACTCACCACGATTTCAAACTTCCAACGCATCCAAAGCTCTCTACTAGATGTAGTGACGTAAGTCAACATGGCAAAATAAGCCCACTGTTAATGCCACCCACACAGCTGCGCCAAGAGCTACGTTCTATAAAGAAACATTTACCATCATCGTTAAAACTACCTGCATCTTATCTGGATTTAACCACTCTTCTCAACCTGATGACCATTGAAGGGAAGATTTTGCCGAAACATGCGATTTTTGAGATCACAATACCCTTAATATCATCAGAGGACTTTGAGATATTTCACGTAATACCAGTTCCTGTACTGGTAAATGGAACATTTACGACCATACAGCCATCCTCACCATACATTATAATAAACCTTCATCGAGATCTATACTACGCAGTTTCCGAAAGAGATATGAGGAGCTGTTTGTCAATCAAGCACGAAATGTACTTATGTAAGCAAGGTGGGCCTCTACACCATAAGGGTTCACTAACCAGTGCCTGCGAGATTTCATTCTTTAATCACCTACCTGCATACGATAAATGTCGGATTCAAAAGGTTGGTTATGGGCCTCACTGGCTTCAGCTCCGCAACCCAAACGAATGGATTTACGCCTTGCGACAAGAAACAATAGTGAACGTGGTATGTGGTCAGAGCACAACATCTCTAACCATCAGAGGATCGGGTCGCTAAGCTACAAAAGGAATGTCTAATGAAGCAGCACTTCCTAACAATTCGAGGACATAACATATATCCGTGAACGACCAGAATATCATACAATCCCCTAATTAACCTCACGGACGCCGTAATCCCAAGTGCCGGGGTGGCCCTGACCACGCCACAAGATCTCTACCAACGACATGTCGGAAGTCAAGATGTTAAAACAGAATATCGAAGATTTCATCAAATCGGGGCCAGTAGAATTACCGAGTCACAAGGTCCACCACAACATAGCATACGCCGGGGTATTATTAGCGGTCTTAATAGTCATCTTTTTGGTCACAAAATATTACATAAAAGCCAGAAGGAACAAGCAGTGCATTCAACCAACTCCGAAGCCAAGAAGTCATATACCACAACAACAAGAAATACATCAGGATAGATTTAAGGTTCGTATTGATGTATAATAATAAATATTAATATTTTGCATCTATTAATAAAGATAACTATATATATTTTTTTTTAACCTTCCGTTCAACGCGGGCAGAATGTTAAATCCGGAACTCTAAAAATCAATACCATGTTTATGTCACAATTAATAAAAGAAGTGCTGGTTAAGCATTATGGAATTAGACTATTGTGGTTAAGCATTATTGAGTTTTGTTTTGTTAGTTAAGCATTATTGAGTTTTGTTTTGTTAATTAAGCATTATGAGTTAAGTTTTGTTAATTCAGCATTATGGAGCTAAGTTATGTTAATTAAGCGTTATCGATTTTATTGGTAATTAAGCACTATTGATTGAGTGTTAAGTAGTATAAATAGAGTAAGTTGGGAAAATAAAGGGACTAATCAGTCATTCAGTATCAACGAACTAAGACTTAATTATTTACCTCAAGTGAGTCTGCTTGAGAACTATTGGCAATATAATCGATTCACGTATCGACTTATACACTCATCACAATCTAGGTTTATGTACCTAAGATTGACCCAGGTTGGATAAAAGAATCGGACCCATTCAATCCCGATCCGTCCGTAACTACCAGTGAGGGATATTCGCAAGTGCAGGTAAACCTGCCTCTTGTCTTTTGTCTTGGGTCGCCACCCGGACCTGAGCCCGGAGAATCTCCGAAGCCTCCAAGCTTCCGGCTACTGCCTGCCTCTGCGCCGTATGCTACTTGCAACATGTCCCGCACCCTTCCCTGCTCCGTCGCTGTCCGCATGTTATTCAATTATAGCGGCAGCCTCTCTCTCGGGGACTGCCTGGCCGGGATCGACGGGCCCCCGCTTACAGGCGGCTAGGGCTCCGTCGTCCACCTGGAAACAAAGAAGGAGTGTCTGGCCACTCGTTTCCAGGCATGGCCTCCACCACGCGCTAGCTCGCCGGCGGGCGTGAGTAATTGCAACGAGACCCAGACTGGGGTTACACTTAGTTTTACATGCCTGATCTGCTGTACCTGTGGATGTACCACATTCGTATAATCTCACCTCTTGACTTCGGTGGCTGGCTGTAGTGTCACCGTCAACCGTGCTAAGAGGCGGGGAGTGGTGTGGTAACCACTCGAAATCTATTGGCCCGATGAGAGCTATCCCGTTCAGGAATGGTGTACCTGTAAAGCAGCCGGGTCCATCCAGCTAAGCTGCACGACCCTCGTTGGGAAGTCCGACCTTTGGGGAGGTATGAGCTGTAGGAGCTCTCCATATGTGCTGGCCCACCCCGCCACACACGCCTGTGCGCGGACACCTTGGCCGTCGCGCCGCACCATTGGCGACGGCCCCTACTCCGAAAAGGGAGTAACGTTCCCTTCACTACAGGAACCTTTACCCCCGCTTTACTGCTACTCCCTCACTCACCTTGAACCTTCATCGACCCTTACCTGAAAATGATTTATTTCCAAAACAAAATACTATAATCGAATCAAAAAAAACTTAAACCATGGACGAAAGGAATGTCCTTACTGGCCTTCAATGCTGGCGTTCTTCATACTACGTTAACATCAAAGAAATAAAAAAAAAGTTCTCATACTATACAATAATTTTCGGTGCAGGCCCTGCTCAGAAGGAGCTGTCCCAAAAATGCAACAAAAACTGAACATATGGCCGTAAGGGCGGGTAGTGCATTTGCAGATGCATGTCCTTAAATTAAAAACACAAATAAACAATCGCGATCTCCCGCCACTGGTCCGGAAGGGACTTAAAAATTCATCTTGGCGGAATGCTTACACTAATCAACGGTCAATACGGGTAAAATTAGTTCGCCCATACCGAAACAAAACCGAACATAAACGACAAAACGCAAATACACGACACGAAAAATAATTAGGAAAACGAATGGTGTTATATTGACGGATGATTCTTGAACGCGTTACTCCTTCCTTATGAGTAAACCCTATTATAAGGCGGTGCGTCTTATTTAGGCTACCTACGTTGGTGCTGCCCAGTATTAGCTGGTGGTATAGCTGGGGTACCAGCACACTCCTTACGATGTGCAGCCTTTGTTGCGGTTTAAGAGGTGCCTTAGTCACGCGTTCTAGCTTGGGGATTAGGTCCGAGTGTTCGTCAATCTTACTCCTTCCGTCCGCGGTGAACTTCACACCCAGGTATTTCCATTCCTCCGTCCTCTTTAATGCCGGTAGCTGTTGTCCGTAGATCTTGAAGCTTCTGCTCTCAATCACGTTGTTCTTCTGTTTCGGTTGTCCCTTGATGCTGATGGTGAGGCATTTTGCTGGGTTGAGGGACAGACTACATGATGTGAGGAATTCTTGTGTGTGGTCCAAGAGCTTCTGTAGGCCCATAGGGGTCGAACCACATAGCACTAGGTCGTCGGCGAAGGCGATGCAGTTGGTGGACGCTGCGCCTACGTTGCATCTAATCTCGGTTGGAAGGGATCTTATAAGTCGGTCCATTATCATGTTGAAGAGTGTCGGAGATAGGGGGTCACCTTGTTTGACCCCACTCCTCGGCACGATCGTTCTGGACCGATGGCTTCCTAAGTTGATGGTCGTCTGCGTATACAGATTGGATGTATTCCACGAACTGTGCTGGCGCTCCATACGACCGCAGGGTTCGAAATAGGGTCTGGTGTGAGACGGCGTCGAAGGCCTTTGCGACGTCTAGCGCAGCAACGTAGCAGCTCCCGTGCTTCTGCTGGTGGTGACGGAGGAGCAGATCCACTATCGCTATATTAACTGCGCATCCATCTGTCTCTGTGAAAGCCTGTTGTCTGGGGTCCAGTTCCACTGCTCTAGCCAATCTCCTCGCCAGGATACCATGAAGCTGCCGGAGGATGACCGATGTTACGGTGATTGGCCGATAGTCACCAGGCTCACTCGAATCTACCTTTTTCGGGATCAGCGTTGTTTTTGCTTCGTTCAGGTGGAGGGGTAATTTCCCGCACCACAGGATGAGATTCAAGATCCGGGTTATTATTCCTGTGGGGACAGCTCGAAGTTGACGTGCTGTGACTCCATCTGGGCCCGGATCGATTCGAGTGGTTGATGTAGATTTTCATCCTCAGGTGCAGCGGTTGAGTGGCGTTCCATGATGTTTCTCCAGAAGGGGTCCATGATCTCGGCTGGTGGCATTCTTGCTTGGCTTGGACCTTCAAGTAGGGACTTGACACATCTATTTTGGTGCTTTTGCCAGTTGCTCTGGGTCTCCGCGTACTCTTCTCTCCTTCGCTGTCTTCTGGTGGTAGTTGTTGGCATGTTCCGAGCTCGTCGACGACGCGTGGTGGGATTCCCTTGTTGGTCTGGGTGCTGGCGTTGATTGGGGTGGTAGCAAGGATGTGGTGGTCGACAAAAACTGGTTCCGGTAGGTTTGGACATCGAGACGATACGAGGGCTTCTGTCTGGCCTTCTTTATCGCCTCGAGGGTCCGTTGGGGGAAGAACTCTGCAAGCGCTTGATTTATGGCTCTGACGCCGCCCTCTTCTTCCAGCTCAGCTTCCTTCCTAGCCAGCATTTTGATCTCCTCTTCCGTCCATCGCGCTTTGATATCGGTCCGTCTCCGCATTTCATCAAATTCGTCCGGGTGGGCTCGGCGTTGGTGCAGACCTAAGCCAGTCTTCGTTCCGAATGGTCTGGAACATAGGGAGCATATGAATGATGAGCTGGGTGGGGGGGTTGTTGGGGGTTTTGTTGTTGGTTTCCAGGGCCAGGGGGCTCTGGAGTAGTTATCCGAGGCATGTTTGTATTGTTTGGGCCAACAAATTTAAGATCGAAGGGGCTGGCAACTCCAGGGATCCGATAAGCCTATCTCCGTCGGCCAGATAAATCTGTAACCGGAAGGACCCACGAGGAGGTGGAGAAGAGGCACGTCTTTGGTTTCTTTGGGAGTCAGTCTCCAACTTGGTTGGTTTCCTTTCCGCTGCAAGTGACACCTTGAGGAAGGGCTCCAAATGTTTACGGGATGCGGGGCTTACCATCAATGTGGAGAAAAGTAAGTTCTGCTATAAGGAAATTAAGTACTTAGGGTATATAGTCGGTGATGGATGCTTACGAACCGACAAAGACAAAGTGTCGGCAGTCGACTCCTCACCTTTCGAATGGTACTTAAGTCGTTGCTCTGTGAGCAGTATTTCTATTCTCTTTTATCAATTTAAGGGAAACCTGACCGCATTTTTAGGTCATTTTAACTCATTTCGCAACCTAGTCACGTGCATTGTGGCCGAACGGGACTTCCAAAAAACGCAGGAATAGATGTGCCGTGTAGCCAAACTTCTCACCTTTCGAATACCCCCTTCGGGTAGGGGCTAGAATTTACCCGAGGTAGGCATGCCTGTCGTAAGAGGCGACTAAAATCCAACCTCCGTATACCGAGCGTATAGTGTATACAAAAAATGCAATGAACAAAACAAAACGATTAATTACCCCAGGTGGCAGTCCAGCTTTACTGGAAAATCCACCCTCTTCGGAGGTCGGCTCTACGGATTCTGGGGAGAGCCGCTTATTGCAATCCATTGACCCTTTTATTAAAAGTTCAAGGGTATCTCGATCACCTCCATCAAGATCGAATAACCCCGGGAAAAGAAGTCCGCCGGGAGCGCCAGCGCGTGAAAAACAGGACTCAGTGAAAAATACAAGTTTTGAGGAAGAAAATAAAGCACTCCGAATCAAGCTTAAGGAAATGGATCTACTCTATCAAGATCTTAAGAAAGAGATAGATCTGTTAAAAGAAGAAAATAAGGTCCTAAGGAACACTTATTTGCAGAAAGAACGCGAATGTACTCCTCCACGCCTAGCTAGTCCGGAATACCACACCGACGAAGAAGAGCTAGCACGCGAAACGAATCGGGTCCCTAAGAAAAGACCTACTAAAAAAAGGAGAGCTGGTTCTTCGCCCGAAGTCGAGTCCCCAAAAGAACAAAAGCGTAAAGTACCGCAAGAAAAACAACTCAAAGCGCAAATTCGCGCACCGCCTCCAATAAATGTCGTTGGTGTAACGGAGTATAATAAGTTGCACAGTCTCCTTAAGGGAACGTTAAAATCGAAATTTAAGGTCACATCTTTGAGAAATAATGCGTGGAAAATTAACGTTGATAACCACGAAGACTACCGGGCAATTTCTCACAAGTTAAATGCCGAGAAGTTCCAGTGGTATACTTTCGAAATAAAGTCTGAAAGGCCACATCTTGTTGTAGCAAGGGGACTCCACCCCTCATGCACCAAAGAAGAGGTTATTAACGACCTCCAAGCCAAAGGGTTTAAAATTCTTGATGCCGTTAATATCATCAAGAAGGAGAAGCAACAAACGGAAGAAGATAGGGATATCCTGGTAAGGCGTGGACTTCCGCTCTTTATGCTTACCTTCGATAGGTCTGATAACATCGAAGATATATACCGAATTAAATCTATAGTAAATATTGTGGTAAAAATCGAGCCTATGCGTAGAAATTCGAAAATAATTCCACAGTGCAAACGTTGCCAAGAATTTAATCATACGCAAATGTATTGCAAAAAAGAGCCGCGATGTGTGAAATGCGCCGGAAATCACTTTTCCCAAGACTGTAGAGGAAATAAACAATCCTCCGCTACCTGTGCTAATTGTAAAGGAAAGCACCCGGCAAATTATAGAGGTTGTGAAGTAGCTAAGGAGTTGCAAAAACGGAGAGATGCGTTCCTCAAGCCTAAAAATAGGAATACAAAACCGTTAGCCAAGCCGAAGTCTAAGACTGCCCAAGAGGTAGTAGGCAATACAAAACCTCCGGTTTAAGAGCGCAAAAATGTCAGAGAAAGAGAGACAACAGAAAAGCCCTCAACCTCTGTTGTCAAAAGAAACGCTATTGAAAAGTTACCATCAGGAAAGCCATCGAATAGTGGCCCTCGGACAGCCAGAGTGCAGACCTACGCTCAGGCCGCGGCATTCGAAGGAGCAAAAAACGTTGAAACTTCGCCGGACCCTGTTTCTCTCGTTTTCTCAGTTATTCTCGAGAAACTTGAAGAACAAAGTAAAATAAATAAAATTATTCTCGATCGGCTGGTTAAGCTCGAAAATAATTCATGGAAAACGCGCACTTCAAATACAACATGAATGAAAAACCAATGTTAAAAATATGCACTTGGAATGCAAACGGACTTTTGCAAAAACTTGACGTATTGGAAATATTCATACGTGAGAAAGATCTTGACATTTGCTTGATATCTGAAACTCACGCAAAAAAGGGATCGAATTTAAAAATAAAAGGATATAATGATTTCCACGCTTGTCACCCTTCGGGAAACGCGAGAGGTGGATCATCATTGTTTATTAAAGACTGCATTGAACAATACGAAGACCTGAAGATAGAGCTTGAAACTATGCAACTGTGCACGATTCGAGTAAAAAATAGTCAGCGTACTCTTAGAATTTCATCTATCTACTGTCCACCGCGTTCCGCGCTTGAAAAAAGTGATTACACGAACTTGCTTAAATCGCGCAAACCAAATTTCATTATTGGCGGCGATTTTAATGCGAAACACACGTTCTGGGGTTCTAGATACATCTCGCGAAAAGGTAGAATGCTCTATGGGGCAGGTATGGAGTACAGTTGCGATTTCCACTCGACGGGCAAACCGACCTACTGGCCAACTGATACTTCAAAAATACCTGATCTGATAGATTTTTTCGTCGTGAAAGGAATAACTACCAACCACATTAAAATTGAAGAGAGCTTTGATCTATCATCTGATCATTCACCGGTTATTTTAACATTGAGCGTAAAACTAGCCAATAACCTAGAGCCAGCGAGATTAACTGGTAGATCAACTAACTGGGAAGGCCTTAGGAACGAAATTGAAGAGAATGTTGAACTGAGCGTTCCACTTACGACACCCTATGAACTTGAGGCTGAAGTTGATCGCTTCGTTGAGATCGTACAGCTCGCCTCCTGGAATAATACGCCTAATCCAAGAAAAACGCCGGCTAAATACGGCTTACGATATCCTCAAGAAATAAAAAATTGGTCAACGAAAAAAGGAAGGCGCGTAAAAAATGGCAACAGAGTCGCGCTCCGCAACATAAAGCACATTTGAATTATTTGTGCAATTTGTTGAAGACAGCTATTAATAATTTTAAAAATCGGGCGATAGGTTCCTACCTTGAAAATTTAACAGCGAAAAAAGATTCCAATTATTCACTTTGGAAAGCTATAAAAGGCACCAAAAGGCCTAAAATCCCCGCGCCGCCAATTAAAATAAATCAAAATGAATGGGCAAGGGAAGATAAGGAAAAAGCGGACGTTTTTGCCGCCCATCTAGAAGAAACCTTTAAACCGTACGATGGTCAAGCGGTCCACGACAATATTAATAGGACGGAATTACTACCTGGCAATTTAACACTCACAAGTGCAACGCTAAGGGAACTAAAACTTGAAATCGAATCTCTAAAACCTAAGAAAGCTCCTGGTTATGATTTGATCACTGGAGAAGTTCTCAAAGTCCTACCAAGAAAAGCATTAATTAAGCTTCTTCAGATTATAAATGCGGCACTCAGACTAAAACACGTGCCGAGCCAATGGAAAGTTGCGGAGGTCATAATGGTTTTAAAACCAGGAAAACCGCCAAATGAAGTAAAATCATATAGGCCAATTTCCCTCCTTCCAGTGATATCCAAAGTTTTCGAGAGAATACTATTAAGGCGAATACAACCGGTTATAGAAGAAAATAATCTTATCCCTGACCAACAGTTTGGGTTCAGAACCAAGCATTCGACGATTGACCAAGTGCATAGAATTACTGACGTAATCGAGAAAGCATTTGAAAAAAAAAAGATATGCTCAAGCGTATTCCTTGACGTCTCACAAGCCTTTGATAAGGTGTGGCACGACGGCTTAAAATTTAAATTACGACAAGTTCTTCCCGTATGCCTATATGATATTCTAGAATCATATCTCGGGAATAGACTCTTCCGTGTTAGAAATGGGAACGAATACTCGGAGCTCAAAGAAATTTCGGCTGGCGTACCGCAAGGTAGCGTCCTCGGGCCGCTTCTCTATCTCTTATATACACGCGATATACCAAGAGAAGATGAAACTACCCTTGCTACGTTCGCCGACGACACCGCTATCCTTGCAGTAGGTAATACAATTGAAGAAACGACTGCAAAACTACAAATCGCACTGAATAAGGTAAATGAATGGACGAGGGACTGGCGGATCGCCCTCAACGAAACTAAATCTGTTCACGTGAATTTCACGTATAAGAAAACTAATGACTTGCCAATTTTCCTAAACATGTCCCGAATACCCTTTGCAAACGAGGCCAAATACCTGGGAATGACTCTCGACGCAAAGCTAAAATGGAGTTCGCACGTGAAAATGAAACGTAAAGAACTCGATATCAAATATAGAGAAATGTACTGGTTACTCGGAAAACATTCCCAGCTCAGTACCGAGAACAAACTGCTTTTATACAAGCAAGTGCTAAAGCCGGTGTGGACCTACGGTATACAACTTTGGGGTTGTACCAAGAAAACAAATGCCAATATATTACAAACTTTTCAATACAAGCACCATGGTATATTAGAAACGACGACATCCACAGGGATCTCGGAATTCCAACAATCGAAGCTGAAACTAGAAGCTTCGCGAGAAAGCATAGAAACCGACTAATCGGACATACCAACAATACAGTCCGACAAATCTTGGATGAGAGCAATTTATTGCGCCGACTACAAAGAACGAAACCGTTCGACTTGGCAAGATAAGATTAACCGCGCCTAAATTGCGGAACATGCAGGATCTTTCATTGGAAAGTAACCTGTCAAAAGTTATTATTTCGTGATAGAAAAATTGCTTGATAAGTTATATCTTAGTTGCAGTACCCATCAATCTATCGAAGGGAGGTGTTTTTAGTCAGTAAAAATCTGACACTACTATGAGCACGCGCTTGCTATTCTCATAGTGTCTTTGGAAGATCTTCACCTACCCTCTTACAAAAAAAAAAAAAAAAAAAAAAAAACCTTTCGAATGGTATGTAAGTCGTTGCTCTGAGAGCAGTATTTGTATTCTCTTTTATCAATTTAAGCGAAACCTGACCGCATTTTTAGGTCATTTTATCTCATTTCGCAACATAGTCACGTGCATTGTGCCCGAAAGGGACTTCCAAAAAAGGCGGGAATAGCTGCGTCGTTTAGCCAGACTCCTCACCTTTCGAATGGTACATAAGTCGTTGGTCTGAGACCAGTATTTCTATTCTCTTTTATCAATTTAAGTGAAACCTGACTGCATTTGTAGGTCATTTTATCTCATTTCTCAACCTAGTCACGTGCATTGTGGCCGAACGGGACTTCCAAAAAATGCAGGAATAGCTGCGCCGTGTAGCCAAACTCCTCACGTTTCGAATGGTATGTAAGTCGTTGCTCTGAGAGCAGTATTTCTATTCTCTTTTATCAATTGAAGGGAAACCTGACTGCATTTGTAAGTCATTTTATCTCATTTCGCAACCTATTCACGCGCATTGTGGCCGAACGGGACTTCCAAAAAAGGCAGGAATAGCTGTGCCGTGTAGCCAAACTCCTCACCTTTCGAATGGTATGTAAATAGTTGCTCTGAGAGCAGTATTTCTATTCTCTTTTATCAATTTAAGGGAAACCTGACCGCATTTTTAGGTCATTTTATCTAATGAGAAATGTCGCAACATAGTCACGTGCATTGTGCCCGAAAGGGACTACCAAAAAAAGGCGGGAATAGCTGTGTCGTTTAGCCAGACTCCTCGCCTTTCGAATGGTACATAAGTCGTTGCTCTGAGAGCAGTATTTATATTCTCTTTTATCAATTGAAGGGAAACCTGACTGCATTTGTAGGTCATTTTATATCATTTCTCAACCTAGTCACGTGCATTGTGCCCGAACGGGACTTCCAAAAAAGGCAGGAATAGCTGTGCCGTGTAGCCAAACTCCTCACCTTTCGAATGGTATGTAAGTCGTTGCTCTGAGAGCAGTATTTCTATTCTCTTTTATCATTCTAAGGGAAACCTAACCGCATTTTTAGGTAATTTTATCTCATTTCGCTACATAGTCACGTGCAATGTGGCCGAACGGGACTTCCAAAAAAAGCAGAAATAGCTGTGCCGTGTAGCCAAACTCCTCACCTTTCGAATGGTATGTAAGTCGTTGCTCTGAGAGCAGTATTTCTATTCTCTTTTATCAATTGAAGGGAAACCTGACTGCATTTGTAGGTCATTTTATCTCATTTCGCAACCTAGTCACGTGCATTGTGGCCGAACGGGACTGCCAAAAAAGGCAGGAATAGCTGTGCCGTGTAGCCAAACTCCTCACCTTTCGTATGGTACATAAGCCGTTGCTCTGAGAGCAGTATTTCTATTCTCTTTTATCAATTTAAGGGAAACCTGACCGCATTTTTATGTCATTTTATCTCATTTCGCAACATAGTCACGTGCATTGTGCCCGAACGGGACTTCCAAAAAAGGCAGGAATAGCTGTGCCGTATAGCCAAACTCGTCACCTTTCGAATGGTACATAAGTCGTTGCTCTGAGAGCAGTATTTCAATTCTCTTTTATCAATTTAAGGGAAACCTGACCGCATTTTTAGGTCATTTTATCTCATTTCGCAACATAGTCACGTGCATTGTGCCCGAACAGGACTTCCAAAAAAGGCGGGAAAAGCTGTGCCGTGTAGCCAAACTCCTCACCTTTCGTATGGTACATAAGCCGTTGCTCTAAGAGCAGTATTTCTATTCTCTTTTATCAATTTAAGGGAAACCTGACCGCATTTTTATGCCATTTTATCTCATTTCGCAACATAGTCACGTGCATTGTGCCCGAACGGGACTTCCAAAAAAGGCAAGAATAGATGCGCCGTGTAGCCAAACTCCTCACCTTTCGAATGGTATGTAAGTCGTTGCTCTGAGAACAGTATTTCTATTCTCTATTATCAATTTAAGGGAAACCTGACCGCATTTTTAGGTCATTTTATCTCATTTCGCAACATATTCACGTGCATTGTGCCCGAACAGGACTTCCAAAAAAGGCGGAAAAAGCTGTGGCGTTTAGCCAGACTCCTCACCTTTCGAATGGTACATAAGTCGTTGCTCTGAGAGCAGTATTTCTATTATCTTTTATCAATTTAAGGGAAACCTGACCGCATTTTTAGGTCATTTTATCTCATTTCGCAACATATTTACGTGCATTGTGCCCGAACAGGACTTCCAAAAAGGGCGGGAATAGCTGTGTCGTTTAGCCAGACTCCTCACCTTTCGAATGGTACATAAGTCGTTGCTCTGAGAGCAGTATTTCTACTCTCTTTTATCAATTTAAGGGAAACCTGACCGCATTTTTAGGACATTTTATATCATTTCGCAACCTAGTCACGTGCATTGTGGCCGAACGGGACTTCCTAAGTTGATGGTCGTCTTGGCGTCTGCGTATACAGATTGGATGTATTCCACGAACTGTGCTGGCGCTCCATACGACCGCAGGGTTCGAAATAGGGTCTGGTGTGAGACGGCGTCGAAGGCCTTTGCGACGTCTAGCGCAGCAACGTAGCAGCTCCCGTGCTTCTGCTGGTGGTGACGGAGGAGCAGATCCACTATCGCTATATTAACTGCGCATCCATCTGTCTCTGTGAAAGCCTGTTGTCTGGGGTCCAGTTCCACTGCTCTAGCCAATCTCCTCGCCAGGATACCATGAAGCTGCCGGAGGATGACCGATGTTACGGTGATTGGCCGATAGTCACCAGGCTCACTCGAATCTACCTTTTTCGGGATCAGCGTTGTTTTTGCTTCGTTCAGGTGGAGGGGTAATTTCCCGCACCACAGGATGAGATTCAAGATCCGGGTTATTATTCCTGTGGGGACAGCTCGAAGTTGACGTGCTGTGACTCCATCTGGGCCCGGATCGATTCGAGTGGTTGATGTAGATTTTCATCCTCAGGTGCAGCGGTTGAGTGGCGTTCCATGATGTTTCTCCAGAAGGGGTCCATGATCTTGGCTGGTGGCATTCTTGCTTGGCTTGGACCTTCAAGTAGGGACTTGACACATCTATTTTGGTTCTTTTGCCAGTTCCTCTGGGTCTCCGCGTACTCTTCTCTCCTTCGCTGTCTTCTGCTGGTAGTTGTTGGCATGTTCCGAGCTCGTCGACGACGCGTGGTGGGATTCCCTTGTTGGTCTGGGTGCTGGCGTTGATTGGGGTGGTAGCAAGGATGTGGTGGTCGACAAAAACTGGTTCCGGTAGGTTTGGACCTCGAGACGATACGAGGGCTTCTGTCTGGCTTTCTTTATCGCCTCGAGGGTCCGTTGGGGGAAGAACTCTGCAAGCGCTTGATTTATGGCTCTGACGCCGCCCTCTTCTTCCAGCTCAGCTTCCTTCCTAGCCAGCATTTTGATCTCCTCTTCCGTCCATCGCGCTTTGATATCGGTCCGTCTCCGCATTTCATCAAATTCGTCCGGGTGGGATCGGCGTTGATGCAGACCTAAGCCAGTCTTCGTTCCGAATGGTCTGGAACATAGGGAGCATATGAATGATGAGCTGGGTGGGGGGGTTGTTGGGGGTTTTGTTGTTGGTTTCCAGGGCCAGGGGGCTCTGGAGTAGTTATCCGAGGCATGTTTGTATTGTTTGGGCCAACAAATTTAAGATCGAAGGGGCTGGCAACTCCAGGGATCCGATAAGCCTATCTCCGTCGGCCAGATAAATCTGTAACCGGAAGGACCCACGAGGAGGTGGAGAAGAGGCACGTCTTTGGTTTCTTTGGGAGTCAGTCTCCAACTTGGTTGGTTTCCTTTCCGCTGCAAGTGACACCTTGAGGAAGGGCTCCAAATGTTTACGGGATGCGGGGATTACCATCAATGTGGAGAAAAGTAAGTTCTGCTATAAGGAAATTAAGTACTTAGGGTATATAGTCGGTGATGGATGCTTACGAACCGACAAAGACAAAGTGTCGGCAGTCGATTCCTCACCTTTCGAATGGTACATAAGTCGTTGCTCTGTGAGCAGTATTTCTATTCTCTTTTATCAATTTAAGGGAAACCTGACCGCATTTTTAGGTCATTTTAACTCATTTCGCAACCTAGTCACGTGCATTGTGGCCGAACGGGACTTCCAAAAAACGCAGGAATAGATGTGCCGTGTAGCCAAACTCCTCACCTTTCGAATGGTATGTAAGTCGTTGCTCTGAGAGCAGTATTTCTATTCTCTTTTATCAATTTAAGGGAAACCTGACCGCATTTTTAGGTCATTTTATCTCATTTCGCAACATAGTCACGTGCATTGTACCCGAACGGGACTTCCAAAAAAGGCGGGAATAACTGTGTCGTTTAGCCAGACTCCTCACCTTTCGAATGGTACATAAGTCGTTGCTCTGAGACCAGTATTTCTATTCTCTTTTATCAATTTAAGTGAAACCTGACAGCATTTGTAGGTCATTTTATCTCATTTCTCAACCTAGTCACGTGCATTGTGGCCGAACGGGACTTCCAAAAAAGGCGGGAATAGCTGTGTCGTTTAGCCAGACTCCTCACCTTTCGAATGGTACATAAGTCGTTGCTCTGAGACCAGTATTTCTATTCTCTTTTATCAATTTAAGGGAAACCTGACTGCATTTGTAGGTCATTTTATCTCATTTCGCAACATAGTCACGTGCATTGTGCCTGAACGGGACTTTCAAAAAAGGCGGGAAGTGCTGTGTCGTTTAGCCAGACTCCTCACCTTTCGAATGGTACATAAGTCGTTGCTCTGAGAGCAGTATTTCTATTCTCTTTTATCAATTTAAGGGAAACCTGACTGCATTTGTAGGTCATTTTATCTCATTTCTAAAACTAGTAACGTGCATTGTGGCCGAACGGGACTTCCAAAGTAATGCAGAAATAGCTGTGCCGTCTAGCCAAACTCTTCACCTTTCGAATAGTATGTAAGTCGTTGCTCTGAGAGCAGTATTTCTATTCTCTTTTATCAATTTAAGGGAAACCTGACCGCATTTTTAGGTCATTTTATCTCATTTCGCAACATAGTCACGTGCATTGTGCCCGAACGGGACTTCCAAAAAAAGGCGGGAATAGCTGTGTCGTTTAGCCAGACTCCTCACCTTTCGAATGGTACATAAGTCGTTGCTCTGAGAGCAGTATTTCTATTCTCTTTTATCAATTTAAGGGAAACCTGACTGCATTTGTAGGTCATTTTATCTCATTTCTAAAACTAGTAACGTGCATTGTGGCCGAACGGGACTTCCAAAATAATGCAGGAATAGCTGTGCCGTGTAGCCAAACTCCTCACCTTTCGAATGGTATGTAAGTCGCTGCTCTGAGAGCAGTATTTCTATTCTCTTTTATCAATTTAAGGGAAACCTGACCGCATTTTTAGTTCATTTTATCTCATTTCTCAACCTATTCACGTGCATTGTGGCCGAACGGAACTTCCAAAAAAAGGCAGGAATAGCTGTGCCGTGTAGCCAAACTCCTCACCTTTCGAATGGTATGTAAATAGTTGCTCTGAGAGCAGTATTTCTATTCTCTTTTATCAATTTAAGGGAAAACTGACCGCATTTTTAGGTCATTTTATCTAATGAGAAATGTCGCAACATAGTCACGTGCATTGTGCCCGAAAGGGACTACCAAAAAAAGGCGGGAATAGCTGTGTCGTTTAGCCAGACTCCTCGCCTTTCGAATGGTACATAAGTCGTTGCTCTGAGAGCAGTATTTCTATTCTCTTTTATCAATTTAAGGGAAACCTGACCGCATTTTTATGTCATTTTATCTCATTTCGCAACATAGTCACGTGCATTGTGCCCGAACGGGACTTCCAAAAAAGGCAGGAATAGCTGTGCCGTATAGCCAAACTCGTCACCTTTCGAATGGTACATAAGTCGTTGCTCTGAGAGCAGTATTTCTATTCTCTTTTATCAATTTAAGGGAAACCTGACCGCATTTTTAGGTCATTTTATCTCATTTCGCAACATAGTCACGTGCATTGTGGCCGAACGGGACTTCCAAAAAAGGCAAGAATAGATGCGCCGTGTAGCCAAACTCCTCACCTTTCGAATGGTATGTAAGTCGTTGCTCTGAGAACAGTATTTCTATTCTCTTTTATCAATTTAAGGGAAACCTGACCGCATTTTTAGGTCATTTTATCTCATTTCGCAACATATTCACGTGCATTGTGCCCGAACAGGACTTCCAAAAAAGGCGGGAATAGCTGTGGCGTTTAGCCAGACTCCTCACCTTTCGAATGGTACATAAGTCGTTGCTCTGAGAGCAGTATTTCTATTATCTTTTATCAATTTAAGGGAAACCTGACCGCATTTTTAGGTCATTTTATCTCATTTCGCAACATATTCACGTGCATTGTGCCCGAACAGGACTTCCAAAAAGGGCGGGAATGGCTGTGTCGTTTAGCCAGACTCCTCACCTTTCGAATGGTACATAAGTCGTTGCTCTGAGAGCAGTATTTCTATTCTCTTTTATCAATTTAAGGGAAACCTGACCGCATTTTTAGGTCATTTTAACTCATTTCGCAACATATTCACGTGCATTGTGGCCGAACGGGACTTCCAAAAACGCAGGAATAGATGTGCCGTGTAGCCAAACTTCACACCTTTCGAATGGTATGTAAGTCGTTGCTCTGAGAGCAGTATTTCTATTCTCTTTTATCAATTTAAGGGAAACCTGACCGCATTTTTAGGTCATTTTATCTCATTTCGCAACATAGTCACGTGCATTGTGCACGAACGGGACTTCCAAAAAAGGCGGGAATAGCTGTGTCGTTTAGCCAGACTCCTCACCTTTCGAATGGTACATAAGTCGTTGCTCTGAGAGCAGTATTTCTATTCTCTTTTATCAATTGAAGGGAAACCTGACTGCATTTGTAGGTCATTATATCTCATTTCGCAACCTAGTCACGTGCATTGTAGCCGAACGGGACTTCCAAAAAAGGCGGGAATAGATGCGTCTAGTAGCCAAACTCCTCACCTTTCGAATGGTATGTAAGTCGTTGCTCTGAGAGCAGTATTTCTATTCTCTTTTATCAATTTAAGGGAAACCTGACCGCATTTTTAGGTCATTTTATCTCATTTCGCAACATAGTCACGTGCATTGTGCCCGAACGGGACTTCCAAAAAAGGCGGAAATAGCTGTGTCGATTAGCCAGACTCCTCACCTTTCGAATGGTACATAAGTCGTTGCTCTGAGAGCAGTATTTCTATTCTCTTTTATCAATTGAAGGGAAACCTGACTGCATTTGTAGGTCATTTTATCCCATTTCGCAACCTAGTCACGTACATTGTGCCCGAACGGGACTTCCAAAAAAGGCGGGAATAGACTAGGTTGCGAAATGATATAAAATGTCCTAAAAATGCGGTCTGGTTTCCCTTAAATTGATAAAAGAGAGTAGAAATACTGCTCTCAGAGCAACGACTTATGTACCATTCGAAAGGTGAGGAGTCTGGCTAAACGACACTGCTATTCCCGCCCTTTTTGGAAGTCCTGTTCGGGCACAATGCACGTGAATATGTTGCGAAATGAGATAAAATGACCTAAAAATGCGGTCAGGTTTCCCTTAAATTGATAAAAGATATTAGAAATACTGCTCTCAGAGCAACGACTTATGTACCATTCGAAAGGTGAGGAGTCTGGCTAAACGCCACACTTATTCCCGCCTTTTTTGGAAGTCCTGTTCGGGCACAATGCACGTGAATATGTTGCGAAATGAGATAAAATGACCTAAAAATGCGGTCAGGTTTCCCTTAAATTGATAAAAGAGAATAGAAATACTGTTCTCAGAGCAACGACTTACATACCATTCGAAAGGTGAGGAGTTTGGCTACACGGCGCATCTATTCTTGCCTTTTTTGGAAGTCCCGTTCGGCCACAATGCACGTGACTATGTTGCGAAATGAGATAAAATGACCTAAAAATGCGGTCAGGTTTCCCTTAAATTGATAAAAGAGAATATAAATACTGCTCTCAGAGCAACGACTTATGTACCATTCGAAAGGTGACGAGTTTGGCTATACGGTACAGCTATTCCTGCCTTTTTTGGAAGTCCCGTTCGGGCACAATGCACGTGACTATGTTGCGAAATGAGATAAAATGACATAAAAATGCGGTCAGGTTTCCCTTAAATTGATAAAAGAGAATAGAAATACTGCTCTCAGAGCAACGGCTTATGTACCATACGAAAGGTGAGGAGTTTGGCTACACGGCACAGCTATTCCTGCCTTTTTTGCCAGTCCCGTTCGGCCACAACGCACGTGACTAGGTTGCGAAATGAGATAAAATGACCTACAAATGCAGTCAGGTTTCCCTTCAATTGATAAAAGACAATAGAAATACTGCTCTCAGAGCAACGACTTACATACCATTCGAAAGGTGAGGAGTTTGGCTACACGGCACAGCTATTTCTGTCTTTTTTGGAAGTCCCGTTCGGCCACAATGCACGTGAATATGTAGCGAAATGAGATAAAATGACCTAAAAATGCGGTTAGGTTTCCCTTAGATTGATAAAAGAGAATAGAAATACTGCTCTCAGAGCAACGACTTACATACCATTCGAAACGTGAGGAGTTTGACACACGGCACAGCTATTCCTGCATTTTTTTGGAAGTCCCGTTCGGCCACAATGCACGTTACTAGTTTTAGAAATGGGATAAAATGACCTACAAATGCAGTCAGGTTTCCCTTAAATTGATAAAAGAGAATAGAAATACTGCTCTCAGAGCAACGACTTATACACCATTCGAAAGGTGAGGAGTCTGGCTAAACGACACTGCTATTCCCGCCCTTTTTGGAAGTCCTGTTCGGGCACAATGCACGTGAATATGTTGCGAAATGAGATAAAATGACCTAAAAATGCGGTCAGGTTTCCCTTAAATTGATAAAAGATATTAGAAATACTGCTCTCAGAGCAACGACTTATGTACCATTCGAAAGGTGAGGAGTCTGGCTAAACGCCACACTTATTCCCGCCTTTTTTGAAAGTCCCGTTCGGGCACAATGCACGTGACTATGTTGCGAAATGAGATAAAATGACCTAAAAATGCGGTGAGGTTTCCCTTAAATTGATAAAAGAGAACAGAAATACTGCTCTCAGAGCAACGACTTACATACCATTTGGCTACACGGCACAGCTATTCCTGCCTTTTTTGGAAGTCCCGTTCGGCCACAATGCGCGTGACTAGGTTGCGAAATGCGATAAAATGACCTACAAATGCAGTCAGGTTTCCCTTCAATTGATAAAAGAGAATAGAAATACTGCTCTCAGAGCAACGACTTACATACCATTCGAAAGGTGAGGAGTTTGGCTACACGGCACATCTATTCCTACCTTTTTTGGAAGTCTCGTTCGGCCACAATTCACGTGACTATGTTGCGAAATGAGATAAAATGATCTAAAAATGCGGTCAGGTTTCCCTTAAATTGATAAAAGAGAATAGAAATACTGCTCTCAGAGCAACGACTTATGTACCATTCGAAAGGTGAGGAGTTTGGCTACACGGCGCAGCTATTCCTGCCTTTTTGGAAGTCCCGTTCGGCCACAATGCACGTGACTAAGTTGAGAAATGAGATAAAATGACCTACAAATGCAGTAAGGTTTCCCTTAAATTGATAAAAGAGAATAGAAATACTGCTCTCAGAGCAACGACTTATGTATCATTCGAAAGGTGAGGAGTCTGGCTAAACGACACTGCTATTCCCGCCTTTGGTAGAAGTCCCGTTCGGGCACAATGCACGTGAATATGTTGCGAAATGAGATAAAATGATCTAAAAATGCGGTCAGGTTTCCCTTAAATTGATAAAAGAGAATAGAAATACTGCTCTCAGAGCAACGGCTTATGTACCATTCGAAAGGTGAGGAGTTTGACTACACGGCACAGCTATTCCTGCCTTTTTTGGAAGTCCCGTTCGGGCACAATGCACGTGAATATGTTGCGAAATGAGATAAAATGACCTAAAAATGCGGTCAGGTTTCCCTTAAATTGATAAAAGAGAATAGAAATACTGCTCTCAGAGCAACCCTTACATACCATTCGAAAGGTGAGGAGTTTGGCTACACGGCACAGCTATTCCTGCATTTTTGGGAAGTCCCGTTCGGCCACAATGCAGGTGACTAGGTTGAGAAATGAGATAAAATGACCTACAAATGCAGTCAGGTTTCCCTTCAATTGATAAAAGAGAATAGAAATACTGCTCTCAGAGCAACGACTTATGTACCATTCGAAAGGTGAGGAGTCTGGCTAAACGACACAGCTATTCCCGCCTTTTTTGGAAGTCCCGTTCCGGCACAATGCACGTGACTATGTTGCGAAATGAGATAAAATTACCTAAAATTGCGGTCAGGTTTCCCTTAAATTGATAAAAGAGAATAGAAATACTGCTCTCAGAGCAACGACTTACATACCATTCGAAAGGTGAGGAGTTTGGCTACACGGCACATCTATTCCTACCTTTTTTGGAAGTCTCGTTCGGCCACAATTCACGTGACTATGTTGCGAAATGAGATAAAATGATCTAAAAATGCGGTCAGGTTTCCCTTAAATTGATAAAAGAGAATAGAAATACTGCTCTCAGAGCAACGACTTATGTACCATTCGAAAGGTGAGGAGTTTGGCTACACGGCGCAGCTATTCCTGCCTTTTTTGGAAGTCCCGTTCGGCCACAATGCACGTGACTAAGTTGAGAAATGAGATAAAATGACCTACAAATGCAGTAAGGTTTCCCTTAAATTGATAAAAGAGAATAGAAATACTGCTCTCAGAGCAACGACTTATGTATCATTCGAAAGGTGAGGAGTCTGGCTAAACGACACTGCTATTCCCGCCTTTGGTAGAAGTCCCGTTCGGGCACAATGCACGTGAATATGTTGCGAAATGAGATAAAATGATCTAAAAATGCGGTCAGGTTTCCCTTAAATTGATAAAAGAGAATAGAAATACTGCTCTCAGAGCAACGGCTTATGTACCATTCGAAAGGTGAGGAGTTTGACTACACGGCACAGCTATTCCTGCCTTTTTTGGAAGTCCCGTTCGGCCACAATGCACGTGACTATGTTGCGAAATGAGATAAAATGATCTAAAAATGCGGTCAGGTTTCCCTTAAATTGATAAAAGAGAATAGAAATACTGCTCTCAGAGCAACGGCTTATGTACCATTCGAAAGGTGAGGAGTTTGGCTACAAGGCACAGCTATTCCAGCCTTTTTTGGAAGTCCCGTTCGGCCACAATGCACGTGACTAGGTTGCGAAATGAGATAAAATGACCTAAAAATGCGGTCAGGTTTCCCTTAAATTGATAAAAGAGAATAGAAATACTGCTCTCAGAGCAACGACTTATGTACCATTCGAAAGGTGAGGAGTTTGGCTAGACGACACAGCTATTCCTGCATTTTTTGGAAGTCCCGTTCTGCCACAATGCACGTGACTAGGTTGCGAAATGAGATAAAATGACCTAAAAATGCGGTCAGGTTTCCCTTAAATTGATAAAAGAGAATAGAAATACTGCTCTCAGAGCAACGACTTATGTACCATTCGAAAGGTGAGGAATTTGGCTACACGGCACGGCTATTCCTGCCTTTTTTGGAAGTCCCGTGCGGCCACAATGCACGTCACTAGGTTGAGAAATGAGATAAAATGACCTACAAATGCGGTCAGGTTTCCCATCAATTGTTAAAAGAGAATAGAAATACTGCTGTCATAGCAACGACTTATATACCATTCAAAAGGTGAGGAGTTTGGCTACACGGCACAGCTATTCCTTCCTTTTTTGTAAGTGGCTAAACGACACAGCTATTCCCGCCTTTTTTGGAAGTCCCGTTCGGGCACAATGCACGTGACTATGTTGCGAAATGCGATAAAATGACCTAAAAATGCGGTCAGGTTTCCCTTAAATTGATAAAAGAGAATAGAAATACTGCTGTCAGAGCAACGACTTACATACCATTCGAAAGGTGAGGAGTTTGGCTATACGGCACAGCTATGCCTGCCTTTTTTGGAAGTCCCGTTCGGCCACAATGCACGTGACTAAGTTGAGAAATGAGATCAAATTACCTACAAATGCAGTCAGGTTTCCCTTCAATTGATAAAAGAGAATAGAAATACTGCTCTCAGAGCAACGACTTACATACCATTCGAAAGGTGAGGAGTTTGCCTACACGGCACAGCTATTCCTGCATTTTTTGGAAGTCCCGTTCGGCCACAATGCACGTGACTAGGTTGAGAAATGAGATAAAATGACCTACAAATGCGGTCAGGTTGCCCTTCAATTGATAAAAGAGAATAGAAATACTGCTCTCAGAGCAACGACTTATATACCGTTCGAAAGGTGAGGAGTCTGGCTAAACAACACAGCTATTCCCGCCTTTTTTTTTTCAATTGATAAAAGAGAATAGAAATACTGCTCTCAGAGCAACGACTTATGTACCATTCGAAAGGTGAGGAGTCTGGCTAAACGACACAGCTATTCCCGCCATTTTCGAAGTCCCGTTCGGGCACAATGCACGTGACTATGTTGCGAAATGAGATAAAATTACATAAAAATGCGGTCAGGTTTCCCTTAAATTGATAAAAGAAAATAGAAATACTGCTCTCTGAGCAACGACTTATGTACCATTCGAAATGTGAGGAGTTTGGCTACACGGCACAGCTATTCCTGCATTTTTTGGAAGTCCCGTTCGGCCACAATGCACGTGACTAGGTTGAGAAATGAGATAAAATGACCTACAAATGCAGTCAGGTTTCCCTTCAATTGATAAAAGAGAATAGAAATACTGCTCTCAGAGCAACGACTTATGTACCATTCGAAAGGAGAGGAGTCTGGCTAAACGACGCAGCTATTCCCGCCATTTTGGAAGTCCCGTTCGGGCACAATGCACGTGACTATGTTGCGAAATGAGATAAAATGGCCTACAAATGCAGTCAGGTTTCCCTTCAATTGATAAAAGAGAATAGAAATACTGCTCTCAGAGCAACGACTTATGTACCATTCGAAAGGTGAGGGGTCTGGCTAAGCGACACAGCTATTCCCACCTTTTTTGGAAGTCCCCAATGCACGTGACTATGTTGCGAAATGAGATAATATGACCTAAAAATGCGTTCAGGTTTCCCTTAAATTGATAAAAGAGAATAGAAATACTGCTCTCAGAGCAACGACTTATGTACCATTCGAAAGGTGAGGAGTTTGGCTACACGGCACAGCTATTCCTGCATTTTTTTGGAACTCCCGTTCGGCCACAATGCACGTGACTAGGTTGAGATATTGAGATAAAATGACCTACAAATGCAGTCAGGTTTCCCTTCAATTGATAAAAGAGAATAGAAATACTGCTCTCAGAGCAACGACTTACATACCATTTGAAAGGTGAGGAGTCTGGCTAAACGACACAGCTATTCCCGCCATTTTTGGAAGTCCCGTTCGGGCACAATGCACGTGACTAGGTTGCGAAATGAGATAAAATGGCCTACAAATGCAGTCAGGTTTCCCTTCAATTGATAAAAGAGAATAGAAATACTACTCTCAGACCAACGACTTATGTACCATTCGAAAGGTGAGGAGTCTGGCTAAACGACACAGCTATTCCCGCCTTTTTTGGAAGTCCCGTTCGGGCACAATGCACGTGACTAAGTTGCGAAATGAGATAAAATGGCCTACAAATGCAGTCAGGTTTCCCTTCAATTTATAAAAGAGAATAGAAATACTGCTTTCAGAGCAACGACTTATGTACCATTCGAAAGGTGAGGAGTCTGGCTAAACGACACAGCTATTCCCGCCATTTTGGAAGTCCCGTTCGGGCACAATGCACGTGAATATGCATTGTGGCCGAACGGGACCTCCAAAAAAGGCAGGAATAGCTGTGCCGTGTAGCCAAACTCCTCACCTTTCGAATAGTATGTAAGTCGTTGCTCTGAGAGCAGTATTTCTATTCTCTTTTATCAATTTAAGGGAAACCTGACCGCATTTTTAGGTCATTTTATCTCATTTCGCAACATAGTCACGTGCATTGTGCCCGAACGGGACTTCCAAAAAAAGGAGGGAATAGCTGTGTCGTTTAGCCAGACTCCTCACCTTTCGAATGGTACATAAGTCGTTGCTCTGAGAGCAGTATTTCTATTCTCTTTTATCAATTTAAGGGAAACCTGACTGCATTTGTAGGTCATTTTATCTCATTTCTAAAACTAGTAACGTGCATTGTGGCCGAACGGGACTTCCAAAATAATGCAGGAATAGCTGTGCCGTGTAGCCAAACTCCTCACCTTTCGAATGGTATGTAAGTCGTTGCTCTGAGAGCAGTATTTCTATTCTCTTTTATCAATTTAAGGGAAACCTGACCGCATTTTTAGGTCATTTTATCTCATTTCTCAACCTATTCACGTGCATTGTGGCCGAACGGGACTTCCAAAAAAGGCAGGAATAGCTGTGCCGTGTAGCCAAACTCCTCACCTTTCGAATGGTATGTAAATAGTTGCTCTGAGAGCAGTATTTCTATTCTCTTTTATCAATTTAAGGGAAACCTGACCGCATTTTTAGGTCATTTTATCTAATGAGAAATGTCGCAACATAGTCACGTGCATTGTGCCCGAAAGGGACTACCAAAAAAAGGCGGGAATAGCTGTGTCGTTTAGCCAGACTCCTCGCCTTTCGAATGGTACATAAGTCGTTGCTCTGAGAGCAGTATTTCTATTCTCTTTTATCAATTTAAGGGAAACCTGACCGCATTTTTATGTCATTTTATCTCATTTCGCAACATAGTCACGTGCATTGTGCCCGAACGGGACTTCCAAAAAAGGCAGGAATAGCTGTGCCGTATAGCCAAACTCGTCACCTTTCGAATGGTACATAAGTCGTTGCTCTGAGAGCAGTATTTCTATTCTCTTTTATCAATTTAAGGGAAACCTGACCGCATTTTTAGGTCATTTTATCTCATTTCGCAACATAGTCACGTGCATTGTGGCCGAACGGGACTTCCAAAAAAGGCAAGAATAGATGCGCCGTGTAGCCAAACTCCTCACCTTTCGAATGGTATGTAAGTCGTTGCTCTGAGAACAGTATTTCTATTCTCTTTTATCAATTTAAGGGAAACCTGACCGCATTTTTAGGTCATTTTATCTCATTTCGCAACATATTCACGTGCATTGTGCCCGAACAGGACATCCAAAAAAGGCGGGAATAGCTGTGGCGTTTAGCCAGACTCCTCACCTTTCGAATGGTACATAAGTCGTTGCTCTGAGAGCAGTATTTCTATTATCTTTTATCAATTTAAGGGAAACCTGACCGCATTTTTAGGTCATTTTATCTCATTTCGCAACATATTCACGTGCATTGTGCCCGAACAGGACTTCCAAAAAGGGCGGGAATAGCTGTGTCGTTTAGCCAGACTCCTCACCTTTCGAATGGTACATAAGTCGTTGCTCTGAGAGCAGTATTTCTACTCTCTTTTATCAATTTAAGGGAAACCTGACCGCATTTTTAGGACATTTTATATCATTTCGCAACCTAGTCACGTGCATTGTGGCCGAACGGGACTTCCAAAAAAGGCAGGAATAGCTGTGCCGGGTAGCCAAACTCCTCACCTTTCGAATGGTATGTAAGTCGTTGCTCTGAGAGCAGTATTTCTATTCTCTTTTATCAATTTAAGGGAAACCTGACCGCATTTTTAGGTCATTTTATCTCATTTCGCAACCTAGTCACGTGCATTGTGGCCGAACGGGACTTCCAAAAAATGCAGGAATAGCTGTGCCGCGTAGCCAAACTCCTCACCTTTCGAATGGTACATAAGTCGTTGCTCTGTGAGCAGTATTTCTTTTCTCTTTTATCAATTTAAGGGAAACCTGACCGCATTTTTAGGTCATTTTAACTCATTTCGCAACATATTCACGTGCAAAAAAGGCAGGAATAGCTGTGCCGTGTAGCCAAACTCCTCACATTTCGAATGGTATGTAAATAGTTGCTCTGAGAGCAGTATTTCTATTCTCTTTTATCAATTTAAGGGAAACCTGACCGCATTTTTAGGTCATTTTATCTCATTTCGCAACATAGTCACGTGCATTGTGCCCGAACAGGACTTTCAAAAAAGGCGGGAAGTGCTGTGTCGTTTAACCAGACTCCTCACCTTTCGAATGGTACATAAGTCGTTGCTTTGAGAGCAGTATTACTATTCTCTTTTATCAATTTAAGGGAAACCTGACTGCATTTGTAGGTCATTTTATCTCATTTCTAAAACTAGTAACGTGCATTGTGGCCGAACGGGACTTCCAAAAAAATGCAGGAATAGCTGTGCCGTGTAGCCAAACTCCTCACCTTTTGAATGGTACATAAGACGTTGCTCTGAGAGCAGTATTTCTATTCTCTTTTATCAATTGAAGGGAAACCTGACTGCATTTGTAGGTCATTTTATATCATTTCTCAACCTAGTCACGTGCATTGTGCCCGAACGGGAATTCCAAAAAAGGCAGGAATAGCTGTGCCGTGTATCAAACTCCTCACGTTTCGAATGGTATGTAAGTCGTTGCTCTGAGAGCAGTATTTCTATTCTCTTTTATCAATCTAAGGGAAACCTAACCGCATTTTTAGGTCATTTTATCTCATTTCGCTACATAGTCACGTGCATTGTGGCCGAACGGGACTTCCAAAAAAGACAGGAATAGCTGTCCCGTGTATTCAAACTCCTCACCTTTCGAATGGTATGTAAGTCGTTGCTCTGAGAGCAGTATTTCTATTGTCTTTTATCAATTGAAGGGAAACCTGACTGCATTTGTAGGTCATTTTATCTCATTTCGCAACCTAGTCACGTGCATTGTGGCCGAACGGGACTGGCAAAAAAGGCAGGAATAGCTGTGCCGTGTTGCTAAACTCCTCACCTTTCGTATGGTACATAAGCCGTTGCTCTGAGAGCAGTATTTCTATTCTCTTTTATCAATTTAAGGGAAACCTGACCGCATTTTTATGTCATTTTATCTCATTTCGCAACATATTCACGTGCATTGTGCCCGAACGGGACTTCCAAAAAAGGCAGGAATAGCTGTTCCGTATAGCCAAACTCATCACCTTTCGAATGGTACATAAGTCGTTGCTCTGAGAGCAGTATTTATATTCTCTTTTATCAATTTAAGGGAAACCTGACCGCATTTTTAGGTCATTTTATCTCATTTCGCAACATAGTCACGTGCATTGTGGCCGAACGGGACTTCCAAAAAAGGCAAGAATAGATGCGCCGTGTAGCCAAACTCCTCACCTTTCGAATGGTATGTAAGTCGTTGCTCTGTGAGAACAGTATTTCTATTCTCTTTTATCAATTTAAGGGAAACCTGACCGCATTTTTAGGTCATTTTATCTCATTTCGCAACATATTCACGTGCATTGTGCCCGAACAGGACTTCCAAAAAAGGCGGGAATAACTGTGGCGTTTAGCCAGACCCCTCACCTTTCGAATGGTACATAAGTCGTTGCTCTGAGAGCAGTATTTCTAATATCTTTTATCAATTTAAGGGAAACCTGACCGCATTTTTAGGTCATTTTATCTCATTTCGCAACATATTCACGTGCATTGTGCCCGAACAGGACTTCCAAAAAGGGCGGGAATAGCTGTGTCGTTTAGCCAGACTCCTCACCTTTCGAATGGTACATAAGTCGTTGCTCTGAGAGCAGTATTTCTACTCTCTTTTATCAATTTAAGGGAAACCAGACCGCATTTTTGGGACATTTTATATCATTTCGCAACCTAGTCACGTGCATTGTGGCCGAACGGGACTTCCAAAAAAGGCAGGAATAGTTGTGCCGGGTAGCCAAACTCCTCACCTTTCGAATGGTATGTAAGTCGTTGCTCTGAGAGCAGTATTTCTATTCTCTTTTATCAATTTAAGGGAAACCTGACCGCATTTTTAGGTCAGTTTATCTCATTTCGCAACCTAGTCACGTGCATTGTGGCCGAACGGGACTTCCAAAAAATGCAGGAATAGCTGTGCCGCGTAGCCAAACTCCTCACCTTTCGAATGGTACATAAGTCGTTGCTCTGTGAGCAGTATTTCTTTTCTCTTTTATCAATTTAAGGGAAACCTGACCGCATTTTTAGGTCATTTTAACTCATTTCGCAACATATACACGTGCATTGTGGCCGAACGGGACTTCCAAAAACGCAGGAATAGATGTGCCGTGTAGCCAAACTTCACACATTTCGAATGGTATGTAAGTCGTTGCTCTAAGAGCAGTATTTCTATTCTCTTTTATCAATTTAAGGGAAACCTGACCGCATTTTTAGGTCATTTTATCTCATTTCGCAACATAGTCACGTGCATTGTGCACGAACGGGACTTCCAAAAAAGGCGGGAATAGCTGTGTCGTTTAGCCAGACTCCTCACCTTTCGAATGGTACATAAGTCGTTGCTCTGAGAGCAGTATTTCTATTCTCTTTTATCAATTGAAGGGAAACCTGACTGCATTTGTAGGTCATTATATCTCATTTCGCAACCTAGTCACGTGCATTGTAGCCGAACGGGACTTCCAAAAAAGGCGGGAATAGATGCGTCTAGTAGCCAAACTCCTCACCTTTCGAATGGTATGTAAGTCATTGCTCTGAGAGCAGTATTTCTATTCTCTTTTATCAATTTAAGGGAAACCTGACCGCATTTTTAGGTCATTTTATCTCATTTCGCAACATAGTCACGTGCATTGTGCCCGAACGGGACTTCCACAAAAGGCGGAAATAGCTGTGTCGATTAGCCAGACTCCTCACCTTTCGAATGGTACATAAGTCGTTGCTCTGAGAGCAGTATTTCTATTCTCTTTTATCAATTGAAGGGAAACCTGACTGCATTTGTAGGTCATTTTATCTCATTTCGCAACCTAGTCACGTACATTGTGCCCGAACGGGACTTCCAAAAAAGGCGGGAATAGACTAGGTTGCGAAATGATATAAAATGTCCTAAAAATGCGGTCTGGTTTCCCTTAAATTGATAAAAGAGAGTAGAAATACTGCTCTCAGAGCAACGACTTATGTACCATTCGAAAGGTGAGGAGTCTGGCTAAACGACACAGCTATTCCCGCCCTTTTTGGAAGTCCTGTTCGGGCACAATGCACGTGAATATGTTGCGAAATGAGATAAAATGACCTACAAATGCGGTCAGGTTTCCCTTAAATTGATAAAAGATATTAGAAATACTGCTCTCAGAGCAACAACTTATGTACCATTCGAAAGGTGAGGAGTCTGGCTAAACGCCACAGTTATTCCCGCCTTTTTTGGAAGTCCTGTTCGGGCACAATGCACGTGAATATGTTGCGAAATGAGATAAAATGACCTAAAAATGCGGTCAGGTTTCCTTTAAATTGATAAAAGAGAATAGAAATACTGTTCTCAGAGCAACGACTTACATACCATTCGAAAGGTGAGGAGTTTGGCTACACGGCGCATCTATTCTTGCCTTTTTTGGAAGTCCCATTCGGCCACAATGCACGTGAATATGTTGCGAAATGAGATAAAATGACCTAAAAATGCGGTCAGGTTTCCCTTAAATTGATAAAAGAGAATATAAATACTGCTCTCAGAGCAACGACTTATGTACCATTCGAAAGGTGACGAGTTTGGCTATACGGCACAGCTATTCCTGCCTTTTTTTGGAAGTCCCGTTCGGGCACAATGCACGTGACTATGTTGCGAAATGAGATAAAATGACATAAAAATGCGGTCAGGTTTCCCTTAAATTGATAAAAGAGAATAGAAATACTGCTCTCAGAGCAACGGCTTATGTACCATACGAAAGGTGAGGAGTTTGGCTACACGGCACAGCTATTCCTGCCTTTTTTGCCAGTCCCGTTCGGCCACAATGCACGTGACTAGGTTGCGAAATGAGATAAAATGACCTACAAATGCAGTCTGGTTTCCCTTCAATTGATAAAAGACAATAGAAATACTGCTCTCAGAGCAACGACTTACATACCATTCGAAAGGTGAGGAGTTTGGCTATACGGCACAGCTATTCCTGTCTTTTTTGGAAGTCCCGTTCGGCCACAATGCACGTGACTATGTAGCGAAATGAGATAAAATGACCTAAAAATGCGGTTAGGTTTCCCTTAGATTGATAAAAGAGAATAGAAATACTGCTCTCAGAGCAACGACTTACATACCATTCGAAACGTGAGGAGTTTGACACACGGCACAGCTATTCCTGCCTTTTTTGGAATTCCCGTTCGGGCACAATGCACGTGACTAGGTTGAGAAATGATATAAAATGACCTACAAATGCAGTCAGGTTTCCCTTCAATTGATAAAAGAGAATAGAAATACTGCTCTCAGAGCAACGACTTATGTACCATTCGAAAGGTGAGGAGTTTGGCTACACGGCACAGCTATTCCTGCATTTTTTTGGAAGTCCCGTTCGGCCACAATGCACGTTACTAGTTTTAGAAATGAGATAAAATGACCTACAAATGCAGTCAGGTTTCCCTTAAATTGATAAAAGAGAATAGAAATACTGCTCTCAGAGCAACGACTTATGTACCATTCGAAAGGTGAGGAGTCTGGTTAAACGACACAGCACTTCCCGCCTTTTTTGAAAGTCCTGTTCGGGCACAATGCACGTGACTATGTTGCGAAATGAGATAAAATGACCTAAAAATGCGGTCAGGTTTCCCTTAAATTGATAAAAGAGAATAGAAATACTGCTCTCAGAGCAACTATTTACATACCATTCGAAATGTGAGGAGTTTGGCTACACGGCACAGCTATTCCTGCCTTTTTTGGAAGTCCCGTTCGGCCACAATGCACGTGAATAGGTTGAGAAATGAGATAAAATGACCTAAAAATGCGGTCAGGTTTTCCTTAAATTGATAAAAGAGAATAGAAATACTGCTCTCAGAGCAACGACTTACATACCATTCGAAAGGTGAGGAGTTTGGCTACACGGCACAGCTATTCCTGCATTTTTTTGGAAGTCCCATTCGGCCACAATGCACGTGACTAGGTTGAGAAATGAGATAAAATGACTTACAAATGCAGTCAGGTTTCCCTTCAATTGATAAAAGAGAATAGAAATACTGCTCTCAGAGCAACGACTTATGTACCATTCGAAAGGTGAGGAGTCTGGCTAAACGACACAGCTATTCCCGCCTTTTTTGGAAGTCCCGTTCGGGCACAATGCACGTGACTATGTTGCGAAATGAGATAAAATGACCTAAAAATGCGGTCAGGTTTCCCTTAAATTGATAAAAGAGAATAGAAATACTGCTCTCAGAGCAACGACATACATACCATTCGAAAGGTGAGGAGTTTGGCTACACGGCACAGCTATTCCTGCATTTTTTTGGAAGTCCCGTTCGGCCACAATGCACGTTACTAGTTTTAGAAATGAGATAAAATGACCTACAAATGCGGTCAGGTTTCCCTTAAATTGATAAAAGAGAATAGAAATACTGCTCTCAGAGCAACGACTTATGTACCATTCGAAAGGTGAGGAGTCTGGCTAAACGACACAGCACTTTCCGCCTTTTTTTGAAAGTCCCGTTCGGGCACAATGCACGTGACTATGTTGCGAAATGAGATAAAATGACCTAAAAATGCGGTCAGGTTTCCCTTAAATTGATAAAAGAGAACAGAAATACTGCTCTCAGAGCAACGACTTACATACCATTTGAAAGGTGAGAAGTTTGGCTACACGGCACAGCTATTCCTGCATTTTTGGGAAGTCCCGTTCGGCCACAATGCAGGTGACTAGGTTGAGAAATGAGATAAAATGACCTACAAATGCAGTCAGGTTTCCCTTCAATTGATAAAAGAGAATAGAAATACTGCTCTCAGAGCAACGACTTATGTACCATTCGAAAGGTGAGGAGTCTGGCTAAACGAAACAGCTATTCCCGCCTTTTTGGAAGTCCCGTTCCGGCACAATGCACGTGACTATGTTGCGAAATGAGATAAAATGACCTAAAATTGCGGTCAGGTTTCCCTTAAATTGATAAAAGAGAATAGAAATACTGCTCTCAGAGCAACGACTTACATACCATTCGAAAGGTGAGGAGTTTGGCTACACGGCACATCTATTCCTGCCTTTTTTGGAAGTCTCGTTCGGCCACAATGCACGTGACTATGTTGCGAAATGAGATAAAATGATCTAAAAATGCGGTCAGGTTTCCCTTAAATTGATAAAAGAGAATAGAAATACTGCTCTCAGAGCAACGACTTATGTACCATTCGAAAGGTGAGGAGTTTGGCTACACGGCGCAGCTATTCCTGCCTTTTTTGGAAGTCCCGTTCGGCCACAATGCACGTGACTAAGTTGAGAAATGAGATAAAATGACCTACAAATGCAGTAAGGTTTCCCTTAAACTGATAAAAGAGAATAGAAATACTGCTCTCAGAGCAACGACTTATGTATCATTCGAAAGGTGAGGAGTCTGGCTAAACGACACTGCTATTCCCGCCTTTGGTGGAAGTCCCGTTCGGGCACAATGCACGTGACTATGTTGCGAAATGAGATAAAATGATCTAAAAATGCGGTCAGGTTTCCCTTAAATTGATAAAAGAGAATAGAAATACTGCTCTCAGAGCAACGGCTTATGTACCATTCGAAAGGTGAGGAGTTTGGCTACACGGCACAGCTATTCCTGCCTTTTTTGGAAGTCCCGTTCGGCCACAATGCACGTGACTAGGTTGCGAAATGAGATAAAATGACCTACAAATGCGGTCAGGTTTCACTTAAATTGATAAAAGAGAATAGAAATACTGCTCTCAGAGCAACGGCTTATGTACCATTCGAAAGGTGAGGAGTTTGGCTACAAGGCACAGCTATTCCTGCCTTTTTTGGAAGTCCCGTTCGGGCACAATGCACGTGACTATGTTGCGAAATGAGATAAAATGACCTAAAAATGCGGTCAGGTTTCCCTTAAATTGATAAAAGAGAATAGAAATACTGCTCTCAGAGCAACGACTTATGTACCATTCGAAAGGTGAGGAGTTTGGCTAGACGACACAGCTATTCCTGCATTTTTTGGAAGTCACATTCTGCCATAATGCACGTGACTAAGTTGCGAAATGAGATAAAATGACCTAAAAATGCGGTCAGGTTTCCCTTAAATTGATAAAAGAGAATAGAAATACTGCTCTCAGAGCAACGACTTATGTACCATTCGAAAGGTGAGGAATTTGGCTACACGGCACAGCTATTCCTGTCTTTTTTGGAAGTCCCGTGCGGCCACAATGCACGTCACTAGGTTGAGAAATGAGATAAAATGACCTACAAATGCGGTCAGGTTTCCCATCAATTTTTAAAAGAGAATAGAAATACTGCTGTCATAGCAACGACTTATATACCATTCAAAAGGTGAGGAGTTTGGCTACACGGCACAGCTATTCCTTCCTTTTTTGTAAGTCCCGTTCGGCCACAATGCACCTGACTAGGTTGAGAAATGAGATAAAATGACCTACAAATGCAGTCAGGTTTCCCTTCAATTGATAAAAGAGAATAAAAATACTGCTCTCAGAGCAATGACTTATGTACCATTTGAAAGGTGAGGAGTCTGGCTAAACGACACAGCCATTCCCGCCTTTTTTGGAAGTCCCGTTCGGGCACAATGCACGTGACTATGTTGCGAAATGAGATAAAATGACCTAAAAATGCGGTCAGGTTTCCCTTAAATTGATAAAAGAGAATAGAAATACTGCTCTCAGAGCAACGACTTACATACCATTCGAAAGGTGAGGAGTTTGGCTATACGGCACAGCTATGCCTGCCTTTTTTGGAAGTCCCGTTCGGCCACAATGCACGTGACTAAGTTGAGAAATGAGATAAAATTACCTACAAATGCAGTCAGGTTTCCCTTCAATTGATAAAAGAGAATAGAAATACTGCTCTCAGAGCAACGACTTACATACCATTCGAAAGGTGAGGAGTTTGCCAACACGGCACAGCTATTCCTGCATTTTTTGGAAGTCCCGTTCGGCCACAATGCACGTGACTAGGTTGAGAAATGAGATAAAATGACCTACAAATGCGGTCAGGTTGCCCTTCAATTGATAAAAGAAAATAGAAATACTGCTCTCAGAGCAACGACTTATGTACCGTTCGAAAGGTGAGGAGTCTGGCTAAACGACACAGCTATTAACGCCTTTTTTTTCAATTGATAAAAGAGAATAGAAATACTGCTCTCAGAGCAACGACTTATGTACCATTCGCAAGGTGAGGAGTCTGGCTAAACGACACAGCTATTCCCGCCATTTTGGAAGTCCCGTTCGGGCACAATGCACGTGACTATGTTGCGAAATGAGATAAAATTACATAAAAATGCGGTCAGGTTTCCCTTAAATTGATAAAAGAAAATAGAAATACTGCTCTCTGAGCAACGACTTATGTACCATTCGAAATGTGAGGAGTTTGGCTACACGGCACAGCTATTCCTGCATTTTTTGGAAGTCCCGTTCGGCCACAATGCACGTGACTAGGTTGAGAAATGAGATAAAATGACCTACAAATGCAGTCAGGTTTCCCTTCAATTGATAAAAGAGAATAGAAATACTGCTCTCAGAGCAACGACTTATGTACCATTCGAAAGGAGAGGAGTCTGGCTAAACGACACAGCTATTCCCGCCATTTTGGAAGTCCCGTTCGGGCACAATGCACGTGACTATGTTGCGAAATGAGATAAAATGGCCTACAAATGCAGTCAGGTTTCCCTTCAATTGATAAAAGAGAATAGAAATACTGCTCTCAGAGCAACGACTTATGT
>CATIYB010000025.1:0-86436 GCA_949715645.1 Portevinia maculata | reverse complement strand
TAGATAATTTAATCTAGAATTCAGTCATATTTATTTTATCGCTGTAGGTCAACTGGTTTGGCAGATATCGAAGAAATAGTGCAGGATTATGTTGGTTTTTTTTTGTATCTAAAATTAAAATCTATTAATGCCACTTTATAGATAATTTAATCTAGAATTCAGTCATATTTATTTTATCGCTGTAGGTCAACTGGTTTGGCAGATATCGAAGAAAGAGTGCAGGATAATGTTGGTTTTTTTTTGTATCTAAAACAAAAATCTCTTAATGCCACTTTATAGATAATTTAATCTAAAATTCAGTCATATTTATTTTATCGCTGTAGGTTAACTGGTTTGGCAAATATCGAAGAAATAGTGCAGAATGTTGTTGGTTTTTTTTGTATCTAAAACAATAATCTATTTATGCAACTTTATAGATAATTTAATCTAGAATTCAGTCATATTTATTTTATCGCTGTAGGTCAACTGGTTTGGCAGATATCGAAGAAATAGTGCAGGATAATGTTGGTTTTTTTTTTTGTATCTAAAATTAAAATCTATTAATGCCACTTTATAGATAATTTAATCTGGAATTCAGTCATATTTATTTTATCGCTGTAGGTCAACTGGTTTGGCAGATATTGAAGAAATAGTGCAGGATAATGTTGGTTTTTTTTTGTATCTAAAACAAAAATCTATTAATTCCACTTTATAGATAATTTAATCTAGAATTCAGTCATATTTATTTTATCGCTGTAGGTCAACTGGTTTGGCAGATATCGAAGAAATAGTGCAGGATAATGTTGGTTTTTTTTTGTATCTAAAATTGAAATCTATTAATGCCACTTTATAGATAATTTAATCTAGAATTCAGTCATATTTATTTTATCGCTGTAGGTCAACTGGTTTGGCAGATATCGAAGAAATAGTGCAGGATAATGTTGGTTTTTTTTTGTATCTAAAACAAAAATCTATTAATGCCACTTTATAGATAATTTAATCTAGAATTCAGTCATATTTATTTTATCGCTGTAGGTCAACTGGTTTGGCAGATATCGAAGAAATAGTGCAGAATGTTGTTGGTTTTTTTTTGTATCTAAAACAAAAATCTATTTATGCAACTTTATAGATAATTTAATCTAGAATTCAGTCATATTTATTTTATCGCTGTAGGTCAACTGGTTTGGCAGATATCGAAGAAATAGTGCAGGATAATGTTGGTTTTTTTTTGTATCTAAAACAAAAATCTCTTAATGCCACTTTATAGATAATTTAATCTAGAATTCAGTCATATTTATTTTATCGCTGTAGGTCAACTGGTTTGGCAAATATCGAAGAAATAGTGCAGAATGTTGTTGGTTTTTTTTTGTATCTAAAACAAAAATCTATTTATGCAACTTTATAGATAATTTAATCTAGAATTCAGTCATATTTATTTTATCGCTGTAGGTCAACTGGTTTGGCAGATATCGAAGAAATAGTGCAGGATAATGTTGGTTTTTTTTTTGTATCTAAAATTAAAATCTATTAATGCCACTTTATAGATAATTTAATCTGGAATTCAGTCATATTTATTTTATCGCTGTAGGTCAACTGGTTTGGCAGATATCGAAGAAATAGTGCAGGATAATGTTGGTTTTTTTTTGTATCTAAAACAAAAATCTATTAATGCCACTTTATAGATAATTTAATCTAGAATTCAGTCATATTTATTTTATCGCTGTAGGTCAACTGGTTTGGCAGATATCGAAGAAATAGTGCAGAATGTTGTTGGTTTTTTTTTGTATCTAAAACAAAAATCTATTTATGCAACTTTATAGATAATTTAATCTAGAATTCAGTCATATTTATTTTATCGCTGTAGGTCAACTGGTTTGGCAGATATCGAAGAAATAGTGCAGGATAATGTTGGTTTTTTTTTGTATCTAAAACAAAAATCTCTTAATGCCACTTTATAGATAATTTAATCTAGAATTCAGTCATATTTATTTTATCGCTGTAGGTCAACTGGTTTGGCAGATATCGAAGAAATAGTGCAGGATAATGTTGGTTTTTTTTTTGTATCTAAAATTGAAATCTATTAATGCCACTTTATAGATAATTTAATCTAGAATTCAGTCATATTTATTTTATCGCTGTAGGTCAACTGGTTTGGCAGATATCGAAGAAATAGTGCAGAATAATGTTGGTTTTTTTTTGTATCTAAAACAAAAATCTATTAATGCCACTTTATAGATAATTTAATCTAGAATTCAGTCATATTTATTTTATCGCTATAGGTCATCTGGTTTGGCAGATATCGAAGAAATAGTGCAGAATGTTGTTGGTTTTTTTTTGTATCTAAAACAAAAATCTATTTATGCAACTTTATAGATAATTTAATCTAGAATTCAGTCATATTTATTTTATCGCTGTAGGTCAACTGGTTTGGCAGATATCGAAGAAATAGTGCAGAATGTTGTTGGTTTTTTTTTGTATCTAAAACAAAAATCTATTTATGCAACTTTATAGATAATTTAATCTAGAATTCAGTCATATTTATTTTATCGCTGTAGGTCAACTGGTTTGGCAGATATCGAAGAAATAGTGCAGAATGTTGTTGGTTTTTTTTTGTATCCAAAACAAAAATCTATTTATGCAACTTTATAGATAATTTAATCTAGAATTCAGTCATATTTATTTTATCGCTGTAGGTCAACTGGTTTGGCAGATATCGAAGAAACAGTGCAGGATAATGTTGGTTTTTTTTTTTGTATCTAAAATTAAAATCTATTAATGCCACTTTATAGACAATTTAATCTGGAATTCAGTCATATTTATTTTATCGCTGTAGGTCAACTGGTTTGGCAGATATCGAAGAAATAGTGCAGGATAATGTTGGTTTTTTTTTGTATCTAAAACAAAAATCTATTAATGCCACTTTATAGATAATTTAATCTAGAATTCAATCATATTTATTTTATCGCTGTAGGTCAACTGGTTTGGCAGATATCGAAGAAATAGTGCAGAATGTTGTTGGTTTTTTTTGTATCTAAAACAAAAATCTATTTATGCAACTTTATAGATAATTTAATCTAGAATTCAGTCATATTTATTTTATCGCTGTAGGTCAACTGGTTTGGCAGATATCGAAGAAATAGTGCAGGATAATGTTGGTTTTTTTTTGTATCTAAAATTGAAATCTATTAATGCCACTTTATAGATAATTTAATCTAGAATTCAGTCATATTTATTTTATCGCTGTAGGTCAACTGGTTTGGCAGATATCGAAGAAATAGTGCAGGATAATGTTGGTTTTTTTTTGTATCTAAAACAAAAATCTATTAATGCCACTTTATAGATAATTTAATCTAGAATTCAGTCATATTTATTTTATCGCTGTAGGTCAACTGGTTTGGCAGATATCGAAGAAATAGTGCAGAATGTTGTTGGTTTTTTTTTTGTAACTAAAACAAAAATCTATTTATGCAACTTTATAGATAATTTAATCTAGAATTCAGTCATATTTATTTTATCGCTGTAGGTCAACTGGTTTGGCAGATATCGAAGAAATAGTGCAGAATGTTGTTGGTTTTTTTTGTATTTAAAACAAAAATCTATTTATGCAACTTTATAGATAATTTAATCTAGAATTCAGTCATATTTATTTTATCGCTGTAGGTCAACTGGTTTGGCAGATATCGAAGAAATAGTGCAGAATGTTGTTGGTTTTTTTTTGTATCCAAAACAAAAATCTATTTATGCAACTTTATAGATAATTTAATCTAGAATTCAGTCATATTTATTTTATCGCTGTAGGTCAACTGGTTTGGCAGATATCGAAGAAATAGTGCAGGATAATGTTGGTTTTTTTTTTGTATCTAAAATTAAAATCTATTAATGCCACTTTATAGATAATTTAATCTAGAATTCAATCATATTTATTTTATCGCTGTAGGTCAACTGGTTTGGCAGATATCGAAGAAATAGTGCAGAATGTTGTTGGTTTTTTTTGTATTTAAAACAAAAATCTATTTATGCAACTTTATAGATAATTTAATCTAGAATTCAGTCATATTTATTTTATCGCTGTAGGTCAACTGGTTTGGCAGATATCGAAGAAATAGTGCAGAATGTTGTTGGTTTTTTTTTGTATCTAAAACAAAAATCTATTTATGCAACTTTATAGATAATTTAATCTAGAATTCAGTCATATTTATTTTATCGCTGTAGGTCAGCTGGTTTGGCAGATATCGAAGAAATAGTGCAGGATAATGTTGGTTTTTTTTTGTATCTAAAATTGAAATCTATTAATGCCACTTTATAGATAATTTAATCTAGAATTCAGTCATATTTATTTTATCGCTGTAGGTCAACTGGTTTGGCAGATATCGAAGAAATAGTGCAGGATAATGTTGGTTTTTTTTTGTATCTAAAACAAAAATCTATTAATGCCACTTTATAGATAATTTAATCTAGAATTCAGTCATATTTATTTTATCGCTGTAGGTCAACTGGTTTGGCAGATATCGAAGAAATAGTGCAGAATGTTGTTGGTTTTTTTTTGTATCTAAAACAAAAATCTATTTATGCAACTTTATAATAATTTAATCTAGAATTCAGTCATATTTATTTTATCGCTGTAGGTCAACTGGTTTGGCAGATATCGAAGAAATAGTGCAGAATGTTGTTGGTTTTTTTTGTATTTAAAACAAAAATCTATTTATGCAACTTTATAGATAATTTAATCTAGAATTCAGTCATATTTATTTTATCGCTGTAGGTCAACTGGTTTGGCAGATATCGAAGAAATAGTGCAGAATGTTGTTGGTTTTTTTTTGTATCTAAAACAAAAATCTATTTATGCAACTTTATAGATAATTTAATCTAGAATTCAGTCATATTTATTTTATCGCTGTAGGTCAGCTGGTTTGGCAGATATCGAAGAAATAGTGCAGGATAATGTTGGTTTTTTTTTGTATCTAAAATTAAAATCTATTAATGCCACTTTATAGATAATTTAATCTAGAATTCAATAAATAAATAGTGCAGAATGTTGTTGGTTTTTTTTTGTATCTAAAACAAAAATCTATTTATGCAACTTTATAGATAATTTAATCTAGAATTCAGTCATATTTATTTTATCGCTGTAGGTCAACTGGTTTGGCAGATATCGAAGAAATAGTGCAGGATAATGTTGGTTTTTTTTTGTATCTAAAATTAAAATCTATTAATGCCACTTTATAGATAATTTAATCTAGAATTCAGTCATATTTATTTTATCGCTGTAGGTCAACTGGTTTGGCAGATATCGAAGAAATAGTGCAGGATAATGTTGGTTTTTTTTTGTATCTAAAATTAAAATCTATTAATGCCACTTTATAGATAATTTAATCTAGAATTCAATAAATAAATAGTGCAGAATGTTGTTAGTTTTTTTTTGTATCTAAAACAAAAATCTATTTATGCAACTTTATAGATAATTTAATCTAGAATTCAGTCATATTTATTTTATCGCTGTAGGTCAACTGGTTTGGCAGATATCGAAGAAATAGTGCAGGACAATGTTGGTTTTTTTTTGTATCTAAAACAAAAATCTATTAATTCCACTTTATAGATAATTTAATCTAGAATTCAGTCATATTTATTTTATCGCTATAGGTCATCTGGTTTGGCAGATATCGAAGAAATAGTGCAGAATGTTGTTGGTTTTTTTTGTATCTAAAACAAAAATCTATTTATGCAACTTTATAGATAATTTAATCTAGAATTCAGTCATATTTATTTTATCGCTGTAGGTCAACTGGTTTGGCAGATATCGAAGAAATAGTGCAGAATGTTGTTGGTTTTTTTTTGTATCTAAAACAAAAATCTATTTATGCAACTTTATAGATAATTTAATCTAGAATTCAGTCATATTTATTTTATCGCTGTAGGTCAACTGGTTTGGCAGATATCGAAGAAATAGTGCAGAATGTTGTTGGTTTTTTTTTGTATCTAAAACAAAAATCTATTTATGCAACTTTATAGATAATTTAATCTAGAATTCAGTCATATTTATTTTATCGCTGTAGGTCAACTGGTTTGGCAGATATCGAAGAAATAGTGCAGGATAATGTTGGTTTTTTTTTGTATCTAAAATTAAAATCTATTAATGCCACTTTATAGATAATTTAATCTAGAATTCAGTCATATTTATTTTATCGCTGTAGGTCAACTGGTTTGGCAGATATCGAAGAAATAGTGCAGGATAATGTTGGTTTTTTTTTTGTATCTAAAACAAAAATCTATTAATGCCACTTTATAGATAATTTAATCTAGAATTCAGTCATATTTATTTTATCGCTATAGGTCATCTGGTTTGGCAGATATCGAAGAAATAGTGCAGAATGTTGTTGGTTTTTTTTTGTATCTAAAACAAAAATCTATTTATGCAACTTTATAGATAATTTAATCTAGAATTCAGTCATATTTATTTTATCGCTGTAGGTCAACTGGTTTGGCAGATATCGAAGAAATAGTGCAGAATGTTGTTGGTTTTTTTTGTATCTAAAACAAAAATCTATTTATGCAACTTTATAGATAATTTAATCTAGAATTCAGTCATATTTATTTTATCGCTGTAGGTCAACTGGTTTGGCAGATATCGAAGAAATAGTGCAGAATGTTGTTGGTTTTTTTTTGTATCCAAAACAAAAATCTATTTATGCAACTTTATAGATAATTTAATCTATAATTCAGTCATATTTATTTTATCGCTGTAGGTCAACTGGTTTGGCAGATATCGAAGAAATAGTGCAGGATAATGTTGGTTTTTTTTTTTTGTATCTAAAATTAAAATCTATTAATGCCACTTTATAGATAATTTAATCTGGAATTCAGTCATATTTATTTTATCGCTGTAGGTCAACTGGTTTGGCAGATATCGAAGAAATAGTGCAGGATAATGTTGGTTTTTTTTTGTATCTTATACAAAAATCTATTAATGCCACTTTATAGATAATTTAATCTAGAATTCAATCATATTTATTTTATCGCTGTAGGTCAACTGGTTTGGCAGATATCGAAGAAATAGTGCAGAATGTTGTTGGTTTTTTTTGTATCTAAAACAAAAATCTATTTATGCAACTTTATAGATAATTTAATCTAGAATTCAGTCATATTTATTTTATCGCTGTAGGTCAACTGGTTTGGCAGATATCGAAGAAATAGTGCAGGATAATGTTGGTTTTTTTTTGTATCTAAAATTGAAATCTATTAATGCCACTTTTTAGATAATTTAATCTAGAATTCAGTCATATTTATTTTATCGCTGTAGGTCAACTGGTTTGGCAGATATCGAAGAAATAGTGCAGGATAATGTTGGTTTTTTTTTGTATCTAAAACAAAAATCTATTAATGCCACTTTATAGATAATTTAATCTAGAATTCAGTCATATTTATTTTATCGCTGTAGGTCAAATGGTTTGGCAGATATCGAAGAAATAGTGCAGAATGTTGTTGGTTTTTTTTTGTATCTAAAACAAAAATCTATTTATGCAACTTTATAATAATTTAATCTAGAATTCAGTCATATTTATTTTATCGCTGTAGGTCAACTGGTTTGGCAGATATCGAAGAAATAGTGCAGAATGTTGTTGGTTTTTTTTGTATTTAAAACAAAAATCTATTTATGCAACTTTATAGATAATTTAATCTAGAATTCAGTCATATTTATTTTATCGCTGTAGGTCAACTGGTTTGGCAGATATCGAAGAAATAGTGCAGAATGTTGTTGGTTTTTTTTTGTATCTAAAACAAAAATCTATTTATGCAACTTTATAGATAATTTAATCTAGAATTCAGTCATATTTATTTTATCGCTGTAGGTCAGCTGGTTTGGCAGATATCGAAGAAATAGTGCAGGATAATGTTGGTTTTTTTTTGTATCTAAAATTAAAATCTATTACTGTCACTTTATAGATAATTTAATCTAGAATTCAGTCATATTTATTTTATCGCTGTAGGTCAACTGGTTTGGCAGATATCGAAGAAATAGTGCAGGATAATGTTGGTTTTTTTTTGTATCTAAAACAAAAATCTATTAATGCCACTTTATAGATAATTCAATCTAGAATTCAGTCATATTTATTTTATCGCTGTAGGTCAACTGGTTTGGCAGATATCGAAGAAATAGTGCAGAATGTTGTTGGTTTTTTTTTTGTATCTAAAACAAAAATCTATTTATGCAACTTTATAGATAATTTAATCTAGAATTCAGTCATATTTATTTTATCGCTGTAGGTCAACTGGTTTGGCAGATATCGAAGAAATAGTGCAGGATAATGTTGGTTTTTTTTTGTATCTAAAATTAAAATCTATTAATGCCACTTTATAGATAATTTAATCTAGAATTCAGTCATATTTATTTTATCGCTGTAGGTCAACTGGTTTGGCAGATATCGAAGAAATAGTGCAGGATAATGTTGGTTTTTTTTTGTATCTAAAATTAAAATCTATTAATGCCACTTTATAGATAATTTAATCTAGAATTCAATAAATAAATAGTGCAGAATGTTGTTGGTTTTTTTTGTATCTAAAACAAAAATCTATTTATGCAACTTTATAGATAATTTAATCTAGAATTCAGTCATATTTATTTTATCGCTGTAGGTCAACTGGTTTGGCAGATATCGAAGAAATAGTGCAGGATAATGTTGGTTTTTTTTTGTATCTAAAACAAAAATCTATTAATGCCACTTTATAGATAATTTAATCTAGAATTCAGTCATATTTATTTTATCGCTATAGGTCATCTGGTTTGGCAGATATCGAAGAAATAGTGCAGAATGTTGTTGGTTTTTTTTTGTATCTAAAACAAAAATCTATTTATGCAACTTTATAGATAATTTAATCTAGAATTCAGTCATATTTATTTTATCGCTGTAGGTCAACTGGTTTGGCAGATATCGAAGAAATAGTGCAGAATGTTGTTGGTTTTTTTTTGTATCTAAAACAAAAATCTATTTATGCAACTTTATAGATAATTTAATCTAGAATTCAGTCATATTTATTTTATCGCTGTAGGTCAGCTGGTTTGGCAGATATCGAAGAAATAGTGCAGGATAATGTTGGTTTTTTTTTGTATCTAAAATTAAAATCTATTACTGCCACTTTATAGATAATTTAATCTAGAATTCAGTCATATTTATTTTATCGCTGTAGGTCAACTGGTTTGGCAGATATCGAAGAAATAGTGCAGGATAATGTTGGTTTTTTTTTGTATCTAAAACAAAAATCTATTAATGCCACTTTATAGATAATTCAATCTAGAATTCAGTCATATTTATTTTATCGCTGTAGGTCAACTGGTTTGGCAGATATCGAAGAAATAGTGCAGAATGTTGTTGGTTTTTTTTTGTATCTAAAACAAAAATCTATTTATGCAACTTTATAGATAATTTAATCTAGAATTCAGTCATATTTATTTTATCGCTGTAGGTCAACTGGTTTGGCAGATATCGAAGAAATAGTGCAGGATAATGTTGGTTTTTTTTTTGTATCTAAAATTAAAATCTATTAATGCCACTTTATAGATAATTTAATCTAGAATTCAGTCATATTTATTTTATCGCTGTAGGTCAACTGGTTTGGCAGATATCGAAGAAATAGTGCAGGATAATGTTGGTTTTTTTTTGTATCTAAAATTAAAATCTATTAATGCCACTTTATAGATAATTTAATCTGGAATTCAGTCATATTTATTTTATCGCTGTAGGTCAACTGGTTTGGCAGATATCGAAGAAATAGTGCAGGATAATGTTGGTTTTTTTTTGTATCTAAAACAAAAATCTATTAATGCCACTTTATAGATAATTTAATCTAGAATTCAGTCATATTTATTTTATCGCTGTAGGTCAACTGGTTTGGCAGATATCGAGGAAATAGTGCAGAATGTTGTTGGTTTTTTTTTGTATCTAAAACAAAAATCTATTTATGCAAATTTATAGATAATTTAATCTAGAATTCAGTCATATTTATTTTATCGCTGTAGGTCAACTGGTTTGGCAGATATCGAAGAAATAGTGCAGGATAATGTTGGTTTTTTTTTGTATCTAAAATTGAAATCTATTAATGCCGCTTTATAGATAATTTAATCTAGAATTCAGTCATATTTATTTTATCGCTGTAGGTCAACTGGTTTGGCAGATATCGAAGAAATAGTGCAGGATAATGTTGGTTTTTTTTTGTATCTAAAACAAAAATCTATTTATGCCACTTTATAGATAATTTAATCTAGAATTCAGTCATATTTATTTTATCGCTGTAGGTCAACTGGTTTGGCAGATATCGAAGAAATAGTGCAGAATGTTGTTGGTTTTTTTTTTGTATCTAAAACAAAAATCTATTTATGCAACTTTATAGATAATTTAATCTAGAATTCAGTCATATTTATTTTATCGCTGTAGGTCAACTGGTTTGGCAGATATCGAAGAAATAGTGCAGGATAATGTTGGTTTTTTTTTGTATCTAAAATTAAATTCTATTAATGCCACTTTATAGATAATTTAATCTAGAATTCAGTCATATTTATTTTATCGCTGTAGGTCAACTGGTTTGGCAGATATCGAAGAAATAGTGGAGGATAATGTTGGTTTTTTTTTGTATCTAAAACAAAAATCTATTAATGCCACTTTATATTTAGATAATTTAATCTAGAATTCAGTCATATTTATTTTATCGCTATAGGTCAACTGGTTTGGCAGATATCGAAGAAATAGTGCAGAATGTTGTTGGTTTTTTTTTGTATCTAAAACAAAAATCTAGTTATGCAACTTTATAGATAATTTAATCTAGAATTCAGTCATATTTATTTTATCGCTGTAGGTCAACTGGTTTGGCAGATATCGAAGAAATAGTGCAGAATGTTGTTGGTTTTTTTTTGTATCTAAAACAAAAATCTATTTATGCAACTTTATAGATAATTTAATCTAGAATTCAGTCATATTTATTTTATCGCTGTAGGTCAACTGGTTTGGCAGATATCGAAGAAATAGTGCAGAATGTTGTTGGTTTTTTTTTGTATCTAAAACAAAAATCTATTTATGCAACTTTATAGATAATTTAATCTAGAATTCAGTCATATTTATTTTATCGCTGTAGGTCAGCTGGTTTGGCAGATATCGAAGAAATAGTGCAGGATAATGTTGGTTTTTTTTTGTATCTAAAATTAAAATCTATTACTGCCACTTTATAGATAATTTAATCTAGAATTCAGTCATATTTATTTTATCGCTGTAGGTCAACTGGTTTGGCAGATATCGAAGAAATAGTGCAGGATAATGTTGGTTTTTTTTTGTATCTAAAATTAAAAACTATTAATGCCACTTTATAGATAATTTAATCTAGAATTCAGTCATATTTATTTTATCGCTGTAGGTCAACTGGTTTGGCAGATATCGAAGAAATAGTGCAGGATAATGTTGGTTTTTTTTTGTATCTAAAACAAAAATCTATTAATGCCACTTTATAGATAATTTAATCTAGAATTCAGTCATATTTATTTTATCGCTATAGGTCATCTGGTTTGGCAGATATCGAAGAAATAGTGCAGAATGTTGTTGGTTTTTTTTTGTATCTAAAACAAAAATCTATTTATGCAACTTTATAGATAATTTAATCTAGAATTCAGTCATATTTATTTTATCGCTGTAGGTCAACTGGTTTGGCAGATATCGAAGAAATAGTGCAGAATGTTGTTGGTTTTTTTTTGTATCTAAAACAGAAATCTATTTATGCAACTTTATAGATAATTTAATCTAGAATTCAGTCCTATTTATTTTATCGCTGTAGGTCAGCTGGTTTGGCAGATATCGAAGAAATAGTGCAGGATAATGTTGGTTTTTTTTTGTATCTAAAATTAAAATCTATTACTGCCACTTTATAGATAATTTAATCTAGAATTCAGTCATATTTATTTTATCGCTGTAGGTCAACTGGTTTGGCAGATATCGAAGAAATAGTGCAGGATAATGTTGGTTTTTTTTTGTATCTAAAACAAAAATCTATTAATGCCACTTTATAGATAATTCAATCTAGAATTCAGTCATATTTATTTTATCGCTGTAGGTCAACTGGTTTGGCAGATATCGAAGAAATAGTGCAGAATGTTGTTGGTTTTTTTTTGTATCTAAAACAAAAATCTATTTATGCAACTTTATAGATAATTTAATCTAGAATTCAGTCATATTTATTTTATCGCTGTAGGTCAACTGGTTTGGCAGATATCGAAGAAATAGTGCAGGATAATGTTGGTTTTTTTTTGTATCTAAAATTAAAATATATTAATGCCACTTTATAGATAATTTAATCTAGAATTCAGTCATATTTATTTTATCGCTGTAGGTCAACTGGTTTGGCAGATATCGAAGAAATAGTGCAGGATAATGTTGGTTTTTTTTTGTATCTAAAACAAAAATCTCTTAATGCCACTTTATAGATAATTTAATCTAGAATTCAGTCATATTTATTTTATCGCTGTAGGTCAACTGGTTTGGCAAATATCGAAGAAATAGTGCAGAATGTTGTTGGTTTTTTTTTGTATCTAAAACAAAAATCTATTTATGCAACTTTATAGATAATTTAATCTAGAATTCAGTCATATTTATTTTATCGCTGTAGGTCAACTGGTTTGGCAGATATCGAAGAAATAGTGCAGGATAATGTTGGTTTTTTTTTTGTATCTAAAATTAAAATCTATTAATGCCACTTTATAGATAATTTAATCTGGAATTCAGTCATATTTATTTTATCGCTGTAGGTCAACTGGTTTGGCAGATATCGAAGAAATAGTGCAGGATAATGTTGGTTTTTTTTTGTATCTAAAACAAAAATCTATTAATGCCACTTTATAGATAATTTAATCTAGAATTCAGTCATATTTATTTTATCGCTGTAGGTCAACTGGTTTGGCAGATATCGAGGAAATAGTGCAGAATGTTGTTGGTTTTTTTTTTGTATCTAAAACAAAAATCTATTTATGCAACTTTATAGATAATTTAATCTAGAATTCAGTCATATTTATTTTATCGCTGTAGGTCAACTGGTTTGGCAGATATCGAAGAAATAGTGCAGGATAATGTTGGTTTTTTTTTGTATCTAAAATTGAAATCTATTAATGCCACTTTATAGATAATTTAATCTAGAATTCAGACATATTTATTTTATCGCTGTAGGTCAACTGGTTTGGCAGATATCGAAGAAATAGTGCAGGATAATGTTGGTTTTTTTTTGTATCTAAAACAAAAATCTATTTATGCCACTTTATAGATAATTTAATCTAGAATTCAGTCATATTTATTTTATCGCTGTAGGTCAACTGGTTTGGCAGATATCGAAGAAATAGTGCAGAATGTTGTTGGTTTTTTTTTGTATCTAAAACAAAAATCTATTTATGCAACTTTATAGATAATTTAATCTAGAATTCAGTCATATTTATTTTATCGCTGTAGGTCAACTGGTTTGGCAGATATCGAAGAAATAGTGCAGGATAATGTTGGTTTTTTTTTTGTATCTAAAATTAAAATCTCTTAATGCCACTTTATAGATAATTTAATCTAGAATTCAGTCATATTTATTTTATCGCTGTAGGTCAACTGGTTTGGCAAATATCGAAGAAATAGTGCAGAATGTTGTTGGTTTTTTTTTGTATCTAAAACAAAAATCTATTTATGCAACTTTATAGATAATTTAATCTAGAATTCAGTCATATTTATTTTATCGCTGTAGGTCAACTGGTTTGGCAGATATCGAAGAAATAGTGCAGGATAATGTTGGTTTTTTTTTGTATCTAAAATTGAAATCTATTAATGCCACTTTATAGATAATTTAATCTAGAATTCAGACATATTTATTTTATCGCTGTAGGTCAACTGGTTTGGCAGATATCGAAGAAATAGTGCAGGATAATGTTGGTTTTTTTTTGTATCTAAAACAAAAATCTATTTATGCCACTTTATAGATAATTTAATCTAGAATTCAGTCATATTTATTTTATCGCTGTAGGTCAACTGGTTTGGCAGATATCGAAGAAATAGTGCAGAATGTTGTTGGTTTTTTTTTGTATCTAAAACAAAAATCTATTTATGCAACTTTATAGATAATTTAATCTAGAATTCAGTCATATTTATTTTATCGCTGTAGGTCAACTGGTTTGGCAGATATCGAAGAAATAGTGCAGGATAATGTTGGTTTTTTTTTTGTATCTAAAATTAAAATCGATTAATGCCACTTTATAGATAATTTAATCTAGAATTCAGTCATATTTATTTTATCGCTGTAGGTCAACTGGTTTGGCAGATATCGAAGAAATAGTGCAGGATAATGTTGGTTTTTTTTTGTATCTAAAACAAAAATCTATTAATGCCACTTTATAGATAATTTAATCTAGAATTCAGTCATATTTATTTTATCGCTATAGGTCAACTGGTTTGGCAGATATCGAAGAAATAGTGCAGAATGTTGTTGGTTTTTTTTTGTATCTAAAACAAAAATCTATTTATGCAACTTTATAGATAATTTAATCTAGAATTCAGTCATATTTATTTTATCGCTGTAGGTCAACTGGTTTGGCAGATATCGAAGAAATAGTGCAGAATGTTGTTGGTTTTTTTTTGTATCTAAAACAAAAATCTATTTATGCAACTTTATAGATAATTTAATCTAGAATTCAGTCATATTTATTTTATCGCTGTAGGTCAGCTGGTTTGGCAGATATCGAAGAAATAGTGCAGGATAATGTTGGTTTTTTTTTGTATCTAAAATTAAAATCTATTACTGCCACTTTATAGATAATTTAATCTAGAATTCAGTCATATTTATTTTATCGCTGTAGGTCAACTGGTTTGGCAGATATCGAAGAAATAGTGCAGGATAATGTTGTTTTTTTTTTTGTATCTAAAATTAAAATCTATTAATGCCACTTTATAGATAATTTAATCTAGAATTCAGTCATATTTATTTTATCGCTGTAGGTCAACTGGTTTGGCAGATATCGAAGAAATAGTGCAGGATAATGTTGGTTTTTTTTTTGTATCTAAAATTAAAATCTTTATAAAGGGTGATTTTTTAAGAGCTTGAGAACTTTTTTTAAAAAAAAAACGCATAAAATTTGCAAAATCTCATCGATTCTTTATTTGAAACGTTAGATTGGTCCATGACATTTACTTTTTGAAGATAATTTCATTTAAATGTTGACCGCGGCTGCGTCTTAGGTGGTCCATTCGGAAAGTCCAATTTTGGGTAACTTTTTCGAGCATTTCGGCCGGAATAGCCCGAATTTCTTCGGAAATGTTGTCTTCCAAAGCTGGAATAGTTGCTGGCTTATTTGTGTAGACTTTAGACTTGACGTAGCCCCACAAAAAATAGTCTAAAGGCGTCAAATCGCATGATCTTGGTGGCCAACTTACCGGTCCATTCCTTGAGATGAATTGTTCTCCGAAGTTTTCCCTCAAAATGGCCATAGAATCGCGAGCTGTGTGGCATGTAGCGCCATCTTGTTGAAACCACATGTCAACCAAGTTCAGTTCTTCCATTTTTGGCAACAAAAAGTTTGTTAGCATTGAACGATAGCGATCGCCATTCACCGTAACGTTGCGTCCAACAGCATCTTTGAAAAAATACGGTCCAATGATTCCACCAGCGTACAAACCACACCAAACAGTGCATTTTTTGGGATGCATGGGCAGTTCTTGAACGGCTTCTGGTTGCTCTTCACTCCAAATGCGGCAATTGTGCTTATTTACGTAGCCATTCAACCAGAAATGAGCCTCAGCGCTGAACAAAATTTGTCGATAAAAAAGCGGATTTTCTGCAACTTTTCTAGGGCCCATTCACTGAAAATTCGACGTTGTGGCAGATCGTTCGGCTTCAGTTCTTGCACGAGCTGTATTTTATACGGTTTTACACCAAGATCTTTGCGTAAAATCTTCATGTGGTCGAATAACACAAACCCAATTGCTGCGAACGGCGACGAATCGACATTTCACGGTCTTCAGCAACACTCTCAGAAACAGACGCAATATTCTCTTCTGTACGCACTGTACACATTCGTGTGGTTGGTTTAATGTCCAATAAAGTAAACTGAGTGCGAAACTTGGTCACAGTCGCATTAATTGTTTGCTCACTTGTCGATTATGTAGACCATAAATCGGACGTAAAGCGCGAAACACATTTCGAACCGAACACTGATTTTGGTAATAAAATTCTATGATTTTCAAGCGTTGCTCGTTAGTAAGTCTATTCATGATGAAATGTCAAAGCATACTGAGCATCTTTCTCTTTGACACCATGTCTGAAATCCCGCGTGATCTGTCAAATACTAATGCATGAAAATCGTAACCTTAAAAAAATCACCCTTTAGATAATTTAATCTAGAATTCAGTCATATTTATTTTATCGCTATAGGTCAACTGGTTTGGCAGATATCGAAGAAATAGTGCAGAATGTTGTTGGTTTTTTTTTGTATCTAAAACAAAAATCTAGTTATGCAACTTTATAGATAATTTAATCTAGAATTCAGTCATATTTATTTTATCGCTGTAGGTCAACTGGTTTGGCAGATATCGAAGAAATAGTGCAGAATGTTGTTGGTTTTTTTTTTGTATCTAAAACAAAAATCTATTTATGCAACTTTATAGATAATTTAATCTAGAATTCAGTCATATTTATTTTATCGCTGTAGGTCAACTGGTTTGGCAGATATCGAAGAAATAGTGCAGAATGTTGTTGGTTTTTTTTTGTATCTAAAACAAAAATCTATTTATGCAACTTTATAGATAATTTAATCTAGAATTCAGTCATATTTATTTTATCGCTGTAGGTCAGCTGGTTTGGCAGATATCGAAGAAATAGTGCAGGATAATGTTGGTTTTTTTTTTGTATCTAAAATTAAAATCTATTACTGCCACTTTATAGATAATTTAATCTAGAATTCAGTCATATTTATTTTATCGCTGTAGGTCAACTGGTTTGGCAGATATCGAAGAAATAGTGCAGGATAATGTTGGTTTTTTTTTGTATCTAAAATTAAAAACTATTAATGCCACTTTATAGATAATTTAATCTAGAATTCAGTCATATTTATTTTATCGCTGTAGGTCAACTGGTTTGGCAGATATCGAAGAAATAGTGCAGGATAATGTTGGTTTTTTTTTGTATCTAAAACAAAAATCTATTAATGCCACTTTATAGATAATTTAATCTAGAATTCAGTCATATTTATTTTATCGCTATAGGTCATCTGGTTTGGCAGATATCGAAGAAATAGTGCAGAATGTTGTTGGTTTTTTTTTGTATCTAAAACAAAAATCTATTTATGCAACTTTATAGATAATTTAATCTAGAATTCAGTCATATTTATTTTATCGCTGTAGGTCAACTGGTTTGGCAGATATCGAAGAAATAGTGCAGAATGTTGTTGGTTTTTTTTTGTATCTAAAACAAAAATCTATTTATGCAACTTTATAGATAATTTAATCTAGAATTCAGTCCTATTTATTTTATCGCTGTAGGTCAGCTGGTTTGGCAGATATCGAAGAAATAGTGCAGGATAATGTTGGTTTTTTTTTGTATCTAAAATTAAAATCTATTACTTCCACTTTATAGATAATTTAATCTAGAATTCAGTCATATTTATTTTATCGCTGTAGGTCAACTGGTTTGGCAGATATCGAAGAAATAGTGCAGGATAATGTTGGTTTTTTTTTGTATCTAAAACAAAAATCTATTAATGCCACTTTATAGATAATTCAATCTAGAATTCAGTCATATTTATTTTATCGCTGTAGGTCAACTGGTTTGGCAGATATCGAAGAAATAGTGCAGAATGTTGTTGGTTTTTTTTTGTATCTAAAACAAAAATCTATTTATGCAACTTTATAGATAATTTAATCTAGAATTCAGTCATATTTATTTTATCGCTGTAGGTCAACTGGTTTGGCAGATATCGAAGAAATAGTGCAGGATAATGTTGGTTTTTTTTTGTATCTAAAATTAAAATCTATTAATGCCACTTTATAGATAATTTAATCTAGAATTCAGTCATATTTATTTTATCGCTGTAGGTCAACTGGTTTGGCAGATATCGAAGAAATAGTGCAGGATAATGTTGGTTTTTTTTTGTATCTAAAACAAAAATCTCTTAATGCCACTTTATAGATAATTTAATCTAGAATTCAGTCATATTTATTTTATCGCTGTAGGTCAACTGGTTTGGCAAATATCGAAGAAATAGTGCAGAATGTTGTTGGTTTTTTTTTGTATCTAAAACAAAAATCTATTTATGCAACTTTATAGATAATTTAATCTAGAATTCAGTCATATTTATTTTATCGCTGTAGGTCAACTGGTTTGGCAGATATCGAAGAAATAGTGCAGGATAATGTTGGTTTTTTTTTTGTATCTAAAATTAAAATCTATTAATGCCACTTTATAGATAATTTAATCTGGAATTCAGTCATATTTATTTTATCGCTGTAGGTCAACTGGTTTGGCAGATATCGAAGAAATAGTGCAGGATAATGTTGGTTTTTTTTTGTATCTAAAACAAAAATCTATTAATGCCACTTTATAGATAATTTAATCTAGAATTCAGTCATATTTATTTTATCGCTGTAGGTCAACTGGTTTGGCAGATATCGAGGAAATAGTGCAGAATGTTGTTGGTTTTTTTTTTGTATCTAAAACAAAAATCTATTTATGCAACTTTATAGATAATTTAATCTAGAATTCAGTCATATTTATTTTATCGCTGTAGGTCAACTGGTTTGGCAGATATCGAAGAAATAGTGCAGGATAATGTTGGTTTTTTTTTGTATCTAAAATTGAAATCTATTAATGCCACTTTATAGATAATTTAATCTAGAATTCAGACATATTTATTTTATCGCTGTAGGTCAACTGGTTTGGCAGATATCGAAGAAATAGTGCAGGATAATGTTGGTTTTTTTTTGTATCTAAAACAAAAATCTATTTATGCCACTTTATAGATAATTTAATCTAGAATTCAGTCATATTTATTTTATCGCTGTAGGTCAACTGGTTTGGCAGATATCGAAGAAATAGTGCAGAATGTTGTTGGTTTTTTTTTGTATCTAAAACAAAAATCTATTTATGCAACTTTATAGATAATTTAATCTAGAATTCAGTCATATTTATTTTATCGCTGTAGGTCAACTGGTTTGGCAGATATCGAAGAAATAGTGCAGGATAATGTTGGTTTTTTTTTGTATCTAAAATTAAAATCTATTAATGCCACTTTATAGATAATTTAATCTAGAATTCAGTCATATTTATTTTATCGCTGTAGGTCAACTGGTTTGGCAGATATCGAAGAAATAGTGCAGGATAATGTTGGTTTTTTTTTGTATCTAAAACAAAAATCTATTAATGCCACTTTATAGATAATTTAATCTAGAATTCAGTCATATTTATTTTATCGCTATAGGTCAACTGGTTTGGCAGATATCGAAGAAATAGTGCAGAATGTTGTTGGTTTTTTTTTGTATCTAAAACAAAAATCTATTTATGCAACTTTATAGATAATTTAATCTAGAATTCAGTCATATTTATTTTATCGCTGTAGGTCAACTGGTTTGGCAGATATCGAAGAAATAGTGCAGAATGTTGTTGGTTTTTTTTTGTATCTAAAACAAAAATCTATTTATGCAACTTTATAGATAATTTAATCTAGAATTCAGTCATATTTATTTTATCGCTGTAGGTCAGCTGGTTTGGCAGATATCGAAGAAATAGTGCAGGATAATGTTGGTTTTTTTTTGTATCTAAAATTAAAATCTATTACTGCCACTTTATAGATAATTTAATCTAGAATTCAGTCATATTTATTTTATCGCTGTAGGTCAACTGGTTTGGCAGATATCGAAGAAATAGTGCAGGATAATGTTATTTTTTTTTTTGTATCTAAAATTAAAATCTATTAATGCCACTTTATAGATAATTTAATCTAGAATTCAGTCATATTTATTTTATCGCTGTAGGTCAACTGGTTTGGCAGATATCGAAGAAATAGTGCAGGATAATGTTGGTTTTTTTTTTGTATCTAAAATTAAAATCTATTAATGCCACTTTATAGATAATTTAATCTAGAATTCAGTCATATTTATTTTATCGCTGTAGGTCAACTGGTTTGGCAGATATCGAAGAAATAGTGCAGGATAATGTTGGTTTTTTTTTGTATCTAAAACAAAAATCTCTTAATGCCACTTTATAGATAATTTAATCTAGAATTCAGTCATATTTATTTGATCGCTGTAGGTCAACTGGTTTGGCAAATATCGAAGAAATAGTGCAGAATGTTGTTGGTTTTTTTTTGTATCTAAAACAAAAATCTATTTATGCAACTTTATAGATAATTTAATCTAGAATTCAGTCATATTTATTTTATCGCTGTAGGTCAACTGGTTTGGCAGATATCGAAGAAATAGTGCAGGATAATGTTGGTTTTTTTTTTGTATCTAAAATTAAAATCTATTAATGCCACTTTATAGATAATTTAATCTGGAATTCAGTCATATTTATTTTATCGCTGTAGGTCAACTGGTTTGGCAGATATCGAAGAAATAGTGCAGGATAATGTTGGTTTTTTTTTGTATCTAAAACAAAAATCTATTAATGCCACTTTATAGATAATTTAATCTAGAATTCAGTCATATTTATTTTATCGCTGTAGGTCAACTGGTTTGGCAGATATCGAGGAAATAGTGCAGAATGTTGTTGGTTTTTTTTTTGTATCTAAAACAAAAATCTATTTATGCAACTTTATAGATAATTTAATCTAGAATTCAGTCATATTTATTTTATCGCTGTAGGTCAACTGGTTTGGCAGATATCGAAGAAATAGTGCAGGATAATGTTGGTTTTTTTTTGTATCTAAAATTGAAATCTATTAATGCCACTTTATAGATAATTTAATCTAGAATTCAGACATATTTATTTTATCGCTGTAGGTCAACTGGTTTGGCAGATATCGAAGAAATAGTGCAGGATAATGTTGGTTTTTTTTTGTATCTAAAACAAAAATCTATTTATGCCACTTTATAGATAATTTAATCTAGAATTCAGTCATATTTATTTTATCGCTGTAGGTCAACTGGTTTGGCAGATATCGAAGAAATAGTGCAGAATGTTGTTGGTTTTTTTTTGTATCTAAAACAAAAATCTATTTATGCAACTTTATAGATAATTTAATCTAGAATTCAGTCATATTTATTTTATCGCTGTAGGTCAACTGGTTTGGCAGATATCGAAGAAATAGTGCAGGATAATGTTGGTTTTTTTTTTGTATCTAAAATTAAAATCGATTAATGCCACTTTATAGATAATTTAATCTAGAATTCAGTCATATTTATTTTATCGCTGTAGGTCAACTGGTTTGGCAGATATCGAAGAAATAGTGCAGGATAATGTTGGTTTTTTTTTGTATCTAAAACAAAAATCTATTAATGCCACTTTATAGATAATTTAATCTAGAATTCAGTCATATTTATTTTATCGCTATAGGTCAACTGGTTTGGCAGATATCGAAGAAATAGTGCAGAATGTTGTTGGTTTTTTTTTGTATCTAAAACAAAAATCTATTTATGCAACTTTATAGATAATTTAATCTAGAATTCAGTCATATTTATTTTATCGCTGTAGGTCAACTGGTTTGGCAGATATCGAAGAAATAGTGCAGAATGTTGTTGGTTTTTTTTTGTATCTAAAACAAAAATCTATTTATGCAACTTTATAGATAATTTAATCTAGAATTCAGTCATATTTATTTTATCGCTGTAGGTCAGCTGGTTTGGCAGATATCGAAGAAATAGTGCAGGATAATGTTGGTTTTTTTTTGTATCTAAAATTAAAATCTATTACTGCCACTTTATAGATAATTTAATCTAGAATTCAGTCATATTTATTTTATCGCTGTAGGTCAACTGGTTTGGCAGATATCGAAGAAATAGTGCAGGATAATGTTGTTTTTTTTTTTGTATCTAAAATTAAAATCTATTAATGCCACTTTATAGATAATTTAATCTAGAATTCAGTCATATTTATTTTATCGCTGTAGGTCAACTGGTTTGGCAGATATCGAAGAAATAGTGCAGGATAATGTTGGTTTTTTTTTTGTATCTAAAATTAAAATCTATTAATGCCACTTTATAGATAATTTAATCTAGAATTCAGTCATATTTATTTTATCGCTGTAGGTCAACTGGTTTGGCAGATATCGAAGAAATAGTGCAGGATAATGTTGGTTTTTTTTTGTATCTAAAACAAAAATCTCTTAATGCCACTTTATAGATAATTTAATCTAGAATTCAGTCATATTTATTTGATCGCTGTAGGTCAACTGGTTTGGCAAATATCGAAGAAATAGTGCAGAATGTTGTTGGTTTTTTTTGTATCTAAAACAAAAATCTATTTATGCAACTTTATAGATAATTTAATCTAGAATTCAGTCATATTTATTTTATCGCTGTAGGTCAACTGGTTTGGCAGATATCGAAGAAATAGTGCAGGATAATGTTGGTTTTTTTTTTTGTATCTAAAATTAAAATCTATTAATGCCACTTTATAGATAATTTAATCTGGAATTCAGTCATATTTATTTTATCGCTGTAGGTCAACTGGTTTGGCAGATATCGAAGAAATAGTGCAGGATAATGTTGGTTTTTTTTTGTATCTAAAACAAAAATCTATTAATGCCACTTTATAGATAATTTAATCTAGAATTCAGTCATATTTATTTTATCGCTGTAGGTCAACTGGTTTGGCAGATATCGAGGAAATAGTGCAGAATGTTGTTGGTTTTTTTTTTGTATCTAAAACAAAAATCTATTTATGCAACTTTATAGATAATTTAATCTAGAATTCAGTCATATTTATTTTATCGCTGTAGGTCAACTGGTTTGGCAGATATCGAAGAAATAGTGCAGGATAATGTTGGTTTTTTTTGTATCTAAAATTGAAATCTATTAATGCCACTTTATAGATAATTTAATCTAGAATTCAGACATATTTATTTTATCGCTGTAGGTCAACTGGTTTGGCAGATATCGAAGAAATAGTGCAGGATAATGTTGGTTTTTTTTGTATCTAAAACAAAAATCTATTTATGCCACTTTATAGATAATTTAATCTAGAATTCAGTCATATTTATTTTATCGCTGTAGGTCAACTGGTATGGCAGATATCGAAGAAATAGTGCAGAATGTTGTTGGTTTTTTTTTGTATCTAAAACAAAAATCTATTTATGCAACTTTATAGATAATTTAATCTAGAATTCAGTCATATTTATTTTATCGCTGTAGGTCAACTGGTTTGGCAGATATCGAAGAAATAGTGCAGGATAATGTTGGTTTTTTTTTTGTATCTATAATTAAAATCTATTAATGCCACTTTATAGATAATTTAATCTAGAATTCAGTCATATTTATTTTATCGCTGTAGGTCAACTGGTTTGGCAGATATCGAAGAAATAGTGCAGGATAATGTTGGTTTTTTTTTGTATCTAAAACAAAAATCTATTAATGCCACTTTATAGATAATTTAATCTAGAATTCAGTCATATTTATTTTATCGCTATAGGTCAACTGGTTTGGCAGATATCGAAGAAATAGTGCAGAATGTTGTTGGTTTTTTTTTTGTATCTAAAACAAAAATCTATTTATGCAACTTTATAGATAATTTATTCTAGAATTCAGTCATATTTATTTTATCGCTGTAGGTCAACTGGTTTGGCAGATATCGAAGAAATAGTGCAGGATAATGTTGGTTTTTTTTTGTATCTAAAACAAAAATCTATTAATGCCACTTTATAGATAATTTAATCTAGAATTCAGTCATATTTATTTTATCGCTATAGGTCAACTGGTTTGGCAGATATCGAAGAAATAGTGCAGAATGTTGTTGTTTTTTTTTTGTATCTAAAACAAAAATCTATTTATGCAACTTTATAGATAATTTAATCTAGAATTCAGTCATATTTATTTTATCGCTGTAGGTCAACTGGTTTGGCAGATATCGAAGAAATAGTGCAGAATGTTGTTGGTTTTTTTTTGTATCTAAAACAAAAATCTATTTATGCAACTTTATAGATAATTTAATCTAGAATTCAGTCATATTTATTTTATCGCTGTAGGTCAACTGGTTTGGCAGATATCGAAGAAATAGTGCAGAATGTTGTTGGTTTTTTTTTGTATCTAAAACAAAAATCTATTTATGCAACTTTATAGATAATTTAATCTAGAATTCAGTCATATTTATTTTATCGCTGTAGGTCAGCTGGTTTGGCAGATATCGAAGAAATAGTGCAGGATAATGTTGGTTTTTTTTGTATCTAAAACAAAAATCTATTAATGCCACTTTATAGATAATTTAATCTAGAATTCAGTCATATTTATTTTATCGCTGTAGGTCAACTGGTTTGGCAGATATCGAAGAAATAGTGCAGAATGTTGTTGGTTTTTTTTTGTATCTAAAACAAAAATCTATTTATGCAACTTTATAGATAATTTAATCTAGAATTCAGTCATATTTATTTTATCGCTGTAGGTCAACTGGTTTGGCAGATATCGAAGAAATAGTGCAGGATAATGTTGGTTTTTTTTTATATCTAAAATTAAAATCTATTAATGCCACTTTATAGATAATTTAATCTAGAATTCAGTCATATTTATTTTATCGCTGTAGGTCAACTGGTTTGGCAGATATCAAAGAAATAGTGCAGGATAATGTTGGTTTTTTTTTTGTATCTAAAACAAAAATCTATTTATGCCACTTTATAGATAATTTAATCTAGAATTCAGTCATATTTATTTTATCGCTGTAGGTCAACTGGTTTGGCAGATATCGAAGAAATAGTGCAGAATGTTGTTGGTTTTTTTTTGTATCTAAAACAAAAATCTATTTATGCCACTTTATAGATAATTTAATCTAGAATTCAGTCATATTTATTTTATCGCTGTAGGTCAACTGGTTTGGCAGATATCGAAGAAATAGTGCAGGATAATGTTGGTTTTTTTTTTGTATCTAAAATTAAAATCTATTAACGCCACTTTATAGATAATTTAATCTAGAATTCAGTCATATTTATTTTATCGCTGTAGGTCAACTGGTTTGGCAGATATCGAAGAAATAGTGCAGAATGTTGTTGGTTTTTTTTTGTATCTAAAACAAAAATCTATTTATGCAACTTTATAGATAATTTAATCTAGAATTCAGTCATATTTATTTTATCGCTGTAGGTCAACTGGTTTGGCAGATATCGAAGAAATAGTGCAGGATAATGTTGGTTTTTTTTTGTATCTAAAATTAAAATCTATTAATGCCACTTTATAGATAATTTAATCTAGAATTCAGTCATATTTATTTTATCGCTGTAGGTCAACTGGTTTGGCAGATATCGAAGAAATAGTGCAGGATAATGTTGGTTTTTTTTTGTATCTAAAATTAAAATCTATTAATGCCACTTTATAGATAATTTAATCTAGAATTCAGTCATATTTATTTTATCGCTGTAGGTCAACTGGTTTGGCAGATATCGAAGAAATAGTGCAGGATAATGTTGGTTTTTTTTGTATCTAAAACAAAAATCTATTTATGCCACTTTATAGATAATTTAATCTAGAATTCAGTCATATTTATTTTATCGCTGTAGGTCAACTGGTTTGGCAGATATCGAAGAAATAGTGCAGGATAATGTTGGTTTTTTTTTGTATCTAAAATTAAAATCTATTAATGCCACTTTATAGATAATTTAATCTAGAATTCAGTCATATTTATTTTATCGCTGTAGGTCAACTGGTTTGGCATATATCGAAGAAATAGTGCAGGATAATGTTGGTTTTTTTTGTATCTAAAACAAAAATCTCTTAATGCCACTTTATAGATAATTTAATCTAGAATTCAGTCATATTTATTTTATCGCTGTAGGTCAACTGGTTTGGCAGATATCGAAGAAATAGTGCAGAATGTTGTTGGTTTTTTTTTGTATCTAAAACAAAAATCTATTTATGCCACTTTATAGATAATTTAATCTAGAATTCAGTCATATTTATTTTATCGCTGTAGGTCAACTGGTTTGGCAGATATCGAAGAAATAGTGCAGAATGTTGTTGGTTTTTTTTTGTATCTAAAACAAAAATCTATTTATGCAACTTTATAGATAATTTAATCTAGAATTCAGTCATATTTATTTTATCGCTGTAGGTCAACTGGTTTGGCAGATATCGAAGAAATAGTGCAGAATGTTGTTGGTTTTTTTTTGTATCTAAAACAAAAATCTATTTATGCAACTTTATAGATAATTTAATCTAGAATTCAGTCATATTTATTTTATCGCTGTAGGTCAACTGGTTTGGCAGATATCGAAGAAATAGTGCAGAATGTTGTTGGTTTTTTTTTGTATCTAAAACAAAAATCTATTTATGCAACTTTATAGATAATTTAATCTAGAATTCAGTCATATTTATTTTATCGCTGTAGGTCAACTGGTTTGGTAGATATCGAAGAAATAGTGCAGAATGTTGTTGGTTTTTTTTTGTATCTAAAACAAAAATCTATTTATGCAACTTTATAGATAATTTAATCTAGAATTCAGTCATATTTATTTTATCGCTGTAGGTCAACTGGTTTGGCAGATATCGAAGAAATAGTGCAGAATGTTGTTGGTTTTTTTTTGTATCTAAAACAAAAATCTATTTATGCAACTTTATAGATAATTTAATCTAGAATTCAGTCATATTTATTTTATCGCTGTAGGTCAACTGGTTTGGCAGATATCGAAGAAATAGTGCAGGATAATGTTGGTTTTTTTTTTGTATCTAAAATTAAAATCTATTAATGCCACTTTATAGATAATTTAATCTAGAATTCAGTCATATTTATTTTATCGCTGTAGGTCAACTGGTTTGGCAGATATCGAAGAAATAGTGCAGGATAATGTTGGTTTTTTTTTGTATCTAAAACAAAAATCTCTTAATGCCACTTTATAGATAATTTAATCTAGAATTCAGTCATATTTATTTGATCGCTGTAGGTCAACTGGTTTGGCAAATATCGAAGAAATAGTGCAGAATGTTGTTGGTTTTTTTTTGTATCTAAAACAAAAATCTATTTATGCAACTTTATAGATAATTTAATCTAGAATTCAGTCATATTTATTTTATCGCTGTAGGTCAACTGGTTTGGCAGATATCGAAGAAATAGTGCAGGATAATGTTGGTTTTTTTTTTTGTATCTAAAATTAAAATCTATTAATGCCACTTTATAGATAATTTAATCTGGAATTCAGTCATATTTATTTTATCGCTGTAGGTCAACTGGTTTGGCAGATATCGAAGAAATAGTGCAGGATAATGTTGGTTTTTTTTTGTATCTAAAACAAAAATCTATTAATGCCACTTTATAGATAATTTAATCTAGAATTCAGTCATATTTATTTTATCGCTGTAGGTCAACTGGTTTGGCAGATATCGAGGAAATAGTGCAGAATGTTGTTGGTTTTTTTTTGTATCTAAAACAAAAATCTATTTATGCAACTTTATAGATAATTTAATCTAGAATTCAGTCATATTTATTTTATCGCTGTAGGTCAACTGGTTTGGCAGATATCGAAGAAATAGTGCAGGATAATGTTGGTTTTTTTTTGTATCTAAAATTGAAATCTATTAATGCCACTTTATAGATAATTTAATCTAGAATTCAGACATATTTATTTTATCGCTGTAGGTCAACTGGTTTGGCAGATATCGAAGAAATAGTGCAGGATAATGTTGGTTTTTTTTGTATCTAAAACAAAAATCTATTTATGCCACTTTATAGATAATTTAATCTAGAATTCAGTCATATTTATTTTATCGCTGTAGGTCAACTGGTATGGCAGATATCGAAGAAATAGTGCAGAATGTTGTTGGTTTTTTTTTGTATCTAAAACAAAAATCTATTTATGCAACTTTATAGATAATTTAATCTAGAATTCAGTCATATTTATTTTATCGCTGTAGGTCAACTGGTTTGGCAGATATCGAAGAAATAGTGCAGGATAAAATGTTGGTTTTTTTTTGTATCTAAAACAAAAATCTATTTATGCCACTTTATAGATAATTTAATCTAGAATTCAGTCATATTTATTTTATCGCTGTAGGTCAACTGGTTTGGCAGATATCGAAGAAATAGTGCAGAATGTTGTTGGTTTTTTTTGTATCTAAAACAAAAATCTATTTATGCAACTTTATAGATAATTTAATCTAGAATTCAGTCATATTTATTTTATCGCTGTAGGTCAACTGGTTTGGCAGATATCGAAGAAATAGTGCAGAATGTTGTTGGTTTTTTTTGTATCTAAAACAAAAATCTATTTATGCAACTTTATAGATAATTTAATCTAGAATTCAGTCATATTTATTTTATCGCTGTAGGTCAACTGGTTTGGCAGATATCGAAGAAATAGTGCAGAATGTTGTTGGTTTTTTTTTGTATCTAAAACAAAAATCTATTTATGCAACTTTATAGATAATTTAATCTAGAATTCAGTCATATTTATTTTATCGCTGTAGGTCAACTGGTTTGGCAGATATCGAAGAAATAGTGCAGAATGTTGTTGGTTTTTTTTTGTATCTAAAACAAAAATCTATTTATGCAACTTTATAGATAATTTAATCTAGAATTCAGTCATATTTATTTTATCGCTGTAGGTCAACTGGTTTGGCAGATATCGAAGAAATAGTGCAGAATGTTGTTGGTTTTTTTTTGTATCTAAAACAAAAATCTATTTATGCAACTTTATAGATAATTTAATCTAGAATTCAGTCATATTTATTTTATCGCTGTAGGTCAACTGGTTTGGCAGATATCGAAGAAATAGTGCAGGATAATGTTGGTTTTTTTTGTATCTAAAACAAAAATCTATTTATGCCACTTTATAGATAATTTAATCTAGAATTCAGTCATATTTATTTTATCGCTGTAGGTCAACTGGTTTGGCAGATATCGAAGAAAGAGTGCAGGATAATGTTGGTTTTTTTTTGTATCTAAAATTAAAATCTATTAATGCCACTTTATAGATAATTTAATCTAGAATTCAGTCATATTTATTTTATCGCTGTAGGTCAACTGGTTTGGCAGATATCGAAGAAATAGTGCAGGATAATGTTGGTTTTTTTTGTATCTAAAACAAAAATCTATTTATGCCACTTTATAGATAATTTAATCTAGAATTCAGTCATATTTATTTTATCGCTGTAGGTCAACTGGTTTGGCAGATATCGAAGAAAGAGTGCAGGATAATGTTGGTTTTTTTTTGTATCTAAAATTAAAATCTATTAATGCCACTTTATAGATAATTTAATCTATAATTCAGTCATATTTATTTTATCGCTGTAGGTCAACTGGTTTGGCAGATATCGAAGAAATAGTGCAGAATGTTGTTGCTTTTTTTTTGTATCTAAAACAAAAATCTATTTATGCAACTTTATAGATAATTTAATCTAGAATTCAGTCATATTTATTTTATCGCTGTAGGTCAACTGATTTGGCAGATATCGAAGAAATAGTGCAGAATGTTGTTGGTTTTTTTTTGTATCTAAAACAAAAATCTATTTATGCAACTTTATAGATAATTTAATCTAGAATTCAGTCATATTTATTTTATCGCTGTAGGTCAACTGGTTTGGCAGATATCGAAGAAATAGTGCAGAATGTTGTTGGTTTTTTTTTGTATCTAAAACAAAAATCTATTTATGCAACTTTATAGATAATTTAGTCTAGAATTCAGTCATATTTATTTTATCGCTGTAGGTCAACTGGTTTGACAGATATCGAAGAAATAGTGCAGAATGTTGTTGGTTTTTTTTTGTATCTAAAATTAAAATCTATTAATGCCACTTTATAGATAATTTAATCTAGAATTCAGTCATATTTATTTTATCGCTGTAGGTCAACTGGTTTGGCAGATATCGAAGAAATAGTGCAGGATAATGTTGGTTTTTTTTTGTATCTAAAACAAAAATCTATTTATGCCACTTTATATAGGGTGATTTTTTTAAGGTTAGGATTGTCATGCATTAGTATTTGACAGATCACGCGGGATTTCAGACATGGTGTCAAAGAGAAAGATGCTCAGTATGCTTTGACATTTCATCATGAATAGACTTACTAACGAGCAACGCTTGAATTTTCAGTGAATGGGCCCTAGAAAAGTTGGCAGAAAATCCGCTTTTTTATCGACAAATTTTGTTCAGCGATGAGGCTCATTTCTGGTTGAATGGCTACGTAAATAAGCACAATTGCGGCATTTGGAGTGAAGAGCAACCAGAAGCCGTTCAAGAACTGCCCATGCATCCCAAAAAATGCACTGTTTGGTGTGGTTTGTACGCTGGTGGAATCATTGGACCGTATTTTTTCAAAGATGCTGTTGGACGCAACGTTACGGTGAATGGCGATCGCTATCGTTCAATGCTAACAAACTTTTTGTTGCCAAAAATGGAAGAACTGAACTTGGTTTACATGTGGTTTCAACAAGATGGCGCTACATGCCACACAGCTCGCGATTCTATGGCCATTTTGAGGGATAACTTCGGAGAACAATTCATCTCAAGGAATGGACCGGTAAGTTGGCCACCAAGATCATGCGATTTGACGCCTTTAGACTATTTTTTGTGGGGCTACGTCAAGTCTAAAGTCTACACAAATAAGCCAGCAACTATTCCAGCTTTGGAAGACAACATTTCCGAAGAAATTCGGGCTATTCCGGCCGAAATGCTCGAAAAAGTTACCCAAAATTGGACTTTCCGAATGGACCACCTAAGACGCAGCCGCGGTCAACATTTAAATGAAATTATCTCAATATCAAAAATATCAAAAAGTAAATGTCATGGACCAATCTAACGTTTCAAATAAAGAATCGATGAGATTTTGCAAATTTTATGCGTTTTTTTTTTAAAAAAAGTTCTCAAGCTCTTAAAAAATCACCCTTTAGATAATTTAATCTAGAATTCAGTCATATTTATTTTATCGCTGTAGGTCAACTGGTTTGGCAGATATCGAAGAAATAGTGCAGGATAATGTTGGTTTTTTTTGTATCTAAAACAAAAATCTATTAATGCCACTTTATAGATAATTTAATCTAGAATTCAGTCATATTTATTTTATCGCTGTAGGTCAACTGGTTTGGCAGATATCGAAGAAATAGTGCAGAATGTTGTTGGTTTTTTTTTGTATCTAAAACAAAAATCTATTTATGCAACTTTATAGATAATTTAATCTAGAATTCAGTCATATTTATTTTATCGCTGTAGGTCAACTGGTTTGGCAGATATCGAAGAAATAGTGCAGGATAATGTTGGTTTTTTTTTGTATCTAAAACACAAATCTATTTATGCAACTTTATAGATAATTTAATCTAGAATTCAGTCATATTTATTTTATCGCTGTAGGTCAACTGGTTTGGCAGATATCGAAGAAATAGTGCAGAATGTTGTTGGTTTTTTTTTGTATCTAAAACAAAAATCTATTTATGCAGCTTTATAGATAATTTAATATAGAATTCAGTCATATTTATTTTATCGCTGTAGGTCAACTGGTTTGGCAGATATCGAAGAAATAGTGCAGGATAATGTTGGTTTTTTTTTTTGTATCTAAAACAAAAATCTATTAATGCCATTTTATAGATAATTTAATCTAGAATTCAGTCATATTTATTTTATCGCTGTAGGTCAACTGGTTTGGCAGATATCGAAGAAATAGTGCAGGATAATGTTGGTTTTTTTTGTATCTAAAACACAAATCTATTTATGCAACTTTATAGATAATTTAATCTAGAATTCAGTCATATTTATTTTATCGCTGTAGGTCAACTGGTTTGGCAGATATCGAAGAAATAGTGCAGAATGTTGTTGGTTTTTTTTTGTATCTAAAACAAAAATCTATTTATGCAGCTTTATAGATAATTTAATATAGAATTCAGTCATATTTATTTTATCGCTGTAGGTCAACTGGTTTGGCAGATATCGAAGAAATAGTGCAGGATAATGTTGGTTTTTTTTTTGTATCTAAAACAAAAATCTATTAATGCCACTTTATAGATAATTTAATCTAGAATTCAGTCATATTTATTTTATCGCTGTAGGTCAACTGGTTTGGCAGATATCGAAGAAATAGTGCAGGATAATGTTGGTTTTTTTTTTGTATCTAAAACAAAAATCTATTAATGCCACTTTATAGATAATTTAATCTAGAATTCAGTCATATTTATTTTATCGCTGTAGGTCAACTGGTTTGGCAGATATCGAAGAAATAGTGCAGAATGTTGTTGGTTTTTTTTTGTATCTAAAACAAAAATCTATTTATGCAACTTTATAGATAATTTAATCTAGAATTCAGTCATATTTATTTTATCGCTGTAGGTCAACTGGTTTGGCAGATATCGAAGAAATAGTGCAGAATGTTGTTGGTTTTTTTTTGTATCTAAAACAAAAATCTATTTATGCAACTTTATAGATAATTTAATCTAGAATTCAGTCATATTTATTTTATCGCTGTAGGTCAACTGGTTTGGCAGATATCGAAGAAATAGTGCAGGATAATGTTGGTTTTTTTTTGTATCTAAAATTAAAATCTATTAATGCCACTTTATAGATAATTTAATCTAGAATTCAGTCATATTTATTTTATCGCTGTAGGTCAACTGGTTTGGCAGATATCGAAGAAATAGTGCAGGATAATGTTGGTTTTTTTTTGTATCTAAAACAAAAATCTATTTATGCAACTTTATAGATAATTTAATCTAGAATTCAGTCATATTTATTTTATCGCTGTAGGTCAACTGGTTTGGCAGATATCGAAGAAATAGTGCAGGATAATGTTGGTTTTTTTTTGTATCTAAAATTAAAATCTATTAATGCCACTTTATAGATAATTTAATCTAGAATTCAGTCATATTTATTTTATCGCTGTAGGTCAACTGGTTTGGCAGATATCGAAGAAATAGTGCAGAATGTTGTTGGTTTTTTTTGTATCTAAAACAAAAATCTATTTATGCAACTTTATAGATAATTTAATCTAGAATTCAGTCATATTTATTTTATCGCTGTAGGTCAACTGGTTTGGCAGATATCGAAGAAATAGTGCAGAATGTTGTTGGTTTTTTTTTGTATCTAAAACAAAAATCTATTTATGCAACTTTATAGATAATTTAATCTAGAATTCAGTCATATTTATTTTATCGCTGTAGGTCAACTGGTTTGGCAGATATCGAAGAAATAGTGCAGAATGTTGTTGGTTTTTTTTTGTATCTAAAACAAAAATCTATTTATGCAACTTTATAGATAATTTAATCTAGAATTCAGTCATATTTATTTTATCGCTGTAGGTCAACTGGTTTGGCAGATATCGAAGAAATAGTGCAGGATAATGTTGGTTTTTTTTGTATCTAAAATTGAAATCTATTAATGCCACTTTATAGATAATTTAATCTAGAATTCAGTCATATTTATTTTATCGCTGTAGGTCAACTGGTTTGGCAGATATCGAAGAAATAGTGCAGAATGTTGTTGGTTTTTTTTTGTATCTAAAACAAAAATCTATTTATGCAACTTTATAGATAATTTAATCTAGAATTCAGTCATATTTATTTTATCGCTGTAGGTCAACTGGTTTGGCAGATATCGAAGAAATAGTGCAGAATTTTGTTTGTATCTAGATACAAAATCTATAAATGCACGTTGTTAGATAATTTAATCTAGAATTCAGGCAACTTAACTTTATTGCTCTAGGTCAACTGGTTTGGGACATATGGAAGAAACCGTGCAGCATCTGGGAGCTAAAATTCAAAAAGTTGAACTTTTTTGTTTGTATCTAGATACAAAATCTATAAATGCACGTTGTTAGATAATTGAATCTAGAATTCAGGAAAATTAATTATATCGCTCTAGGTCAACTGGTTTAGGAGATATCGAAGAAACCGTGCAGCATCTGGGAGCTAAAATTCAAAAAGTTGAACTTTTTTGTTTGTATCTAGATACAAAATCTATAAATGCACGTTGTTAGATAATTTAATCTAGAATTCAGGAAAATTAATTATATCGCTGTAGGTCAACTGGTTTGGGATATATCGAAGAAACCGTGCAGCATCTGGGAGCTAAAATTCAAAAAGTTTAACTTTTTTGTTTGTATCTAGATACAAAATCTATAAATGCACGTTGTTAGATAATTCAATCTAGAATTCAGGAAAATTAATTATATCGCTGTAGGTCAACTGGTTTGGGAGATATCGAAGAAACCGTGCAGCATCTGGGAGCTAAAATTCAAAAAGTTGAACTTTTTTGTTTGTATCTAGATACAAAATCTATAAATGCACGTTGTTAGATAATTGAATCTAGAATTCAGGCAACTTAACTTTATTGCTCTAGGTCAACTGGTTTGGGAGATATCGAAGAAACCGTGCAGCATCTGGGAGCTAAAATTCAAAAAGTTGAACTTTTTTGTTTGTATCTAGATACAAAATCAATAAATGCACGTTGTTAGATAATTGAATCTAGAATTCAGGAAAATTAATTATATCGCTGTAGGTCAACTGGTTTGGGAGATATCGAAGAAACCGTGCAGCATCTGGGAGCTAAAATTCAAAAAGTTGAACTTTTTTGTTTGTATCTAGATACAAAATCTATAAATGCACGTTGTTAGATAATTAAATCTAGAATTCAGGCAACTTAACTTTATTGCTCTAGGTCAACTGGTTTAGGAGATATCGAAGAAACCGTGCAGCATCTGGGAGCTAAAATTCAAAAAGTTGAACTTTTTTGTTTGTATCTAGATACAAAATCTATAAATGCACGTTGTTAGATAATTTAATCTAGAATTCAGGCAACTTAACTTTATTGCTCTAGGTCAACTGGTTTAGGAGATATCGAAGAAACCGTGCAGCATCTGGGAGCTAAAATTCAAAAAGTTGAACTTTTTTGTTTGTATCTAGATACAAAATCTATAAATGCACGTTGTTAGATAATTTAATCTAGAATTCAGGCAACTTAACTTTATTGCTCTAGGTCAACTGGTTTAGGAGATATCGAAGAAACCGTGCAGCATCTGGGAGCTAAAATTCAAAAAGTTGAACTTTTTTGTTTGTATCTAGATACAAAATCTATAAATGCACGTTGTTAGATAATTGAATCTAGAATTCAGGAAAATTAATTATATCGCTGTAGGTCAACTGGTTTGGGAGATATCGAAGAAACCGTGCAGCATCTGGGAGCTAAAATTCAAAAAGTTGAACTTTTTTGTTTGTATCTAGATACAAAATCTATAAATGCACGTTGTTAGATAATTTAATCTAGAATTCAGGCAACTTAACTTTATTGCTCTAGGTCAACTGGTTTAGGAGATATCAAAGAAACCGTGCAGCATCTGGGAGCTAAAATTCAAAAAGTTGAACTTTTTTGTTTGTATCTAGATACAAAATCTATAAATGCACGTTGTTAGATAATTTAATCTAGAATTCAGGCAACTTAACTTTATTGCTCTAGGTCAACTGGTTTAGGAGATATCGAAGAAACCGTGCAGGATCTGGGAGCTAAAATTCAAAAAGTTGAACTTTTTTGTTTGTATCTAGATACAAAATCTATAAATGCACGTTGTTAGATAATTGAATCTAGAATTCAGGAAAATTAATTATATCGCTGTAGGTCAACTGGTTTGGGAGATATCGAAGAAACCGTGCAGCATCTGGGAGCTAAAATTCAAAAAGTTGAACTTTTTTGTTTGTATCTAGATACAAAATCTATAAATGCACGTTGTTAGATAATTTAATCTAGAATTCAGGCAACTTAACTTTATTGCTCTAGGTCAACTGGTTTAGGAGATATCGAAGAAACCGTGCAGCATCTGGGAGCTAAAATTCAAAAAGTTGAACTTTTTTGTTTGTATCTAGATACAAAATCTATAAATGCACGTTGTTAGATAATTTAATCTAGAATTCAGGCAACTTAACTTTATTGCTCTAGGTCAACTGGTTTAGGAGATATCGAAGAAACCGTGCAGCATCTGGGAGCTAAAATTCAAAAAGTTGAACTTTTTTGTTTGTATCTAGATACAAAATCTATAAATGCACGTTGTTAGATAATTTAATCTAGAATTCAGGCAATTTAACTTTATTGCTCTAGGTCAACTGGTTTAGGAGATATCGAAGAAACCGTGCAGCATCTGGGAGCTAAAATTCAAAAAGTTGAACTTTTTTGTTTGTATCTAGATACAAAATCTATAAATGCACGTTGTTAGATAATTGAATCTAGAATTCAGGAAAATTAATTATATCGCTGTAGGTCAACTGGTTTAGGAGATATCGAAGAAACCGTGCAGCATCTGGGAGCTAAAATTCAAAAAGTTGAACTTTTTTGTTTGTATCTAGATACAAAATCTATAAATGCACGTTGTCAGATAATTGAATCTAGAATTAAGGAAAATTAATTATATCGCTGTAGGTCAACTGGTTTAGGAGATATCAAAGAAACCGTGCAGCATCTGGGAGCTAAAATTCAAAAAGTTGAACTTTTTTGTTTGTATCTAGATACAAAATCTATAAATGCACGTTGTTAGATAATTTAATCTAGAATTCAGGCAACTTAACTTTATTGCTCTAGGTCAACTGGTTTAGGAGATATAGAAGAAACCGTGCAGCATCTGGGAGCTAAAATTCAAAAAGTTGAACTTTTTTGTTTGTATCTAGATACAAAATCTATAAATGCACGTTGTTAGATAATTTAATCTAGAATTCAGGCAACTTAACTTTATTGCTCTAGGTCAACTGGTTTAGGAGATATCGAAGAAACCGTGCAGCATCTGGGAGCTAAAATTCAAAAAGTTTAACTTTTTTGTTTGTATCTAGATACAAAATCTATAAATGCACGTTGTTAGATAATTTAATCTAGAATTCAGGCAACTTAACTTTATTGCTCTAGGTTAACTGCTTTAGGAGATATCGAAGAAACCGTGCAGCATCTGGGAGCTAAAATTCAAAAAGTTGAACTTTTTTGTTTGTATCTAGATACAAAATCTATAAATGCACGTTGTTAGATAATTTAATCTAGAATTCAGGGAACTTAACTTTATTGCTCAAGGTCAACTGGTTTAGGAGATATCGAAGAAACCGTGCAGCATCTGGGAGCTAAAATTCAAAAAGTTGAACTTTTTTGTTTGTATCTAGATACAAAATCTATAAATGCACGTTGTTAGATAATTTAATCTAGAATTCAGGCAATTTAACTTTATTGCTCTAGGTCAACTGGTTTAGGAGATATCGAAGAAACCGTGCAGCATCTGGGAGCTAAAATTCAAAAAGTTGAACTTTTTTGTTTGTATCTAGATACAAAATCTATAAATGCACGTTGTTAGATAATTTAATCTAGAATTCAGGCAACTTAACTTTATTGCTCTAGGTCAACTGGTTTAGGAGATATCGAAGAAACCGTGCAGCATCTGGGAGCTAAAATTCAAAAAGTTGAACTTTTTTGTTTGTATCTAGATACAAAATCTATAAATGCACGTTGTTAGATAATTTAATCTAGAATTCAGGGAACTTAACTTTATTGCTCTAGGTCAACTGGTTTAGGAGATATCGAAGAAACCGTGCAGCATCTGGGAGCTAAAATTCAAAAAGTTGAACTTTTTTGTTTGTATCTAGATACAAAATCTATAAATGCACGTTGTTAGATAATTTAATCTAGAATTCAGGCAACTTAACTTTATTGCTCTAGGTCAACTGGTTTAGGAGATATCGAAGAAACCGTGCAGCATCTGGGAGCTAAAATTCAAAAAGGTGTTTGTATCTAGATACAAAATCTATAAATGCACGTTGTTAGATAATTTAATCTAGAATTCAGGCAACTTAACTTTATTGCTCTAGGTCAACTGGTTTAGGAGATATCGAAGAAACCGTGCATCATCTGGGAGCTAAAATTCAAAAAGTTGAACTTTTTTGTTTGTATCTAGATACAAAATCTATAAATGCACGTTGTTAGATAATTTAATCTAGAATTCAGGCAACTTAACTTTATTGCTCTAGGTTAACTGGTTTAGGAGATATCGAAGAAACTGTGCAGCATCTGGGAGCTAAAATTCAAAAAGTTGAACTTTTTTGTTTGTATCTAGATACAAAATCTATAAATGCACGTTGTTAGATAATTTAATCTAGAATTCAGGGAACTTAACTTTATTGCTCTAGGTCAACTGGTTTAGGAGATATCGAAGAAACCGTGCAGCATCTGGGAGCTAAAATTCAAAAAGTTGAACTTTTTTGTTTGTATCTAGATACAAAATCTATAAATGCACGTTGTTAGATAATTTAATCTAGAATTCAGGCAACTTAACTTTATTGCTCTAGGTCAACTGGTTTAGGAGATATCGAAGAAACCGTGCAGCATCTGGGAGCTAAAATTCAAAAAGTTGAACTTTTTTGTTTGTATCTAGATACAAAATCTATAAATGCACGTTGTTAGATAATTTAATCTAGAATTCAGGCAACTTAACTTTATTGCTCTAGGTCAACAGGTTTAGGAGATATCGAAGAAACCGTGCAGCATCTGGGAGCTAAAATTCAAAAAGTTGAACTTTTTTGTTTGTATCTAGATACAAAATCTATAAATGAGCGTTGTTAGATAATTTAATCTGGAATTCAGGCAACTTAACTTTATTGCTCTAGGTCAACTGGTTTAGGAGATATCGAAGAAACCGTGCAGCATCTGGGAGCTAAAATTCAAAAAGTTGAACTTTTTTGTTTGTATCTAGATACAAAATCTATAAATGCACGTTGTTAGATAATTTAATCTAGAATTCAGGCAACTTAACTTTATTGCTCTAGGTCAACTGGTTTAGGAGATATCGAAGAAATCGTGCAGCATCTGGGAGCTAAAATTCAAAAAGTTGAACTTTTTTGTTTGTATCTAGAAACAAAATCTATAAATGCACGTTGTTAGATAATTTAATCTAGAATTCAGGCAACTTAACTTTATTGCTCTAGGTCAACTGGTTTAGGAGATATCGAAGAAACCGTGCAGCATCTGGGAGCTAAAATTCAAAAAGTTGAACTTTTTTGTTTGTATCTAGATACAAAATCTATAAATGCACGTTGTTAGATAATTTAATCTAGAATTCAGGCAACTTAACTTTATTGCTCTAGGTTAACTGGTTTAGGAGATATCGAAGAAACCGTGCAGCATCTGGGAGCTAAAATTCAAAAAGTTGAACTTTTTTGTTTGTATCTAGATACAAAATCTATAAATGCACGTTGTTAGATAATTTAATCTAGAATTCAGGGAACTTAACTTTATTGCTCTAGGTCAACTGGTTTAGGAGATATCGAAGAAACCGTGCAGCATCTGGGAGCTAAAATTCAAAAAGTTGAACTTTTTTGTTTGTATCTAGATACAAAATCTATAAATGCACGTTGTTAGATAATTTAATCTAGAATTCAGGCAACTTAACTTTATTGCTCTAGGTCAACTGGTTTAGGAGATATCGAAGAAACCGTGCAGCATCTGGGAGCTAAAATTCAAAAAGTTGAACTTTTTTGTTTGTATCTAGATACAAAATCTATAAATGCACGTTGTTAGATAATTTAATCTAGAATTCAGGGAACTTAACTTTATTGCTCTAGGTCAACTGGTTTAGGAGATATCGAAGAAACCGTGCAGCATCTGGGAGCTAAAATTCAAAAAGTTGAACTTTTTTGTTTGTATCTAGATACAAAATCTATAAATGCACGTTGTTAGATAATTTAATCTAGAATTCAGGCAACTTAACTTTATTGCTCTAGGTCAACTGGTTTAGGAGATATCGAAGAATCCGTGCTGCATCTGGGAGCTAAAATTCAAAAAGTTGAACTTTTTTTTTTGTATCTAGATACAAAATCTATAAATGCACTTTGTTAGATAATTTAATCTAGAATTCAGGCAACTTAACTTTATTGCTCTAGGTCAACTGGTTTAGGAGATATCGAAGAAACCGTGCAGCATCTGGGAGCTAAAATTCAAAAAGTTGAACTTTTTTGTTTGTATCTAGATACAAAATCTATAAATGCACGTTGTTAGATAATTTAATCTAGAATTCAGGCAACTTAACTTTATTGCTCTAGGTCAACTGGTTTAGGAGATATCGAAGAAACCGTGCAGCATCTGGGAGCTAAAATTCAAAAAGTTGAACTTTTTTGTTTGTATCTAGATACAAAATCTATAAATGCACGTTGTTAGATAATTTAATCTAGAATTCAGGAAACTTAACTTTATTGCTCTAGGTCAACTGGTTTAGGAGATATCGAAGAAACCGTGCAGCATCTGGGAGCTAAAATTCAAAAAGTTGAACTTTTTTGTTTGTATCTAGATACAAAATCTATAAATGCACGTTGTTAGATAATTTAATCTAGAATTCAGGCAACTTAACTTTATTGCTCTAGGTCAACTGGTTTAGGAGATATCGAAGAAACCTTGCAGCATCTGGGAGCTAAAATTCAAAAAGTTGAACTTTTTTGTTTGTATCTAGATACAAAATCTATAAATGCACGTTGTTAGATAATTGAATCTAGAATTCAGGAAAATTAATTATATCGCTGTAGGTCAACTGGTTTAGGAGATATCGAAGAAACCGTGCAGCATCTGGGAGCTAAAATTCAAAAAGTTGAACTTTTTTGTTTGTATCTAGATACAAAATCTATAAATGCACGTTGTCAGATAATTGAATCTAGAATTAAGGAAAATTAATTATATCGCTGTAGGTCAACTGGTTTGGGAGATATCAAAGAAACCGTGCAGCATCTGGGAGCTAAAATTCAAAAAGTTGAACTTTTTTGTTTGTATCTAGATACAAAATCTATAAATGCACGTTGTTAGATAATTTAATCTAGAATTCAGGCAACTTAACTTTATTGCTCTAGGTCAACTGGTTTAGGAGATATAGAAGAAACCGTGCAGCATCTGGGAGCTAAAATTCAAAAAGTTGAACTTTTTTGTTTGTATCTAGATACAAAATCTATAAATGCACGTTGTTAGATAATTTAATCTAGAATTCAGGCAACTTAACTTTATTGCTCTAGGTCAACTGGTTTAGGAGATATCGAAGAAACCGTGCAGCATCTGGGAGCTAAAATTCAAAAAGTTGAACTTTTTTGTTTGTATCTAGATACAAAATCTATAAATGCACGTTGTTAGATAATTTAATCTAGAATTCAGGCAACTTAACTTTATTGCTCTAGGTTAACTGGTTTAGGAGATATCGAAGAAACCGTGCAGCATCTGGGAGCTAAAATTCAAAAAGTTGACCTTTTTTTTTGTATCTAGATACAAAATCTATAAATGCACGTTGTTAGATAATTTAATCTAGAATTCAGGGAACTTAACTTCATTGCTCTAGGTCAACTGGTTTAGGAGATATCGAAGAAACCGTGCAGCATCTGGGAGCTAAAATTCAAAAAGTTGAACTTTTTTGTTTGTATCTAGATACAAAATCTATAAATGCACGTTGTTAGATAATTTAATCTAGAATTCAGGCAACTTAACTTTATTGCTCTAGGTCAACTGGTTTAGGAGATATCGAAGAAACCGTGCAGCATCTGGGAGCTAAAATTCAAAAAGTTGAACTTTTTTGTTTGTATCTAGATACAAAATCTATAAATGCACGTTGTTAGATAATTTAATCTAGAATTCAGGGAACTTAACTTTATTGCTCTAGGTCAACTGGTTTAGGAGATATCGAAGAAACCGTGCAGCATCTGGGAGCTAAAATTCAAAAAGTTGAACTTTTTTGTTTGTATCTAGATACAAAATCTATAAATGCACGTTGTTAGATAATTTAATCTAGAATTCAGGCAACTTAACTTTATTGCTCTAGGTCAACTGGTTTAGGAGATATCGAAGAAACCGTGCAGCATCTGGGAGCTAAAATTCAAAAAGTTGAACTTTTTTGTTTGTATCTAGATACAAAATCTATAAATGCACGTTGTTAGATAATTTAATCAGGCAACTTAACTTTATTGCTCTAGGTCAACTGGTTTAGGAGATATCGAAGAAATCGTGCAGCATCTGGGAGGTAAAATTCAAAAAGTTGAACTTTTTTGTTTGTATCTAGATACAAAACCTATAAATGCACGTTGTTAGATAATTTAATCTAGAATTCAGGCAACTTAACTTTATTGCTCTAGGTCAACTGGTTTAGGAGATATCGAAGAAACCGTGCAGCATCTGGGAGCTAAAATTCAAAAAGTTGAACTTTTTTGTTTGTATCTAGATACAAAATCTATAAATGCACGTTGTTAGATAATTTAATCTAGAATTCAGGCAACTTAACTTTATTGCTCTAGGTTAACTGGTTTAGGAGATATCGAAGAAACCGTGCAGCATCTGGGAGCTAAAATTCAAAAAGTTGAACTTTTTTGTTTGTATCTAGATACAAAATCTATAAATGCACGTTGTTAGATAATTTAATCTAGAATTCAGGCAACTTAACTTTATTGCTCTAGGTCAACTGGTTTAGGAGATATCGAAGAAACCGTGCAGCATCTGGGAGCTAAAATTCAAAAAGTTGAACTTTTTTGTTTGTATCTAGATACAAAATCTATAAATGCACGTTGTTAGATAATTTAATCTAGAATTCAGGCAACTTAACTTTATTGCTCTAGGTCAACTGGTTTAGGAGATATCGAAGAAACCGTGCAGCATCTGGGAGCTAAAATTCAAAAAGTTGAACTTTTTTGTTTGTATCTAGATACAAAATCTATAAATGCACGTTGTCAGATAATTGAATCTAGAATTAAGGAAAATTAATTATATCGCTGTAGGTCAACTGGTTTGGGAGATATCAAAGAAACCGTGCAGCATCTGGGAGCTAAAATTCAAAAAGTTGAACTTTTTTGTTTGTATCTAGATACAAAATCTATAAATGCACGTTGTTAGATAATTTAATCTAGAATTCAGGCAACTTAACTTTATTGCTCTAGGTCAACTGGTTTAGGAGATATAGAAGAAACCGTGCAGCATCTGGGAGCTAAAATTCAAAAAGTTGAACTTTTTTGTTTGTATCTAGATACAAAATCTATAAATGCACGTTGTTAGATAATTTAATCTAGAATTCAGGCAACTTAACTTTATTGCTCTAGGTCAACTGGTTTAGGAGATATCGAAGAAACCGTGCAGCATCTGGGAGCTAAAATTCAAAAAGTTGAACTTTTTTGTTTGTATCTAGATACAAAATCTATAAATGCACGTTGTTAGATAATTTAATCTAGAATTCAGGCAACTTAACTTTATTGCTCTAGGTTAACTGGTTTAGGAGATATCGAAGAAACCGTGCAGCATCTGGGAGCTAAAATTCAAAAAGTTGACCTTTTTTTTTTGTATCTAGATACAAAATCTATAAATGCACGTTGTTAGATAATTTAATCTAGAATTCAGGGAACTTAACTTTATTGCTCTAAGTCAACTGGTTTAGGAGATATCGAAGAAACCGTGCAGCATCTGGGAGCTAAAATTCAAAAAGTTGAACTTTTTTGTTTGTATCTAGATACAAAATCTATAAATGCACGTTGTTAGATAATTTAATCTAGAATTCAGGCAACTTAACTTTATTGCTCTAGGTCAACTGGTTTAGGAGATATCGAAGAAACCGTGCAGCATCTGGGAGCTAAAATTCAAAAAGTTGAACTTTTTTGTTTGTATCTAGATACAAAATCTATAAATGCACGTTGTTAGATAATTTAATCTAGAATTCAGGGAACTTAACTTTATTGCTCTAGGTCAACTGGTTTAGGAGATATCGAAGAAACCGTGCAGCATCTGGGAGCTAAAATTCAAAAAGTTGAACTTTTTTGTTTGTATCTAGATACAAAATCTATAAATGCACGTTGTTAGATAATTTAATCTAGAATTCAGGCAACTTAACTTTATTGCTCTAGGTCAACTGGTTTAGGAGATATCGAAGAAACCGTGCAGCATCTGGGAGCTAAAATTCAAAAAGTTGAACTTTTTTGTTTGTATCTAGATACAAAATCTATAAATGCACGTTGTTAGATAATTTAATCAGGCAACTTAACTTTATTGCTCTAGGTCAACTGGTTTAGGAGATATCGAAGAAATCGTGCAGCATCTGGGAGGTAAAATTCAAAAAGTTGAACTTTTTTGTTTGTATCTAGATACAAAATCTATAAATGCACGTTGTTAGATAATTTAATCTAGAATTCAGGCAACTTAACTTTATTGCTCTAGGTCAACTGGTTTAGGAGATATCGAAGAAACCGTGCAGCATCTGGGAGCTAAAATTCAAAAAGTTGAACTTTTTTGTTTGTATCTAGATACAAAATCTATAAATGCACGTTGTTAGATAATTTAATCTAGAATTCAGGCAACTTAACTTAATTGCTCTAGGTTAACTGGTTTAGGAGATATCGAAGAAACCGTGCAGCATCTGGGAGCTAAAATTCAAAAAGTTGAAGTTTTTTGTTTGTATCTAGATACAAAATCTATAAATGCACGTTGTTAGATAATTTAATCTAGAATTCAGGGAACTTAACTTTATTGCTCTAGGTCAACTGGTTTAGGAGATATCGAAGAAACCGTGCAGCATCTGGGAGCTAAAATTCAAAAAGTTGAACTTTTTTGTTTGTATCTAGATACAAAATCTATAAATGCACGTTGTTAGATAATTTAATCTAGAATTCAGGGAACTTAACTTTATTGCTCTAGGTCAACTGGTTTAGGAGATATCGAAGAAACCGTGCAGCATCTGGGAGCTAAAATTCAAAAAGTTGAACTTTTTTGTTTGTATCTAGATACAAAATCTATAAATGCACGTTGTTAGATAATTTAATCTAGAATTCAGGCAACTTAACTTTATTGCTCTAGGTCAACTGGTTTAGGAGATATCGAAGAAACCGTGCAGCATCTGGGAGCTAAAATTCAAAAAGTTGAACTTTTTTGTTTGTATCTAGATACAAAATCTATAAATGCACGTTGTTAGATAATTTAATCTAGAATTCAGGAACTTAACTTTATTGCTCTAGGTCAACTGGTTTAGGAGATATCGAAGAAACCGTGCAGCATCTGGGAGCTAAAATTCAAAAAGTTGAACTTTTTTGTTTGTATCTAGATACAAAATCTATAAATGCACGTTGTTAGATAATTTAATCTAGAATTCAGGCAACTTAACTTTATTGCTCTAGGTCAACTGGTTTAGGAGATATCGAAGAAACCGTGCAGCATCTGGGAGCTAAAATTCAAAAAGTTGAACTTTTTTGTTTGTATCTAGATACAAAATCTATAAATGCACGTTGTCAGATAATTGAATCTAGAATTAAGGAAAATTAATTATATCGCTGTAGGTCAACTGGTTTGGGAGATATCAAAGAAACCGTGCAGCATCTGGGAGCTAAAATTCAAAAAGTTGAACTTTTTTGTTTGTATCTAGATACAAAATCTATAAATGCACGTTGTTAGATAATTTAATCTAGAATTCAGGCAACTTAACTTATTGCTCTAGGTCAACTGGTTTAGGAGATATAGAAGAAACCGTGCAGCATCTGGAGCTAAAATTCAAAAAGTTGAACTTTTTTGTTTGTATCTAGATACAAAATCTATAATGCACGTTGTTAGATAATTTAATCTAGAATTCAGGCAACTTAACTTTATTGCTCTAGGTCAACTGGTTTAGTAGGAGATATCGAAGAAACCGTGCAGCATCTGGGAGCTAAAATTCAAAAAGTTGAACTTTTTTGTTTGTATCTAGATACAAAATCTATAAATGCACGTTGTTAGATAATTTAATCTAGAATTCAGGCAACTTAACTTTATTGCTCTAGGTCAACTGGTTTAGGAGATATCGAAGAAACCGTGCAGCATCTGGGAGCTAAAATTCAAAAAGTTGAACTTTTTTGTTTGTATCTAGATACAAAATCTATAAATGCACGTTGTTAGATAATTTAATCTAGAATTCAGGGAACTTAACTTTATTGCTCTAGGTCAACTGGTTTAGGAGATATCGAAGAAACCGTGCAGCATCTGGGAGCTAAAATTCAAAAGTTGAACTTTTTTGTTTGTATCTAGATACAAAATCTATAAATGCACGTTGTTAGATAATTTAATCTAGAATTCAGGCAACTTAACTTTATTGCTCTAGGTCAACTGGTTTAGGAGATATCGAAGAAACCGTGCAGCATCTGGAGCTAAAATTCAAAAAGTTGAACTTTTTTGTTTGTATCTAGATACAAAATCTATAAATGCACGTTGTTAGATAATTTAATCAGGCAACTTAACTTTATTGCTCTAGGTCAACTGGTTTAGGAGATATCGAAGAAATCGTGCAGCATCTGGGAGGTAAAATTCAAAAAGTTGAACTTTTTTGTTTGTATCTAGATACAAAATCTATAAATGCACGTTGTTAGATAATTTAATCTAGAATTCAGGCAACTTAACTTTATTGCTCTAGGTCAACTGGTTTAGGAGATATCGAAGAAACCGTGCAGCATCTGGGAGCTAAAATTCAAAAAGTTGAACTTTTTGTTTGTATCTAGATACAAAATCTATAAATGCACGTTGTTAGATAATTTAATCTAGAATTCAGGCAACTTAACTTAATTGCTCTAGGTTAACTGGTTTAGGAGATATCGAAGAAACCGTGCAGCATCTGGGAGCTAAAATTCAAAAAGTTGAAGTTTTTTGTTTGTATCTAGATACAAAATCTATAAATGCACGTTGTTAGATAATTTAATCTAGAATTCAGGGAACTTAACTTTATTGCTCTAGGTCAACTGGTTTAGGAGATATCGAAGAAACCGTGCAGCATCTGGGAGCTAAAATTCAAAAAGTTGAACTTTTTTGTTTGTATCTAGATACAAAATCTATAAATGCACGTTGTTAGATAATTTAATCTAGAATTCAGGGAACTTAACTTTATTGCTCTAGGTCAACTGGTTTAGGAGATATCGAAGAAACCGTGCAGCATCTGGGAGCTAAATTCAAAAAGTTGAACTTTTTTGTTTGTATCTAGATACAAAATCTATAAATGCACGTTGTTAGATAATTTAATCTAGAATTCAGGCAACTTAACTTTATTGCTCTAGGTCAACTGGTTTAGGAGATATCGAAGAAACCGTGCAGCATCTGGGAGCTAAAATTCAAAAAGTTGAACTTTTTTGTTTGTATCTAGATACAAAATCTATAAATGCACGTTGTTAGATAATTTTATCTAGAATTCAGGCAACTTAACTTTATTGCTCTAGGTCAACTGGTTTAAGAGATATCGAAGAAATCGTGCAGCATCTGGGAGCTAAAATTCAAAAAGTTGAACTTTTTTGTTTGTATCTAGATACAAAATCTATAAATGCACGTTGTTAGATAATTTAATCTAGAATTCAGGCAACTTAACTTTATTGCTCTAGGTCAACTGGTTTAGGAGATATCGAAGAAACCGTGCAGCATCTGGGAGCTAAAATTCAAAAAGTTGAACTTTTTTGTTTGTATCTAGATACAAAATCTATAAATGCACGTTGTTAGATAATTTAATCTAGAATTCAGGCAACTTAATTTTATTGCTCTAGGTCAACTGGTTTAGGAGATATCGAAGAAACCGTGCAGCATCTGGGAGCTAAAATTCAAAAAGTTGAACTTTTTTGTTTGTATCTAGATACAAATCTATAAATGCACGTTGTTAGATAATTTAATCTAGAATTCAGGCAACTTAACTTTATTGCTCTAGGTCAACTGGTTTAGGAGATATCGAAGAAACCGTGCAGCATCTGGGAGCTAAAATTCAAAAAGTTGAACTTTTTTGTTTGTATCTAGATACAAAATCTATAAATGCACGTTGTTAGATAATTTAATCTAGAATTCAGGCAACTTAACTTTATTGCTCTAGGTCAACTGGTTTAGGAGATATCGAAGAAACCGTGCAGCATCTGGAGCTAAAATTCAAAAAGTTGAACTTTTTTGTTTGTATCTAGATACAAAATCTATAAATGCACGTTGTTAGATAATTTAATCTAGAATTCAGGCAACTTAACTTTATTGCTCTAGGTCAACTGGTTTAGGAGATATCGAAGAAACCGTGCAGCATCTGGGAGCTAAAATTCAAAAAGTTGAACTTTTTGTTTGTATCTATATACAAAATCTATAAATGCACGTTGTTAGATAATTTAATCTAGAATTCAGGCAACTTAACTTTATTGCTCTAGGTCAACTGGTTTAGGAGATATCGAAGAAACCGTGCAGCATCTGGGAGCTAAAATTCAAAAAGTTGAACTTTTTTGTTTGTATCTAGATACAAAATCTATAAATGCACGTTGTTAAATAATTGAATCTAGAATTCAGGAAAATTAATTATATCGCTGTAGGTCAACTGGTTTGGGAGATATCGAAGAAACCGTGCAGCATCTGGGAGCTAAAATTCAAAAAGTTGAACTTTTTTGTTTGTATCTAGATACAAAATCTATAAATGCACGTTGTTAGATAATTTAATCTAGAATTCAGGCAACTTAACTTTATTGCTCTAGGTCAACTGGTTTAGGAGATATCGAAGAAACCGTGCAGCATCTGGGAGCTAAAATTCAAAAAGTTGAACTTTTTTGTTTGTATCTAGATACAAAATCTATAAATGCACGTTGTTAGATAATTTAATCTAGAATTCAGGCAACTTAACTTTATTGCTCTAGGTCAACTGGTTTAGGAGATATCGAAGAAACCGTGCAGCATCTGGGAGCTAAAATTCAAAAAGTTGAACTTTTTTGTTTGTATCTAGATACAAAATCTATAAATGCACGTTGTTAGATAATTGAATCTAGAATTCAGGAAAATTAATTATATCGCTCTAGGTCAACTGGTTTAGGAGATATCGAAGAAACCGTGCAGCATCTGGGAGCTAAAATTCAAAAAGTTGAACTTTTTTGTTTGTATCTAGATACAAAATCTATAAATGCACGTTGTTAGATAATTGAATCTAGAATTCAGGAAAATTAATTATATCGCTGTAGGTCAACTGGTTTGGGAGATATCGAAGAAACCGTGCAGCATCTGGGAGCTAAAATTCAAAAAGTTGAACTTTTTTGTTTGTATCTAGATACAAAATCTATAAATGCACGTTGTTAGATAATTTAATCTAGAATTCAGGCAACTTAATTTTATTGCTCTAGGTCAACTGGTTTAGGAGATATGGAAGAAACCGTGCAGCATCTGGGAGCTAAAATTCAAAAAGTTGAACTTTTTTGTTTGTATCTAGATACAAAATCTATAAATGCACGTTGTTAGATAATTTAATCTAGAATTCAGGCAACTTAACTTTATTGCTCTAGGTCAACTGGTTTAGGAGATATCGAAGAAACCGTGCAGCATCTGGGAGCTAAAATTCAAAAAGTTGAACTTTTTTGTTTGTATCTAGATACAAAATCTATAAATGCACGTTGTTAGATAATTTAATCTAGAATTCAGGAAACTTAACTTTATTGCTCTAGGTCAACTGGTTTAGGAGATATCGAAGAAACCGTGCAGCATCTGGGAGCTAAAATTCAAAAAGTTGAACTTTTTTGTTTGTATCTAGATACAAAATCTATAAATGCACGTTGTTAGATAATTTAATCTAGAATTCAGGCAACTTAACTTTATTTCTCTAGGTCAACTGGTTTAGGAGATATCGAAGAAACCGTGCAGCATCTGGGAGCTAAAATTCAAAAAGTTGAACTTTTTTGTTTGTATCTAGATACAAAATCTATAAATGCACGTTGTTAGATAATTGAATCTAGAATTCAGGAAAATTAATTATATCGCTGTAGGTCAACTGGTTTAGGAGATATCGAAGAAACCGTGCAGCATCTGGGAGCTAAAATTCAAAAAGTTGAACTTTTTTGTTTGTATCTAGATACAAAATCTATAAATGCACGTTGTCAGATAATTGAATCTAGAATTAAGGAAAATTAATTATATCGCTGTAGGTCAACTGGTTTGGGAGATATCAAAGAAACCGTGCAGCATCTGGGAGCTAAAATTCAAAAAGTTGACCTTATTTGTTTGTATCTAGATACAAAATCTATAAATGCACGTTGTTAGATAATTTAATCTAGAATTCAGGAAACTTAACTTTATTGCTCTAGGTCAACTGGTTTAGGAGATATCGAAGAAACCGTGCAGCATCTGGGAGCTAAAATTCAAAAAGTTGAACTTTTTTGTTTGTATCTAGATACAAAATCTATAAATGCACGTTGTTAGATAATTTAATCTAGAATTCAGGCAACTTAACTTTATTGCTCTAGGTTAACTGGTTTAGGAGATATCGAAGAAACCGTGCAGCATCTGGGAGCTAAAATTCAAAAAGTTGAACTTTTTTGTTTGTATCTAGATACAAAATCTATAAATGCACGTTGTTATATAATTTAATCTAGAATTCAGGGAACTTAACTTTATTGCTCTAGGTCAACTGGTTTAGGAGATATCGAAGAAACCGTGCAGCATCTGGGAGCTAAAATTCAAAAAGTTGAACTTTTTTGTTTGTATCTAGATACAAAATCTATAAATGCACGTTGTTAGATAATTTAATCTAGAATTCAGGCAACTTAACTTTATTGCTCTAGGTCAACTCGTTTAGGAGATATCGAAGAAACCGTGCAGCATCTGGGAGCTAAAATTCAAAAAGTTGAACTTTTTTGTTTGTATCTAGATACAAAATCTATAAATGCACGTTGTTAGATAATTTAATCTAGAATTCAGGCAACTTAACTTTATTGCTCTAGGTTAACTGGTTTAGGAGATATCGAAGAAACCGTGCAGCATCTGGGAGCTAAAATTCAAAAAGTTGAACTTTTTTGTTTGTATCTAGATACAAAATCTATAAATGCACGTTGTTAGATAATTTAATCTAGAATTCAGGCAACTTAACTTTATTGCTCTAGGTCAACTGGTTTAGGAGATATCGAAGAAACCGTGCAGCATCTGGGAGCTAAAATTCAAAAAGTTGAACTTTTTTGTTTGTATCTAGATACAAAATCTATAAATGCACGTTGTTAGATAATTGAATCTAGAATTCAGGCAACTTAACTTTATTGCTCTAGGTCAACTGGTTTAGGAGATATCGAAGAAACCGTGCAGCATCTGGGAGATAAAATTCAAAAAGTTGAACTTTTTTGTTTGTATCTAGATACAAAATCTATAAATGCACGTTGTTAGATAATTTAATCTAGAATTCAGGGAACTTAACTTTATTGCTCTAGGTCAACTGGTTTAGGAGATATCGAAGAAACCGTGCAGCATCTGGGAGCTAAAATTCAAAAAGTTGAACTTTTTTGTTTGTATCTAGATACAAAATCTATAAATGCACGTTGTTAGATAATTTAATCTAGAATTCAGGCAACTTAACTTTATTGCTCTAGGTCAACTGGTTTAGGAGATATCGAAGAAACCGTGCAGCATCTGGGAGCTAAAATTCAAAAAGTTGAACTTTTTTGTTTGAATCTAGATACAAAATCTATAAATGCACGTTGTTAGATAATTTAATCTAGAATTCAGGCAACTTAACTTTATTGCTCTAGGTCAACTGGTTTAGGAGATATCGAAGAAACCGTGCAGCATCTGGGAGCTAAAATTCAAAAAGTTGAACTTTTTTGTTTGTATCTAGATACAAAATCTATAAATGCACGTTGTTAGATAATTTAATCTAGAATTCAGGCAACTTAACTTTATTGCTCTAGGTCAACTGGTTTAGGAGATATCGAAGAAATCGTGCAGCATCTGGGAGCTAAAATTCAAAAAGTTGAACTTTTTTGTTTGTATCTAGATACAAAATCTATAAATGCACGTTGTTAGATAACTTAATCTAGAATTCAGGAAAATTATTTATATCGCTGTAGGTCAACTGGTTTGGCAGATATCGAAGAAACCGTGCAGCATCTGGGAGCTAAAATTCAAAAAGTTGAACTTTTTTGTTTGTATCTAGATACAAAATCTATAAATGCACGTTGTTAGATAATTGAATCTAGAATTCAGGAAAATTAATTATATCGCTGTAGGTCAACTGGTTTGGGAGATATCGAAGAAACAGTGCAGCATCTGGGAGCTAAAATTCAAAAAGTTGAACTTTTTTGTTTGTATCTAGATACAAAATCTATAAATGCACGTTGTTAGATAATTTAATCTAGAATTCAGGAAAATTAATTATATCGCTGTAGGTCAACTGGTTTGGGAGATATCGAAGAAACCGTGCAGCATCTGGGAGCTAAAATTCAAAAAGTTGAACTTTTTTGTTTGTATCTAGATACAAAATCTATAAATGCACGTTGTTAGATAATTTAATCTAGAATTCAGGCAACTTAACTTTATTGCTCTAGGTCAACTGGTTTAGGAGATATCGAAGAAACCGTGCAGCATCTGGGAGCTAAAATTCAAAAAGTTGAACTTTTTTGTTTGTATCTAGATACAAAATCTATAAATGCACGTTGTTAGATAATTTAATCTAGAATTCAGGCAACTTAATTTTATTGCTCTAGATCAACTAATTTAGGAGATATCGAAGAAACCGTGCAGCATCTGGGAGCTAAAATTCAAAAAGTTGAACTTTTTTGTTTGTATCTAGATACAAAATCTATAAATGCACGTTGTTAGATAATTTAATCTAGAATTCAGGCAACTTAACTTTATTGCTCTAGGTCAACTGGTTTAGGAGATATCGAAGAAACCGTGCAGCATCTGGGAGCTAAAATTGAAAAAGTTGAACTTTTTTGTTTGTATCAGGCAACTTAACTTTATTGCTCTAGGTCAACTGGTTTAGGAGATATCGAAGAAACCGTGCAGCATCTGGGAGCTAAAATTCAAAAAGTTGAACTTTTTTGTTTGTATCAGGCAACTTAACTTTATTGCTCTAGGTCAACTAGTTTAGGAGATATCGAAGAAACCGTGCAGCATCTGGGAGCTAAAATTCAAAAAGTTGAACTTTTTTGTTTGTATCTAGATACAAAATCTATAAATGCACGTTGTTAGATAATTTATTCTAGAATTCGGGAAAATTAATTATATCGCTGTAGGTCAACTGGTTTGGGAGATATCGAAGAAACCGTGCAGCATCTGGGAGCTAAAATTCAAAAAGTTGAACTTTTTTGTTTGTATCTAGATACAAAATCTATAAATGCACGTTGTTAGATAATTTAATCTAGAATTCAGGCAACTTAACTTTATTGCTCTAGGTCAACTGGTTTAGGAGTTATTGAAGAAACCGTGCAGCATCTGGGAGCTAAAATTCAAAAAGTTGAACTTTTTTGTTTGTATCTAGATACAAAATCTATAAATGCACGTTGTTAGATAATTGAATCTAGAATTCAGGCAACTTAACTTTATTGCTCTAGGTCAACTGGTTTAGGAGATATCGAAGAAACCGTGCAGCATCTGGGAGCTAAAATTCAAAAAGTTGAACTTTTTTGTTTGTATCTAGATACAAAATCTATAAATGCACGTTGTTAGATAATTGAATCTAGAATTCAGGCAACTTAACTTTATTGCTCTAGGTCAACTGGTTTAGGAGATATCGAAGAAACCGTGCAGCATCTGGGAGCTAAAATTCAAAAAGTTGAACTTTTTTGTTTGTATCAGGCAACTTAACTTTATTGCTCTAGGTCAACTGGTTTAGGAGATATCGAAGAAACCGTGCAGCATCTGGGAGCTAAAATTCAAAAAGTTGAACTTTTTTGTTTGTATCTAGATACAAAATCTATAAATGCACGTTGTTAGATAATTGAATCTAGAATTCAGGCAACTTAACTTTATTGCTCTAGGTCAACTGGTTTAGGAGATATCGAAGAAACCGTGCAGCATCTGGGAGCTACAATTCAAAAAGTTGAACTTTTTTGTTTGTATCTAGATACAAAATCTATAAATGCACGTTGTTAGATAATTGAATCTAGAATTCAGGCAACTTAACTTTATTGCTCTAGGTCAACTGGTTTAGGAGATATCGAAGAAACCGTGCAGCATCTGGGAGCTAAAATTCAAAAAGTTGAACTTTTTTGTTTGTATCTAGATACAAAATCTATAAATGCACGTTGTTAGATAATTTAATCTAGAATTCAGGCAACTTAACTTTATTGCTCTAGGTCAACTGGTTTAGGAGATATCGAAGAAACCGTGCAGCATCTGGGAGATAAAATTCAAAAAGTTGAACTTTTTTGTTTGTATCTAGATACAAAATCTATAAATGCACGTTGTTAGATAATTTAATCTAGAATTCAGGCAACTTAACTTTATTGCTCTAGGTCAACTGGTTTAGGAGATATCGAAGAAACCGTGCAGCATCTGGGAGCTAAAATTCAAAAAGTTGAACTTTTTTGTTTGTATCTAGATACAAAATCTATAAATGCACGTTGTTAGATAATTTAATCTAGAATTCAGGCAACTTAACTTTATTGCTCTAGGTCAACTGGTTTAGGAGATATCGAAGAAACCGTGCAGCATCTGGGAGATAAAATTCAAAAAGTTGAACTTTTTTGTTTGTATCTAGATACAAAATCTATAAATGCACGTTGTTAGATAATTTAATCTAGAATTCAGGGAACTTAACTTTATTGCTCTAGGTCAACTGGTTTAGGAGATATCGAAGAAACCGTGCAGCATCTGGGAGCTAAAATTCAAAAAGTTGAACTTTTTTGTTTGTATCTAGGTACAAAATCTATAAATGCACGTTGTTAGATAATTTAATCTAGAATTCAGGCAACTTAACTTTATTGCTCTAGGTCAACTGGTTTAGGAGATATCGAAGAAACCGTGCAGCATCTGGGAGCTAAAATTCAAAAAGTTGAACTTTTTTGTTTGTATCTAGATACAAAATCTATAAATGCACGTTGTTAGATAATTTAATCTAGAATTCAGGAAAATTAATTATATCGCTGTAGGTCAACTGGTTTGGGAGATATCGAAGAAACCGTGCAGCATCTGGGAGCTAAAATTCAAAAAGTTGAACTTTTTTGTTTGTATCTAGATACAAAATCTATAAATGCACGTTGTTAGATAATTTAATCTAGAATTCAGGAAACTTAACTTTATTGCTCTAGGTCAACTGGTTTAGGAGATATCGAAGAAACCATGCAGCATCTGGGAGCTAAAATTCAAAAAGTTGAACTTTTTTGTTTGTATCTAGATACAAAATCTATAAATGCACGTTGTTAGATAATTTAATCTAGAATTCAGGCAACTTAACTTTATTGCTCTAGGTCAACTGGTTTAGGAGATATCGAAGAAACCGTGCAGCATCTGGGAGCTAAAATTCAAAAAGTTGAACTTTTTTGTTTGTATCTAGATACAAAATCTATAAATGCACGTTGTTAGATAATTGAATCTAGAATTCAGGCAACTTAACTTTATTGCTCTAGGTCAACTGGTTTGGGACATATGGAAGAAACCGTGCAGCATCTGGGAGCTAAAATTCAAAAAGTTGAACTTTTTTGTTTGTATCCAGATACAAAATCTATAAATGCACGTTGTTAGATAATTGCATCTAGAATTCAGGAAAATTAATTATATCGCTGTAGGTCAACTGGGTTGGGAGATATCGAAGAAACAGTGCAGCATCTGGGAGCTAAAATTCAAAAAGTTGAACTTTTTTGTTTGTATCTAGATACAAAATCTATAAATGTACGTTGTTAGATAATTTAATCGAGAATTCAGGAAAATTAATTATATCGCTGTAGGTCAACTGGTTTGGGAGATATTGAAGAAACCGTGCAGCATCTGGGAGCTAAAATTCAAAAAGTTGAACTTTTTTGTTTGTATCTAGATACAAAATCTATAAATGCACGTTGTTAGATAATTTAATCTAGAATTCAGGCAACTTAACTTTATTGCTCTAGGTCAACTGGTTTAGGAGATATCGAAGAAACCGTGCAGCATCTGGGAGCTAAAATTCAAAAAGTTGAACTTTTTTGTTTGTATCTAGATACAAAATCTATAAATGCACGTTGTTAGATAATTTAATCTAGAATTCAGGCAACTTAACTTTATTGCTCTCAAGGTCAACTGGTTTGGGACATATGGAAGAAACCGTGCAGCATCTGGGAGCTAAAATTCAAAAAGTTGAACTTTTTTGTTTGTATCTAGATACAAAATCTATAAATGCACGTTGTTAGATAATTTAATCTAGAATTCAGGAAACTTAACTTTATTGCTCTAGGTCAACTGGTTTAGGAGATATCGAAGAAACCGTGCAGCATCTGGGAGCTAAAATTCAAAAAGTTGAACTTTTTTGTTTGTATCTAGATACAAAATCTATAAATGCACGTTGTTAGATAATTTAATTTAGAATTCAGGCAACTTAACTTTATTGCTCTAGGTCAACTGGTTTAGGAGATATCGAAGAAACCGTGCAGCATCTGGGAGCTAAAATTCAAAAAGTTGAACTTTTTTGTTTGTATCTAGATACAAAATCTATAAATGCACGTTGTTAGATAATTTAATCTAGAATTCAGGAAAATTATTTATATCGCTGTAGGTCAACTAGTTTGGCAGATATCGAAGAAACCGTGCAGCATCTGGGAGCTAAAATTCAAAAAGTTGAACTTTTTTGTTTGTATCTAGATACAAAATCTATAAATGCACGTTGTTAGATAATTGAATCTAGAATTCAGGAAAATAAATTATATCGCTGTAGGTCAACTGGTTTGGGAGATATCGAAAAAACAGTGCAGCATCTGGGAGCTAAAATTCAAAAAGTTGAACTTTTTTGTTTGTATCTAGATACAAAATCTATAAATGCACGTTGTTAGATAATTTAATCTAGAATTCAGGAAAATTAATTATATCGCTGTAGGTCAACTGGTTTGGGAGATATCGAAGAAACCGTGCAGCATCTGGGAGCTAAAATTCAAAAAGTTGAACTTTTTTGTTTGTATCTAGATACAAAATCTATAAATGCACGTTGTTAGATAATTTAATCTAGAATTCAGGAAACTTAACTTTATTGCTCTAGGTCAACTGGTTTAGGAGATATCGAAGAAACCATGCAGCATCTGGGAGCTAAAATTCAAAAAGTTGAACTTTTTTGTTTGTATCTAGATACAAAATCTATAAATCCACGTTGTTAGATAATTTAATCTAGAATTCAGGAAAATTAATTATATCGCTGTAGGTCAACTGGTTTGGGAGATATCGAAGAAACCGTGCAGCATCTGGGAGCTAAAATTCAAAAAGTTGAACTTTTTTGTTTGTATCTAGATACAAAATCTATAAATGCACGTTGTTAGATAATTTAATCTAGAATTCAGGAAACTTAACTTTATTGCTCTAGGTCAACTGGTTTAGGAGATATCGAAGAAACCATGCAGCATCTGGGAGCTAAAATTCAAAAAGTTGAACTTTTTTGTTTGTATCTAGATACAAAATCTATAAATGCACGTTGTTAGATAATTGAATCTAGAATTCAGGCAACTTAACTTTATTGCTCTAGGTCAACTGGTTTAGGAGATATCGAAGAAACCGTGCAGCATCTGGGAGCTAAAATTCAAAAAGTTGAACTTTTTTGTTTGTATCTAGATACAAAATCTATAAATGCACGTTGTTAGATAATTTAATCTTGAATTCAGGCAACTTAACTTTATTGCTCTAGGTCAACTGGTTTAGGAGATATCGAAGAAACCGTGCAGCATCTGGGAGCTAAAATTCAAAAAGTTGAACTTTTTTGTTTGTATCTAGATACAAAATCTATAAATGCACGTTGTTAGATAATTTAATCTAGAATTCAGGCAACTTAATTTTATTGCTCTAGATCAACTGGTTTAGGAGATATCGAAGAAACCGTGCAGCATCTGGGAGCTAAAATTCAAAAAGTTGAACTTTTTTGTTTGTATCTAGATACAAAATCTATAAATGCACGTTGTTAGATAATTTAATCTAGAATTCAGGCAACTTAACTTTATTGCTCTAGGTCAACTGGTTTAGGAGATATCGAAGAAACCGTGCAGCATCTGGGAGCTAAAATTCAAAAAGTTGAACTTTTTTGTTTGTATCTAGATACAAAATCTATAAATGCACGTTGTTAGATAATTGAATCTAGAATTCAGGCAACTTAACTTTATTGCTCTAGGTCAACTGGTTTAGGAGATATCGAAGAAACCGTGCAGCATCTGGGAGCTAAAATTCAAAAAGTTGAACTTTTTTGTTTGTATCTAGATACAAAATCTATAAATGCACGTTGTTAGATAATTTAATCTAGAATTCAGGCAACTTAACTTTATTGCTCTAGGTCAACTGGTTTAGGAGATATCGAAGAAACCGTGCAGCATCTGGGAGATAAAATTCAAAAAGTTGAACTTTTTTGTTTGTATCTAGATACAAAATCTATAAATGCACGTTGTTAGATAATTTAATTTAGAATTCAGGGAACTTAACTTTATTGCTCTAGGTCAACTGGTTTAGGAGATATCGAAGAAACCGTGCAGCATCTGGGAGCTAAAATTCAAAAAGTTGAACTTTTTTGTTTGTATCTAGATACAAAATCTATAAATGCACGTTGTTAGATAATTTAATCTAGAATTCAGGCAACTTAACTTTATTGCTCTAGGTCAACTGGTTTAGGAGATATCGAAGAAACCGTGCAGCATCTGGGAGCTAAAATTCAAAAAGTTGAACGTTTTTGTTTGTATCTAGATACAAAATCTATAAATGCACTTTGTTAGATAATTTAATCTAGAATTCAGGCAACTTAACTTTATTGCTCTAGGTCAACTGGTTTAGGAGATATCGAAGAAACCGTGCAGCATCTGGGAGCTAAAATTCAAAAAGTTGAACTTTTTTGTTTGTATCTAGATACAAAATCTATAAATGCACGTTGTTAGATAATTTAATCTAGAATTCAGGCAACTTAACTTTATTGCTCTAGGTCAACTGGTTTAGGAGATATCGAAGAAACCGTGCAGCATCTGGGAGATAAAATTCAAAAAGTTGAACTTTTTTGTTTGTATCTAGATACAAAATCTATAAATGCACGTTGTTAGATAATTTAATCTAGAATTCATTGAACTTAACTTTATTGCTCTAGGTCAACTGGTTTAGGAGATATCGAAGAAACCGTGCAGCATCTGGGAGCTAAAATTCAAAAAGTTGAACTTTTTTGTTTGTATCTAGGTACAAAAATCTATAAATGCACGTTGTTAGATAATTTAATCTAGAATTCAGGCAACTTAACTTTATTGCTCTAGGTCAACTGGTTTAGGAGATATCGAAGAAACCGTGCAGCATCTGGGAGCTAAAATTCAAAAAGTTGAACTTTTTTGTTTGTATCTAGATACAAAATCTATAAATGCACGTTGTTAGATAATTTAATCTAGAATTCAGGAAAATTAATTATATCGCTGTAGGTCAACTGGTTTTGGTAGATATCGAAGAAACCGTGCAGCATCTGGGAGCTAAAATTCAAAAAGTTGAACTTTTTTGTTTGTATCCAGATACAAAATCTATAAATGCACGTTGTTAGATAATTTAATCTAGAATTCAGGAAACTTAACTTTATTGCTCTAGGTCAACTGGTTTAGGAGATATCGAAGAAACCATGCAGCATCTGGGAGCTAAAATTCAAAAAGTTGAACTTTTTACAAAATCTATAAATGCACGTTGTTAGATAATTTAATCTAGAATTCAGGCAACTTAACTTTATTGCTCTAGGTCAACTGGTTTAGGAGATATCGAAGAAACCGTGCAGCATCTGGGAGCTAAAATTCAAAAAGTTGAACTTTTTTGTTTGTATCTAGATACAAAATCTATAAATGCACGTTGTTAGATAATTGAATCTAGAATTCAGGCAACTTAACTTTATTGCTCTAGGTCAACTGGTTTGGGACATATGGAAGAAACCGTGCAGCATCTGGGAGCTAAAATTCAAAAAGTTGAACTTTTTTGTTTGTATCCAGATACAAAATCTATAAATGCACGTTGTTAGATAATTGCATCTAGAATTCAGGAAAATTAATTATATCGCTGTAGGTCAACTGGGTTGGGAGATATCGAAGAAACAGTGCAGCATCTGGGAGCTAAAATTCAAAAAGTTGAACTTTTTTGTTTGTATCTGGATACAAAATCTATAAATGCACGTTGTTAGATAATTTAATCTAGAATTCAGGAAAATTAATTATATCGCTGTAGGTCAACTGGTTTGGGAGATATTGAAGAAACCGTGCAGCATCTGGGAGCTAAAATTCAAAAAGTTGAACTTTTTTGTTTGTATCTAGATACAAAATCTATAAATGCACGTTGTTAGATAATTTAATCTAGAATTCAGGCAACTTAACTTTATTGCTCTAGGTCAACTGGTTTAGGAGATATCGAAGAAACCGTGCAGCATCTGGGAGCTAAAATTCAAAAAGTTGAACTTTTTTGTTTGTATCTAGATACAAAATCTATAAATGCACGTTGTTAGATAATTTAATCTAGAATTCAGGCAACTTAACTTTATTGCTCTCAAGGTCAACTGGTTTGGGACATATGGAAGAAACCGTGCAGCATCTGGGAGCTAAAATTCAAAAAGTTGAACTTTTTTGTTTGTATCTAGATACAAAATCTATAAATGCACGTTGTTAGATAATTTAATCTAGAATTCAGGCAACTTAACTTTATTGCTCTCAAGGTCAACTGGTTTGGGACATATGGAAGAAACCGTGCAGCATCTGGGAGCTAAAATTCAAAAAGTTGAACTTTTTTGTTTGTATCTAGATACAAAATCTATAAATGCACGTTGTTAGATAGGTTAGGTTAGGTTACTGGGCTGACGGGGCAAGAGAATCCTGCGCCCGTCACACTTAGGTCAATGTAGACCCTTTGTGATACCCTGGAGGTTACGCTTCCCTTATCTGGAATCAATGAAAAACCTATGAAAAACTTAGCGGGTTTACAAACCATCCCGATGCGTTGATGAACTTGCGCAAGTCATTCACAGACTTGCCGGAGAGTTCTTCTAAATCCTGGAAGAAATATCTGCCCAGGATATTGTTTCTGATATGACAGAGTGCAGGGCAGTGACAGAGGAAATGCGGGGTATCCTCATTCACCTCCTCGTCCCCACATCCTCTGCAGAGTTCATCTGTGCTGAGTTTTAATTTCTTTGCATGGTAGCCCAGCATGTTGTGTCCGGTGATAACACCTGTGAGAGAGGACAAAGAATTTTTGTTCATTTGAAGGATTCTCTTGGTCTTTTGTTTGTCATATAGTGGCCACATTTTCCTTGTAATAACACAGGAATCAAGGGCACTCCATCTTTCGTTTGCTGCCATCAGTGTTTTATTTCCAATCACCTGTTTAAGGTAACAGGGTGGGGTTTTTACTGTGGTGTCAGCATCCCTTGATTCAAGGGAAGATCCTTTTCTTGCCAGCTCATCGGCTCTTTCATTTCCTGGGACACCACTGTGTCCGGGGACCCAGCAGAGTCTTACAGTGTGCTGCACGCCAAGAGCCCGCAGCTCTTCGCGACAGCTTCTTACAAGCCTTGATTTTATTTCTGTGGCGGAAATCGATTTTATTGCCGCTTGGCTGTCAATGAAGAAGGTAATATCAGCATGTGGTATTGCCGTCATTGCAGCCTGCTTAGCGGCTGTTGTCACCGCCAGAACCTCAGCTTGGAAGACGCTGCTGTAGTCGGGGAGTCTGATCGAGCCAGATATTCCGAGCGTTTCTGAGTAGAAACCTGCACCAACGCCGGTATCCATCTTGGAGCCATCTGTATAGATGGGGATCGTTGTTGCATGGATTGGTACTTGATTATCCTGCCATTCTTCCCTACAGGGAAAAGAGACAGTAAATGGTCTTATAAAATCTAGTTTGGGAGTAATGTAGTCTGTGCATACATTTCTACCCGTAAATTTCTCTAGAATCTGTGCATGCCCTGTTGTACTGGGCTTCCAGTTTTTTGTTTGGTTTAGCCGCAAGGCACTGTTTGCTGCAGATTCTTGTACGAAAAGATCTAGGGGTTTAAGATTGAGAATTACCTCCAACCCCGCTGTAGGGGTGGTTCTCATAGCCCCAGTAGTGCCAATACAGGCAATTCTTTGGACTCTAGTCATAGTCTTAAGGTTGGTGGCCTTACACAACCCCTGCCACCAGACTAAATTACCGTATGTGAGTATCGGTCTAACTACCGCCGTATACAACCACATGATAATTTTGGGACTAGGTCCCCAGGTTTTGCCGAAGATTCTATTGCAGGCGTATAAGGCTACCGTTGCCTTCTTTGCTCGTTCTTTTATGTTGAGGCTCCAGTTTAATTTTCTATCCAGAATCACGCCAAGATACTTTGCGTATTCTGATGTTTGTAGTGGAGTACCCTCAATAGTTGGCGGATTAAATTGCGGTATAATCCTTTTATTGGTGAAGAGGACCAGTTCTGTCTTTTGTGGGTTAACCGCAAGTCCGCAGCTACTGGTCCAGTTACCAACCATAGATAAGGCGTTCTGTATTTGTTCACTTAGAGTGGATGGGAATTTTCCTGTCGCTAGCAGTGCTAAGTCGTCAGCATATGCTACTGCCTTGACTCCACTAAGTCTGAGTTCAATCAGAATCTCGTTTAAAACGAGTACCCAAAGAAGGGGTGATAGGACTCCGCCTTGAGGGGTTCCTCTAGATGCTGACACCTTAATTATTTCACCACCTAACTCTGAGTAGATGCATCTTCTTTTAAGCATGCACATTATCCATTTAATTATGGTATTCTCCACATTTAGGTTGACTAGGGCTCTTTCTACCGCTTCCCCTTGGACGTTGTTGAAGGCACCTTCAATGTCCAAGAAGGCGGCTAGAGTATATTCCTTGTCCCTTAGTGTCTTTTCTATGGTGCTGACGACACTGTGGAGTGCTGTCTCTACACCTTTGCCTTTCGTATATGCATGCTGAGCTGGGGATAAGACCTCTGGACTCAGTTTGCTACGGATATAAATGTCCATCAGTCTCTCAAAAGTTTTTAAAACAAAAGAGGTTAAACTGATTGGCCTAAAGTCTTTGGCGGTAGTGTGACTAGGTTTCCCAGCTTTGGGTATGAAAACCACTTTAACTTCTCGCCAAACTTTGGGTACATATCCCCATTTTAGGCTACTTAGGAAGAGGTTCCTCAGATGTGGGGTTATATGTTCTTCACATCTTTGTAGCATCATAGGGAAAATGCCGTCAATACCCGGAGATTTATATGGGGAGAAGGAATTAATGGCCCATTTTATCCTTTCTTCCGTTATAATCTCCGCTGTTGTTATGTGCTCCGTGTAGTGCTCTTCTTCCGGATTATTATGCTCATTAATGCATCCCGGAAAGTGAGTCTCAAGGAGGAGCTTGAGTGTTTCATTGCAGGATTCTGTCCAGTTGCCGTTGGGGCCCTTGAGAGATCCCAAGGCTACTGGTTCCTTAGCAAGTAGTTTCCTGAGCCTAGCTGATTCCGCGGTGCTTTCCATTTTACTACAGAAGGATTTCCACGAAGATCGCTTTGCTTGTTGCGTTACTGCTTTGAATTTTCTTTGACTGGATTTGTATGTTTCCCAGTCATGGTCAGATCTTGTACGTTTTGCTACATTAAAAAGTTTTCTAGTTTCTTTCTTAATGTCGTACAGTTCTTTTGTCCACCATGGAGGAGTCGATTTTCTTTTACTCCTCGTTTGTAGGGGACATGATTTTTCGAGCGCTTTACCTAGGATTTTTCCCAGATTCTCGGCATTCGTGTCTGTACTCTCTGGTGCATACGCAGCATCTGTCTGGAGAGTTCTTAAGTTCTTTCCCACTTCCATATTGAAAAGGTCCCAGTTAGTTTTTCTATGGTTCCTATATGATATTGGGGGATCGTTTGTGTCTGGTATCAGGAATTCAATGATTTTGTGGTCAGAGAATGTTTCCTCCTTTAATACCTTCCACTGATCTATTGTGATTGTATTCGAGTTACTTAATATTGTAACATCGATTACTTCTTGCCTATTTCTAATAACAAAAGTTGGTTCTGAACCCCTATTAGCTATAAGTAAGTTATGATCTATAAGAAATTCAAAAAGTGACTCACCCCTTGTATTTGTATTTGAGCTACTCCATAGGGCATGGTGGGAGTTAGCATCACATCCCATCACCAGGTCCCATTTTTCCCGTGTAGCACGTTGAACAAGAAGGTGGGTCAGATCTGACGGTGGTCCTTCCGTTGCATCATAGGGCATATAGCATGATGTAAGAATCAGCGGAGGGAGCCCGTTGCGCTCAAGTTTTACCGTCACGTGGTCGTTATCACTGTAGGTAGATAGAAGAAAGAGGTTAATCTGTTTCCTAGCTACTATACAAGTTCTGATCTTACTATTTGGATCTGTCTGCACTGTTTTAAACAGGACAAGTCCCTTCGAGTTTAAACCCCTTATTCTGCCTCCTGCTACCCAGGGTTCTTGAATAAGGGCTAGGTCTATTTTTCTATCCTCCATGAGGTAGATTAGGTTGGCGCTGGCCGCCTTACTGTGATGAAGGTTTATTTGTATTACCTTCATCACGGTTTTTTGGCTCCCCATCCTTGTTGGTTTTGTTGACTTTGTTCGCGATAAGCCTAAGCTTGCATCGGTTTATGCCGACGCGTACTTTAAAGTCGATCTTCTTCAACAACGGAATGGATTTGTGACTAAGCAACACTATCACTTCCGTGCCTGATTCACGGTATTCTCCCATCTCGATCACTTCCCAAGCGTGGCTCAGCTGATCGGTATTTAGGGATCGTAAGTATCTCTCGATACGGTCCTTAGGGATATGAGGCCCTCGTACAACAAGTTTGGCTTTAGGTCTTGTTATCCGTACGATCTCTTTTTTGTCGATCAGACGAAGGTCGGCGTTTGGCCATGGAGCTTTCGTCCTGGCAATAAACTCCTTGAGCCATGTGAGGGTGTGTTCTTCCTCACAGGTCATGAGTTTGAATCCTTGGATGGTATTGAGGGTGCCAAAAAGCGGGAGGGGTTCCTTGTTTTTTAGGATGGCCTCGTTCACCTCATCTAGGATTCGAAGTTCGATGAGTCGCCATTGGTCCTCTGTCAACTTCCGTGCAGGATTTCCGTAGTCTACTACGGCTACTTGTTGGCCAACTGCGGTTGGTAAAGAGACCTTGGCTTTCTTCCTAACATTTGTTTGAGAGATTGGAGAAAGCGTGTCGTTTTGCCTAGCTCTTTTGGACGTGCTTGCAATCGGGTCGAGCTTGGATTGAGTATCCTCTCTCGTGCCAATTACAGGGTTCCTAAGTCTGGCTGCGATTGGGGTGGAGAGCAAAGGGCTTTCTTTCCCCTTCCCAGCCGGTCTTTTGGGAATTGTCCTAGATAATTTAGATAATTTAATCTAGAATTCAGGCAACTTAACTTTATTGCTCTAGGTCAACTGGTTTAGGAGTTATCGAAGAAACCGTGCAGCATCTGGGAGCTAAAATTCAAAAAGTTGAACTTTTTTGTTTATATCTAGATACAAAATCTATAAATGCACGTTGTTAGATAATTTAATCTAGAATTCAGGCAACTTAACTTTATTGCTCTAGGTCAACTGGTTTAGGAGATATCGAAGAAACCGTGCAGCATCTGGGAGCTAAAATTCAAAAAGTTGAACTTTTTTGTTTGTATCTAGATACAAAATCTATAAATGCACGTTGTTAGATAATTTAATCTAGAATTCAGGCAACTTAACTTTATTGCTCTAGGTCAACTGGTTTAGGAGATATCGAAGAAACCGTGCAGCATCTGGGAGCTAAAATTCAAAAAGTTTAACTTTTTTGTTTGTATCTAGATACAAAATCTATAAATGCACGTTGTTAGATAATTTAATCTAGAATTCAGGCAACTTAACTTTATTGCTCTAGGTCAACTGGTTTAGGAGATATCGAAGAAACCGTGCAGCATCTGGGAGCTAAAATTCAAAAAGTTTAACTTTTTTGTTTGTATCTAGATACAAAATCTATAAATGCACGTTGTTAGATAATTTAATCTAGAATTCAGGCAACTTAACTTTATTGCTCTAGGTCAACTGGTTTAGGAGATATCGAAGAAATCGTGCAGCATCTGGGAGCTAAAATTCAAAAAGTTGAACTTTTTTGTTTGTATCTAGATACAAAATCTAGAAATGCACGTTGTTAGATAATTTAATCTAGAATTCAGGCAACTTAACTTTATTGCTCTAGGTCAACTGGTTTAGGAGATATCGAAGAAACCGTGCAGCATCTGGGAGCTAAAGTTCAAAAAGTTGAAATTTTTTGTTTATATCTAGATACAAAATCTATAAATGCACGTTGTTAAATAATTTAATCTAGAATTCAGGCAACTTAACTTTATTGCTCTAGGTCAACTGGTTTAGGAGATATCGAAGAAACCGTGCAGCATCTGGGAGCTAAAATTCAAAAAGTTGAACTTTTTTGTTTGTATCTAGATACAAAATCTATAAATGCACGTTGTTAGATAATTTAATCTCGAATTCAGGCAACTTAACTTTATTGCTCTAGGTCAACTGGTTTAGGAGATATCGAAGAAACCGTGCAGCATCTGGGAGCTAAAATTCAAAAAGTTGAACTTTTTTGTTTGTATCTAGATACAAAATCTATAAATGGACGTTGTTAGATAATTTAATCTAGAATTCAGGCAACTTAACTTCATTGCTCTAGGTCAACTGGTTTAGGAGATATCGAAGAAACCGTGCAGCATCTGGGAGCTAAAATTCAAAAAGTTGAACTTTTTTGTTTGTATCTAGATACAAAATCTATAAATGCGCGTTGTTAGATAATTGAATCTAGAATTCAGGCAACTTAACTTTATTGCTCTAGGTCAACTGGTTTAGGAGATATCGAAGAAACCGTGCAGCATCTGGGAGCTAAAATTCAAAAAGTTGAACTTTTTTGTTTGTATCTAGATACAAAATCAATAAATGCACGTTGTTAGATAATTTAATCTAGAATTCAGGCAACTTAACTTTATTGCTCTAGGTCAACTGGTTTAGGAGATATCGAAGAAACCGTGCAGCATCTGGGAGCTAAAATTCAAAAAGTTGAACTTTTTTGTTTGTATCTAGATACAAAATCTATAAATGCACGTTGTTAGATAATTTAATCTATAATTCAGGCAACTTAACTTTATTGCTCTAGGTCAACTGGTTTAGGAGATATCGAAGAAACCGTGCAGCATCTGGGAGCTAAAATTCAAAAAGTTGAACTTTTTTGTTTGTATCTAGATACAAAATCTATAAATGCACGTTGTTAGATAATTTAATCTAGAATTCAGGCAACTTAACTTTATTGTTCTATTTCAACTGGTTTAGGAGATATCGAAGAAACCGTGCAGCATCTGGGAGCTAAAATTCAAAAAGTTGAACTTTTTTGTTTGTATCTAGATACAAAATCTATAAATGCACGTTGTTAGATAATTTAATCTAGAATTCAGGCAACTTAACTTTATTGCTCTAGGTCAACTGGTTTAGGAGATATCGAAGAAACCGTGCAGCATCTGGGAGCTAAAATTAAAAAAGTTGAACTTTTTTGTTTGTATCTAGATACAAAATCTATAAATGCACGTTGTTAGATAATTTAATCTAGAATTCAGGCAACTTAACTTTATTGCTCTAGGTCAACTGGTTTAGGAGGTATCGAAGAAACCGTGCAGCATCTGGGAGCTAAAATTCAAAAAGTTGAACTTTTTTGTTTGTATCTAGATACAAAATCTATAAATGCACGCTGTTAGATAAATTAATCTAGAATTCAGGCAACTTAACTTTATTGCTCTAGGTCAACTGGTTTAGGAGATATCGAAGAAACCGTGCAGCATCTGGGAGCTAAAATTCAAAAAGTTGAACTTTTTTGTTTGTATCTAGATACAAAATCCATAAATGCACGTTGTTAGATAATTTAATCTAGAATTCAGGCAACTTAACTTTATTGCTCTAGGTCAACTGGTTTAGGAGATATCGAAGAAACCGTGCAGCATCTGGGAGCTAAAATTCAAAAAATTGAACTTTTTTGTTTATATCTAGATACAGAATCTATAAATGCACGTTGTTAGATAAATTAATCTAGAATTCAGGCAACTTAACTTTATTGCTCTAGGTCAACTGGTTTAGGAGATATCGAAGAAACCGTGCAGCATCTGGGAGCTAAAATTCAAAAAGTTGAACTTTTTTGTTTGTACGAGTATCTAGATACAAAATCTATAAATGCACGTTGTTAGATAATTTAATCTAGAATTCAGGCAACTTAACTTTATTGCTCTAGGTCAACTGGTTTAGGAGATATCGAAGAAACCGTGCAGCATCTGGGAGCTAAAATTCAAAAAGTTGAACTTTTTTGTTTGTATCTAGATACAAAATCTATAAATGCACGTTGTTAGATAATTTAATCTCGAATTCAGGCAACTTAACTTTATTGCTCTAGGTCAACTGGTTTAGGAGATATCGAAGAAACCGTGCAGCATCTGGGAGCTAAAATTCAAAAAGTTGAACTTTTTTGTTTGTATCTAGATACAAAATCTATAAATGCACGTTGTTAGATAATTTAATCTCGAATTCAGGCAACTTAACTTTATTGCTCTAGGTCAACTGGTTTAGGAGATATCGAAGAAACCGTGCAGCATCTGGGAGCTAAAATTCAAAAAGTTGAACTTTTTTGTTTGTATCTAGATACAAAATCTATAAATGCACGTTGTTAGATAATTTAATCTAGAATTCAGGCAACTTAACTTTATTACTCTAGGTCAACTGGTTTAGGAGATATCGAAGAAACCGTGCAGCATCTGGGAGCTAAAATTCAAAAAGTTGAACTTTTTTGTTTGTATCTAGATACAAAATCTATAAATGCACGTTGTTAGATAATTTAATCTAGAATTCAGGCAACTTAACTTTATTGCTCTAGGTCAACTGGTTTAGGAGATATCGAAGAAACCGTGCAGCATCTGGGAGCTAAACTTCAAAAAGTTGAACTTTTTTGTTTGTATCTAGATACAAAATCTATAAATGCACGTTGTTAGATAATTTAATCTAGAATTCAGGCGACTTAACTTTATTGCTCTAGGTCAACTGGTTTAGGAGATATCGAAGAAACCGTGCAGCATCTAGGAGCTAAAATTCAAAAAGTTGAACTTTTTTGTTTGTATCTAGATATACTAGATACAAAATCTATAAATGCACGTTGTTAGATAATTTAATCTAGAATTCAGGCAACATAACTTTATTGCTCTAGGTCAACTGGTTTAGGAGATATCGAAGAAACCGTCCAGCATCTGGGAGCTAAAATTCAAAAAGTTGAACTTTTTTGTTTGTATCTAGATACAAAGTCTATAAATGCACGTTGTTAGATAATTTATTCTCGAATTCAGGCAACTTAATTTTATTGCTCTAGGTCAACTGGTTTAGGAGATATCGAAGAAACCGTGCAGCATCTGGGAGCTAAAATTCAAAAAGTTGAACTTTTTTGTTTGTATCTAGATACAAAATCTATAAATGCACGTTGTTAGATAACTTAACTTTATTGCTCTAGGTCAACTGGTTTAGGAGATATCGAAGAAACCGTGCAGCATCTGGGAGCTAAAATTCAAAAAGTTGAACTTTTTTGTTTGTATCTAGATACAAAATCTATAAATGCACGTTGTTAGATAATTTAATCTAGAATTCAGGCAACTTAACTTTATTGCTCTAGGTCAACTGGTTTAGGAGATATCGAAGAAACCGTGCAGCATCTGGGAGCTAAAATTCAAAAAGTTGAACTTTTTTGTTTGTATCTAGATACAAAATCTATAAATGCACGTTGTTAGATAATTTAATCTAGAATTCAGGCAACTTAACTTTATTGCTCTAGGTCAACTGGTTTAGGAGATATCGAAGAAACCGTGCAGCATCTGGGAGCTAAAATTCAAAAAGTTTAACTTTTTTGTTTGTATCTAGATACAAAATCTATAAATGCACGTTGTTAGATAATTTAATCTAGAATTCAGGCAACTTAACTTTATTGCTCTAGGTCAACTGGTTTAGGAGATATCGAAGAAACCGTGCAGCATCTGGGAGCTAAAATTCAAAAAGTTGAACTTTTTTGTTTGTATCTAGATACAAAATCTATAAATGCACGTTGTTAGATAATTTAATCTAGAATTCAGGCAACTTAACTTTATTGCTCTAGGTCAACTGGTTTAGGAGATATCGAAGAAGCCGTGCAGCATCTGGGAGCTAAAATTCAAAAAGTTGAACTTTTTTGTTTGTATCTAGATACAAAATCTATAAATGCACGTTGTTAGATAATTTAATCTAGAATTCAGGCAACTTAACTTTATTGCTCTAGGTCAACTGGTTTAGGAGATATCGAAGAAACCGTCCAGCATCTGGGAGCTAAAATTCAAAAAGTTGAACTTTTTTGTTTGTATCTAGATACAAAATCTATAAATGCACGTTGTTAGATAATTTAATCAGGCATCTTAACTTTATTGCTCTAGGTCAACTGGTTTAGGAGATATCGAAGAAACCGTGCAGCATCTGGGAGCTAAAATACAAAAAGTTGAACTTTTTTGTTTGTATCTAGATACAAAATCTATAAATGCACGTTGTTAGATAATTTAATCTAGAATTCAGGCAACTTAACTTTATTGTTCTAGGTCAACTGGTTTAGGAGATATCGAAGAAACCGTGCAGCATCTGGGAGCTAAAATTCAAAAAGTTGAACTTTTTTGTTTGTATCTAGATACAAAATCTATAAATGCACGTTATTAGATAATTTAATCTAGAATTCAGGCAACTTAACTTTATTGCTCTAGGTCAACTGGTTTAGGAGATATCGAAGAAACCGTGCAGCATCTGGGAGCTAAAATTCAAAAAGTTGAACTTTTTTGTTTGTATCTAGATACAAAATCTATAAATGCACGTTGTTAGATAATTTAATCTAGAATTCAGGCAACTTAACTTTATTGCTCTAGGTCAACTGGTTTAGGAGATATCGAAGAAACCGTGCAGCATCTGGGAGCTAAAATTCAAAAAGTTGAACTTTTTTGTTTGTATCTAGATACAAAATCTATAAATGCACGTTGTTAGATAATTGAATCTAGAATTCAGGCAACTTAACTTTATTGCTCTAGGTCAACTGGTTTAGGAGATATCGAAGAAACCGTGCAGCATCTGGGAGCTAAAATTCAAAAAGTTGAACTTTTTTGTTTGTATCTAGATACAAAATCTATAAATGCACGTTGTTAGATAATTTAATCTAGAATTCAGGCAACTTAACTTTATTGCTCTAGGTCAACTGGTTTAGGAGATATCGAAGAAACCGTGCAGCATCTGGGAGCTAAAATTCAAAAAGTTGAACTTTTTTGTTTGTATCTAGATACAAAATCTATAAATGCACGTTGTTAGATAATTGAATCTAGAATTCAGGCAACTTAACTTTATTGCTCTAGGTCAACTGGTTTGGGACATATGGAAGAAACCGTGCAGCATCTGGGAGCTAAAATTCAAAAAGTTGAACTTTTTTGTTTGTATCTAGATACAAAATCTATAAATGCACGTTGTTAGATAATTTAATCTAGAATTCAGGCAACTTAACTTTATTGCTCTAGGTCAACTGGTTTAGGAGATATCGAAGAAACCGTGCAGCATCTGGGAGCTAAAATTCAAAAAGTTGAACTTTTTTGTTTGTACCTAGATACAAAATCTATAAATGCACGTTGTTAGATAATTTAATCTAGAATTCAGGCAAGTTAACTTTATTGCTCTAGGTCAACTGGTTTAGGAGATATCGCAGAAACCGTGCAGCATCTGGGAGCTAAAATTCAAAAAGTTGAACTTTTTTGTTTGTATCTAGATACAAAATCTATAAATGCACGTTGTTAGATAATTTAATCTAGAATTCAGGCAACTTAACTTTATTGCTCTATGTCAACTGGTTTAGGAGATATCGAAGAAACCGTGCAGCATCTGGGAGCTAAAATTCAAAAAGTTGAACGTCTTTGTTTGTATCTGCCGCTCCGCGTGTAGGCCCACCACGCAGTGTCCTGTGAGGACCCCTGTCAGTGTGCGTATGTCTCTGCGGTTCAGCCCGATTATGGCCTTAGATTTCCTTTTGTTTACCGCTGGCCAAAGCTCCCTCGTGTGTCTACATGTTTCAAGGCTGGTCCAACGTAGGTTTGTTCTACTCATGGATTCAGCGTCGATTTTCCGTGACAGTGTACTGAGCGGAGTTTGTAAAGATTTCAGAGCCAGAGATGCATCCATCTCCGATCCGCATCTTGCCAGCTTGTCTGCTTCTTCGTTGCCCGAGATGTCCTTGTGCCCCGGTACCCAGCATAGGGTCACCGAGTTTACGGTTGATATCTCGTCTAGGTGTTTTCTGCACTGTAACACCGTCCTTGATTTAACAACTGCTGACTCCATGGCCATTATGGCCGCTTGGCTGTCAGAGTATATGGTGATCTGCTTATCGGCCAGTTTACGCTTCTTCACCTCCTTAGCGGCTTGAGTGATTGCAGCTGTCTCTGCCTGGAAGACGCTGCATTCATCGTTGATTCTGAAGGATATACCCAGGCCCAGAGTCTCACAGAAGATGCCTGCACCTGTACCCGCATCCATTTTGGATCCGTCGGTATAGATAGCTATTTCGCCTTCTTCCGTGACTGTTCTATTGATCCATTCGCTTCTTTCTGGGATTCTGGTAACGAATCCCTTTTTGAAGGCGAAGGTGTGTGGTAGGTAGTCAGTGGATTTTGTTTCTTTCGAGGCTCTCCATCTTGCCTCGACCGATGCGTGTCCGTAGGGCCTGAAAGACCATAGTCCCGACTCCCTGAGTCTAACGGCCGTTTTAACCGCTATGCTGCTGCAGTGTATGTCCAGGGGTGTGAGGTTAAGTATTACCTCCATGGCTGCAGTGGGTGTGGTCCTTAGTGACCCTGTTATCCCGATGCAAGCCGTCCTTTGTATCTTAGTAAGGCTTGAGAGATGGCATTTCTTCTCAGTAGCCTTCCACCATACAGCTGCGCCATATGTTAAAATGGGTCTTACCACCGCTGTGTACAGCCAGTGTACCACATGTGGTTTAAATCCCCATGTGTTGCCGAATGTTCTTCTGCAGGCATAAAGTGCCACGTATGCCTTTTTCACCCGGTCTTCTATATTTTCCTTCCAGTTGAGTTTGGAATCTAGTATAACCCCCAAGTATCTTGCCGTCTTGGAAACTTGTAGGTGCACTCCATTCATCCTTGGTAGTTCAAAGGCCGGTATTGCCCTTTTCCTTGTGAACAGCAGGATTTCTGTCTTGTCTGGGTTTACTCCGAGTCCTTTTTCCGCAACCCATTTGCTGACCAGTAGGAGTGCATAGCTGAGTCGCTCACTGAGGACTGGGATGAATTTACCCGGGACCAGGATTGCTACATCGTCGGCGTAAGCACTCACGATAAAGCCTTCCCGCTCTAGTATTTTTAAGAGTTCGTCCATGACTAGGATCCATATGAGCGGAGAGAGGACGCCTCCTTGTGGGGTACCTCTGCTGACTTTCCGTTCTATACAAACGTCTCCTAGATAGGACTTGATTCGTCGTGTGCCTAGCATTAGTCCAATCCATTCACATAGACTGTTATTGACCCGGGCCCTTCTAAGGCCGCGCAGAATTGCGTCAGCCTCGATGTTATTGAAGGCTCCCTCTATGTCTAGGAGCGCACTCAAAGTAAATTCCTTGAATTCCAGGGATCTTTCCACCACGGAAACTACTTTATGTAGTGCGGTGTCTACAGATCTCCCTTTAATGTATGCGTGCTGCGATTTAGAAAGGTAATTATCGCTGATCGCTTCTCTGACATGCACATCAATTAGTCTTTCCAGTATTTTTAGCATGAATGATGACAGACTAATAGGTCTGTAGTCCTTTGCTGTGGTGTGGGTAGCTTTCCCTGCCTTAGGGATAAATATTACCCTCACCTTACGCCATGCTTTGGGAACATAGCAAAGCCTTAAGCAGCCCATATAGATGCGTTTCAGTCTTGGGATAGTGGTACCCTTAGCCTTCTGAAGCATTATAGGTCGAATATTATCTATTCCTGGTGCTTTGAAGGGGGCGAATGAGTTGATCGCCCATGCTATTTTTCTTTCGTCGATTATTGCGTCGATTGTGTTTTGATCCATTCCCTGCCTCGTGTCGTGTGTAACTGTATCGTAGACTCTAGGCACGTCGGCGCATCCTGGGAAATGGGTTTCTGTCAAGACGACCAGCGTCTGCTCGTGTGATTCAGTCCAGCTACCGTCGATATTTCTTAGCGAGGATATCGGTATCGGTGCTTTAGCCAGAACTTTTCTGAGTCGCGACGCCTCGGTCGTAGATTCGATCGATTCGCAGAAATTTCTCCATGAGTTCTTCTTGGCGAATCTTATCTCCTTTTTTAGGAGTTTAACGCTCTGCTTGTAGGTCGTCCATTCGATTAGTCCCTCCTTTGCGAGGTTCCATCTAGATCTTGATGCTTGCATAAGCTCCCCGATCTTGGAGTTCCACCAGGGAGGGCGTTTTTTTCCGTTCGTTCTGCTTACTGGGCAGGATTTTTCGAAGGATTTTGAGAGCACCTCAGTTAGAGACTCAACTGCTTTGTCGATCTCTTGTTCAGTGCTGTGGTTTTTTACCGGGCAGACGTTTTCCAACATCTGTAGTTCTGTAGTGAACCTGTCCCAGTCTGCTCTTCTTGGGTTCCTGAAAATTTCCCTAGCCTTAGATTGAATTTGTAGGTCAAAGAGTATCCAGCAGTGGTCTGAGAATGATGCCTTGCTGGACACTCTCCAGTTCACGACCTGGACGGAACTGCTCTGAGATACAAATGTAGCGTCTAGAACTTCCCTTCTATTCGCTGTTATGAAGGTAGGGTCATTACCCCTGTTACATACGATTAGATTGGAACTGAGTAAAAAGTCGAACAAAGCCTCGCCCCTTGCATTAATATCTGAGCTGCCCCAGATAGTATGATGGGCATTTACGTCACCGCCTAAGACTAAGTTCTTCTTACCTTTCTCGGACGCTGCTACTAGCGTCCTTACCGAATCCGGGGGGACAGATGTGTCGTCATTGTGGGGCATGTACACTGACGCCACAGTACAGCTCTCGTCCTTTCCTCTAACCTCCACCGCCGTCACGTCGCCCGTGCTGAAATGATACAACATTAATACATGAAGGTTTTTATTTGCCACGATACACGATCTCACCTTTCCCTTATCGGATCTGTAAAAGGTGTTAAATTTGTATGACCTTAATCCCATCACGCGATCGTTATGGATCCATGGTTCCTGGACTAGGGCCAGGTCCAGCTGCTCCCTTTCCAGGAGCAGCCTCAAGTTGTCCGAGGCGACTTTACTGTGGTGGAGGTTGATCTGGACTATCTTCATCGATGGCCATATCTTCTCCTCCCACATTGTCGGTCGCCTGTGCGTCCGATGCAGTGCGTTTAAGCAGCTTGAGGGTAACCTCGCTCGCTGCAAATGATAACGCCATCTGCATCTCCTTCTTCAGCGGTGATGGCGTTTCGTCGAAGACGACGATATAGCCTCTTGCACCGTTTTTGGGCTCTTCCGCGCTTACGATTTCCCATCCCTGCATGGGGATCTGCGGGTTTTGCGCTTGCAGGACGCGGAGCACGTCACTCTTGTCCACCCCCATTTCGGGGATGACTATTCGTCCCTTCGCCTTCCTAGGGACTTCTCTGGGCGGGACGGCCTTGAGCATGGCTCCTTCCCAGAGTTCTAGGCCGTCTATAACGGTCTTGGCGAAGTCGTTGGATGCCTGGTCCTTGCAGTCGATGTAGGTGATACCCTTGATCCACCTCATCTTGCCATAGGCTGGGGCATTTACGCCGGCGTTCTTTAGAATGTGAGATACGATTGCAGAGCCCAAGGTCTGCTCGATTCTCTTCCCACATTCTACTGTGTACTGCCCGCTCGGCTTTTTGATGTCCACCACAGCCAGCTGCAACGGATTTCTCGTCACCTCACTGTAGCTGCTCCTTTGGTTGGTTCCCCACGAGCCTGATGCCTTTTTGGGGCTCCCCGTGGTCGTTGTGGTCTGTTTGATCTTCTTGGGGGCATTTGGTACGTCTTCCGACGACCTCATCCTCTTCGAGGCAAACACACTTCTCTTTCCACTGGTTTTTTCCGTCGGTTTCCGCTGAAGTCCGCTGGGGCCCGGCTTATCGCTAGGCTCCCTTGGGACTGGCTGAACCTCCTTACGTACTTCGGGTCTTCTGTTTCTGGCATTGGGGTCCATCTTAACGACGTCATCCCTCCGCCTCGTGTAATCGCCTTTCTTGCCGGTCACGTCCTTATTAGCCGTCCTGGTTCTCGGTTCTGGGGGCCTTGTGAGAATATCCTGTGCTATAGTTTCTCTGGCCCATCCTAGCGATGCTACCTCCTTCTCTGTGAGAGAGGATCTTTCCTTAGCGGTGAGAATGCCATATATATGTTTGGCCTTTTTAAACTCCCTCTTCCTTAGCAGACCCGGAGAGAGTTTTTTCTTCTTCCTCGCCTTGTCCGTTGCGAGATTCTCTTCGGAGGGTTCAGCTAAGAGCTGTTCTTCCCTTTCCTCCGATATCTCCTCATCAGTTGCACCGGCCTCTAGGGCCTCCTCTCTAATGTGCGGTTCCACCGGCTGTGTGTCTGCCGCACTCTCGGTATCTAACATACCCACTCCCTCATCCTTGTTTTTGTTTGTTGTTTTGAAAATTTTGGTTCCCACGATTATGGCCGGAAAGGGTAGTCCGCACCGGCAGCACCGCCATGCCGGGGTAAGGCATTAAGGTACCTGCAGGTCTTCGCCAGGGCACCTCAGGGAGCTCGTATGCGGTTGGTTTGACCCCCAACCTTTCATCCTTGGGCACGGATTACTACTTGCTCGCTCCACCCCTGGAATTAGGTTTGAATTAGGATAGGTGTGTGGTAGGTGGGGGGGGGGGGGGGGGGGGTGACAGAGGAAGGGGTGGGGTTGGGGGGGAGGGGATGGACCGGAGTGTCCTTTTGGTTAGTTCTTGGTCATCGCTCATCAGACGGTCTATCTGCCATGGGTGGCCCTAGTGACGATCGCAGTCGTCGACAGCATAGTCCGTTGAATCTCCGCGACTTAAGCCTCCGCACCGGCACCATCCCTTCCTGGATGATGCACTCGACAAGGTGACTAACCGCGCGAGAGGAGGTCAACTGGTTTAGGAGATATCGAAGAAACCGTGCAGCATCTGGGAGCTAAAATTCAAAAAGTTGAACTTTTTTGTTTGTATCTAGATACAAAATCTATAAATGCACGTTGTTAGATAATTTAATCTAGAATTCAGGCAACTTAACTTTATTGCTCTATGTCAACTGGTTTAGGAGATATCGAAGAAACCGTGCAGCAACTGGGAGCTAAAATTCAAAAAGTTGAACTTTTTTGTTTGTATCTGATACAAAATTTATAAATGCACGTTGTTAGATAATTTAATCTAGAATTCAGGCAACTTAACTTTATTGCTCTAGGTCAACTGGTTTAGGAGATATCGAAGAAACCGTGCAGCATCTGGGAGCTAAAATTCAAAAAGTTGAACTTTTTTGTTTGTATCTAGATACAAAATCTATAAATGCACGTTGTTAGATAATTGAATCTAGAATTCAGGCAACTTAACTTTATTGCTCTATGTCAACTGGTTTAGGAGATATCGAAGAAACCGTGCAGCATCTGGGAGCTAAAATTCAAAAAGTTGAACTTTTTTGTTTGTATCTGATACAAAATTTATAAATGCACGTTGTTAGATAATTGAATCTAGAATTCAGGCAACTTAACTTTATTGCTCTAGGTCAACTGGTTTAGGAGATATCGAAGAAACCGTGCAGCATCTGGGAGCTAAAATTCAAAAAGTTGAACTTTTTTGTTTGTATCTAGATACAAAATCTATAAATGCACGTTGTTAGATAATTGAATCTAGAATTCAGGCAACTTAACTTTATTGCTCTAGGTCAACTGGTTTGGGACATATGGAAGAAACCGTGCAGCATCTGGGAGCTAAAATTCAAAAAGTTGAACTTTTTTGTTTGTATCTAGATACAAAATCTATAAATGCACGTTGTTAGATAATTTAATCTAGAATTCAGGCAACTTAACTTTATTGCTCTAGGTCAACTGGTTTAGGAGATATCGAAGAAACCGTGCAGCATCTGGGAGCTAAAATTCAAAAAGTTGAACTTTTTTGTTTGTATCTAGATACAAAATCTATAAATGCACGTTGTTAGATAATTTAATCTAGAATTCAGGCAACTTAACTTTATTGCTCTAGGTCAACTGGTTTAGGAGATATCGAAGAAACCGTGCAGCATCTGGGAGCTAAAATTCAAATAACTTTTTTGTTTGTATCTAGATACAAAATCTATAAATGCACGTTGTTAGATAATTTAATCTAGAATTCAGGCAACTTAACTTTATTGCTCTAGGTCAACTGGTTTAGGAGATATCGAAGAAACCGTGCAGCATCTGGGAGGTAAAATTCAAAAAGTTGAACTTTTTTGTTTGTATCTAGATACAAAATCTATAAATGCACGTTGTTAGATAATTTAATCTAGAATTCAGGCCGCTTAACTTTATTGCTCTAGGTCAACTGGTTTAGGAGATATCGAAGAAACCGTGCAGCATCTGGGAGCTAAAATTCAAAAAGTTGAACTTTTTTGTTTGTATCTAGATACAAAATCTATAAATGCACGTTGTTAGATAATTTAATCTAGAATTCAGGCAACTTAACTTTATTGCTCTAGGTCAACTGGTTTAGGAGATATCGAAGAAACCGTGCAGCATCTGGGAGCTAAAATTCAAAAAGTTGAACTTTTTTGTTTGTATCTAGATACAAAATCTATAAATGCACGTTGTTAGATAATTTAATCTAGAATTCAGGCAACTTAACTTTATTGCTCTAGGTCAACTGGTTTAGGAGATATCGAAGAAACCGTGCAGCATCTGGGAGCTAAAATTCAAAAAGTTTAACTTTTTTGTTTGTATCTAGATACAAAATCTATAAATGCACGTTGTTAGATAATTTAATCTTGAATTCAGGCAACTTAACTTTATTGCTCTAGGTCAACTGGTTTAGGAGATATCGAAGAAACCGTGCAGCATCTGGGAGCTAAAATTCAAAAAGTTGAACTTTTTTGTTTGTATCTAGATACAAAATCTATAAATGCACGTTGTTAGATAATTTAATCTAGAATTTAGGCAACTTAACTTTATTGCTCTAGGTCAACTGGTTTAGGAGATATCGAAGAAACCGTGCAGCATCTGGGAGCTAAAATTCAAAAAGTTGAACTTTTTTGTTTGTATCTAGATACAAAATCTATAAATGCACGTTGTTAGATAATTTAATCTAGAATTCAGGCAACTTAACTTTATTGCTCTAGGTCAACTGGTTTAGGAGATATCGAAGAAACCGTGCAGCATCTGGGAGCTAAAATTCAAAAAGTTTAACTTTTTTGTTTGTATCTAGATACAAAATCTATAAATGCACGTTGTTAGATAATTGAATCTAGAATTCAGGCAACTTAACTTTATTACTCTAGGTCAACTGGTTTGGGACATATGGAAGAAACCGTGCAGCTTCTGGGAGCTAAAATTCAAAAAGTTGAACTTTTTTGTTTGTATCTAGATACAAAATCTATAAATGCACGTTGTTAGATAATTTAATCTAGAATTCAGGCAACTTAACTTTATTGCTCTAGGTCAACTGGTTTAGGAGATATCGAAGAAACCGTGCAGCATCTGGGAGCTAAAATTCAAATAACTTTTTTGTTTGTATCTAGATACAAAATCTATAAATGCACGTTGTTAGATAATTTAATCTAGAATTCAGGCAACTTAACTTTATTGCTCTAGGTCAACTGGTTTAGGAGATATCGAAGAAACCGTGCAGCATCTGGGAGGTAAAATTCAAAAAGTTGAACTTTTTTGTTTGTATCTAGATACAAAATCTATAAATGCACGTTGTTAGATAATTTAATCTAGAATTCAGGCAACTTAACTTTATTGCTCTAGGTCAACTGGTTTAGGAGATATCGAAGATACCGTGCAGCATCTGGGAGCTAAAATTCAAAAAGTTGTTTTTTGTTTGTATCTAGATACAAAATCTATAAATGCACGTTGTTAGATAATTTAATCTAGAATTCAGGCAACTTAACTTTAATGCTCTAGGTCAACTGGTTTAGGAGATATCGAAGAAACCGTGCAGCATCTGGGAGCTAAAATTCAAAAAGTTGAACTTTTTTGTTTGTATCTAGATACAAAATCTATAAATGCACGTTATTAGAGAATTGAATCTAGAATTCAGGCAACTTAACTTTATTACTCTAGGTCAACTGGTTTGGGACATATGGAAGAAACCGTGCAGCATCTGGGAGCTAAAATTCAAAAAGTTGAACTTTTTTGTTTGTATCTAGATACAAAATCTATAAATGCACGTTGTTAGATAATTTAATCTAGAATTCAGGCAACGTAACTTTATTGCTCTAGGTCAACTGGTTTAGGAGATATCGAAGAAACCGTGCAGCATCTGGGAGCTAAAATTCAAAAAGTTGAACTTTTTTGTTTGTATCTAGATACAAAATCTATAAATGCACGTTGTTAGATAATTTAATCTAGAATTCAGGCAACTTAACTTTATTGCTCTAGGTCAACTGGTTTAGGAGATATCGAAGAAACCGTGCAGCATCTGGGAGCTAAAATTCAAAAAGTTGAACTTTTTTGTTTGTATCTAGATACAAAATCTATAAATGCACGTTGTTAGATAATTTAATCTAGAAATCAGGCAACTTAACTTTATTGCTCTAGGTCAACTGGTTTAGGAGATATCGAAGAAACCGTGCAGCATCTGGGAGCTAAAATTCAAAAAGTTGAACTTTTTTGTTTGTATCTAGATACAAAATCTATAAATGCACGTTGTTAGAGAATTGAATCTAGAATTCAGGCAACTTAACTTTATTGCTCTAGGTCAACTGGTTTGGGACATATGGAAGAAACCGTGCAGCATCTGGGAGCTAAAATTCAAAAAGTTTAACTTTTTTGTTTGTATCTAGATACAAAATCTATAAATGCACGTTGTTAGATAATTTAATCTAGAATTCAGGCAACTTAACTTTATTGCTCTAGGTCAACTGGTTTAGGAGATATCGAAGAAACCGTGCAGCATCTGGGAGCTAAAATTCAAAAAGTTGAACTTTTTTGTTTGTATCTAGATACAAAATCTATAAATGCACGTTGTTAGATAATTTAATCTAGAATTCAGGCAACTTAACTTTATTGCTCTAGGTCAACTGGTTTAGGAGATATCGAAGAAACCGTGCAGCATCTGGGAGCTAAAATTCAAAAAGTTGAACTTTTTTGTTTGTATCTAGATACAAAATCTATAAATGCACGTTGTTAGATAATTTAATCTAGAATTCAGGCAACTTAACTTTATTGCTCTAGGTCAACTGGTTTAGGAGATATCGAAGAAACCGTGCAGCATCTGGGAGCTAAAATTCAAAAAGTTGAACTTTTTTGTTTGTATCTAGATACAAAATCTATAAATGCACGTTGTTAGATAATTTAATCTAGAATTCAGGCAACTTAACTTTATTGCTCTAGGTCAACTGGTTTAGGAGATATCGAAGAAACCGTGCAGCATCTGGGAGCTAAAATTCAAAAAGTTGAACTTTTTTGTTTGTATCTAGATACAAAATCTATAAATGCACGTTGTTAGATAATTTAATCTAGAATTCAGGCAACTTAACTTTATTGCTCTAGGTCAACTGGTTTAGGAGATATCGAAGAAACCGTGCAGCATCTGGGAGCTAAAATTCAAAAAGTTGAACTTTTTTGTTTGTATCTAGATACAAAATCTATAAATGCACGTTGTTAGATAATTTAATCTAGAATTCAGGCAACTTAACTTTATTGCTCTAGGTCAACTGGTTTAGGAGATATCGAAGAAACCGTGCAGCATCTGGGAGCTAAAATACAAAAAGTTGAACTTTTTTCTTTGTATCTAGATACAAAATCTATAAATGCACGTTGTTAGAGAATTGAATCTAGAATTCAGGCAACTTAACTTTATTGCTCTAGGTCAACTGGTTTGGGACATATGGAAGAAACCGTGCAGCATCTGGGAGCTAAAATTCAAAAAGTTGAACTTTTTTGTTTGTATCTAGATACAAAATCTATAAATGCACGTTGTTAGATAATTTAATCTAGAATTCAGGCAACTTAACTTTATTGCTCTAGGTCAACTGGTTTAGGAGATATCGAAGAAACCGTGCAGCATCTGGGAGCTAAAATTCAAAAAGTTGAACTTTTTTGTTTGTATCTAGATACAAAATCTATAAAAGCACGTTGTTAGATAATTTAATCTAGAATTCAGGCAACTTAACTTTATTGCTCTAGGTCAACTGGTTTAGGAGATATCGAAGAAACCGTGCAGCATCTGGGAGCTAAAATTCAAAAAGTTGAACTTTTTTGTTTGTATCTAGATACAAAATCTATAAATGCACGTTGTTAGATAATTTAATCTAGAATTCAGGCAACTTAACTTTATTGCTCTAGGTCAACTGGTTTAGGAGATATCGAAGAAACCGTGCAGCATCTGGGAGCTAAAATTCAAAAAGTTGAACTTTTTTGTTTGTATCTAGATACAAAATCTATAAATGCACGTTGTTAGATAATTTAATCTAAAATTCAGACAACTTAACTTTATTGCTCTAGGTCAACTGGTTTAGGAGATATCGAAGAAACCGTGCAGCATCTGGGAGCTAAAATTCAAAAAGTTGAACTTTTTTGTTTGTATCTAGATACAAAATCTATAAATGCACGTTGTTAGATAATTTAATCTAGAATTCAGGCAACTTAACTTTATTGCTCTAGGTCAACTGGTTTAGGAGATATCGAAGAAACCGTGCAGCATCTGGGAGCTAAAATTCAAAAAGTTGAACTTTTTTGTTTGTATCTAGATACAAAATCTATAAATGCACGTTGTTAGAGAATTGAATCTAGAATTCAGGCAACTTAACTTTATTGCTCTAGGTCAACTGGTTTGGGACATATGGAAGAAACCGTGCAGCATCTGGGAGCTAAAATTCAAAAAGTTGAACTTTTTTGTTTGTATCTAGATACAAAATCTATAAATGCACGTTGTTAGATAATTTAATCTAGAATTCAGGCAACTTAACTTTATTGCTCTAGGTCAACTGGTTTAGGAGATATCGAAGAAACCGTGCAGCATCTGGGAGCTAAAATTCAAAAAGTTGAACTTTTTTGTTTGTATCTAGATACAAAATCTATAAATGCACGTTGTTAGATAATTTAATCTAGAATTCAGGCAACTTAACTTTATTGCTCTAGGTCAACTGGTTTAGGAGATATCGAAGAAACCGTGCAGCATCTGGGAGCTAAAATTCAAAAAGTTGAACTTTTTTGTTTGTATCTAGATACAAAATCTATAAATGCACGTTGTTAGATAATTTAATCTAGAATTCAGGCAACTTAACTTTATTGCTCTAGGTCAACTGGTTTAGGAGATATCGAAGAAACCGTGCAGCATCTGGGAGCTAAAATTCAAAAAGTTGAACTTTTTTGTTTGTATCTAGATACAAAATCTATAAATGCACGTTATTAGAGAATTGAATCTAGAATTCAGGCAACTTAACTTTAGGTCAACTGGTTTGGGACATATGGAAGAAACCGTGCAGCATCTGGGAGCTAAAATTCAAAAAGTTGAACTTTTTTGTTTGTATCTAGATACAAAATCTATAAATGCACGTTGTTAGATAATTTAATCTAGAATTCAGGCAACTTAACTTTATTGCTCTAGGTCAACTGGTTTAGGAGATATCGAAGAAACCGTGCAGTATCTGGGAGCTAAAATTCAAAATGTTGAACTTTTTTGTTTGTATCTAGATACAAAATCTATAAATGCACGTTGTTAGATAATTTAATCTAGAATTCAGGCAACTTAACTTTATTGCTCTAGGTCAACTGGTTTAGGAGATATCGAAGAAACCGTGCAGCATCTGGGAGCTAAAATTCAAAAAGTTGAACTTTTTTGTTTGTATCTAGATACAAAATCTATAAATGCACGTTGTTAGATAATTTAATCTAGAATTCAGGCAACTTAACTTTATTGCTCTAGGTCAAGTGGTTTAGGAGATATCGAAGAAACCATGCAGCATCTGGGAGCTAAAATTCAAAAAGTTGAACTTTTTTGTTTGTATCTAGATACAAAATCTATAAATGCACGTTGTTAGATAATTTAATCTAGAATTCAGGCAACTTAACTTTATTGCTCTAGGTCAACTGGTTTAGGAGATATCGAAGAAACCGTGCAGCATCTGGGAGCTAAAATTCAAAAAGTTGAACTTTTTTGTTTGTATCTAGATACAAAATCTATAAATGCACGTTGTTAGATAATTGAATCTAGAATTCAGGCAACTTAACTTTATTGCTCTAGGTCAACTGGTTTAGGAGATATCGAAGAAACCGTGCAGCATCTGGGAGCTAAAATTCAAAAAGTTGAACTTTTTTGTTTGTATCTAGATACAAAATCTATAAATGCACGTTGTTAGAGAATTGAATCTAGAATTCAGGCAACTTAACTTTATTGCTCTAGGTCAACTGGTTTGGGACATATGGAAGAAACCGTGCAGCATCTGGGAGCTAAAATTCAAAAAGTTGAACTTTTTTGTTTGTATCTAGATACAAAATCTATAAATGCACGTTGTTAGATAATTTAATCTAGAATTCAGGCAACTTAACTTTATTGCTCTAGGTCAACTGGTTTAGGAGATATCGAAGAAACCGTGCAGCATCTGGGAGCTAAGATTCAAAAAGTTGAACTTTTTTGTTTGTATCTAGATACAAAATCTATAAATGCACGTTGTTAGATAATTTAATCTAGAATTCAGGCAACTTAACTTTATTGCTCTAGGTCAACTGGTTTAGGAGATATCGAAGAAACCGTGCAGCATCTGGGAGCTAAAATTCAAAAAGTTGAACTTTTTTATTTGTATCTAGATACAAAATCTATAAATGCACGTTGTTAGATAATTTAATCTAGAATTCAGGCAACTTAATTTTATTGCTCTAGGTCAACTGGTTTAGGAGATATCGAAGAAACCGTGCAGCATCTGGGAGCTAAAATTCAGGCAACTTAACTTTATTGCTCTAGGTCAACTCGTTTAGGAGATATCGAAGAAACCGTGCAGCATCTGGGAGCTAAATTCAAAAGTTGAACTTTTTTGTTTGTATCTAGATACAAAATCTATAAATGCACGTTGTTAGATAATTTAATCTAGAATTCAGGCAACTTAACTTTATTGCTCTAGGTCAACTGGTTTAGGAGATATCGAAGAAACCGTGCAGCATCTGGGAGCTAAAATTCAAAAGTTGAACTTTTTTGTTTGTATCTAGATACAAAATCTATAAATGCACGTTGTTAGATAATTTAATCTAGAATTCAGGCAACTTAACTTTATTGCTCTAGGTCAACTGGTTTAGGAGATATCGAAGAAACCGTGCAGCATCTGGGAGCTAAAATTCAAAAAGTTGAACTTTTTTGTTTGTATCTAGATACAAAATCTATAAATGCACGTTGTTAGATAATTCTAGAATTCAGGCAACTTAACTTTATTGCTCTAGGTCAACTGGTTTAGGAGATATCGAAGAAACCGTGCAGCATCTGGGAGCTAAAATTCAAAAAGTTGAACTTTTTTGTTTGTATCTAGATACAAAATCTATAAATGCACGTTGTTAGATAATTTAATCTAGAATTCAGGCAACTTAACTTTATTGCTCTAGGTCAACTGGTTTAGGAGATATCGAAGAAACCGTGCAGCATCTGGGAGCTAAAATTCAAAAAGTTGAACTTTTTTGTTTGTATCTAGATACAAAATCTATAAATGCACGTTGTTAGATAATTTAATCTAGAATTCAGGCAACTTAACTTTATTGCTCTAGGTCAACTGGTTTAGGAGATATCGAAGAAACCGTGCAGCATCTGGGAGCTAAAATTCAAAAAGTTGAACTTTTTTGTTTGTATCTAGATACAAAATCTATAAATGCACGTTGTTAGATAATTTAATCTAGAATTCAGGCAACTTAACTTTATTGCTCTAGGTCAACTGGTTTAGGAGATATCGAAGAAACCGTGCAGCATCTGGAGCTAAAATTCAAAAAGTTGAACTTTTTGTTTGTATCTAGATACAAAATCTATAAATGCACGTTGTTAGATAATTGAATCTAGAATTCAGGCAACTTAACTTTATTGCTCTAGGTCAACTGGTTTAGGAGATATCGAAGAAACCGTGCAGCATCTGGGAGCTAAAATTCAAAAAGGTTGAACTTTTTTGTTGTATCTAGATACAAAATCTATAAATGCACGTTGTTAGATAATTGAATCTAGAATTCAGGCAACTTAACTTTATTGCTCTAGGTCAACTGGTTTAGGAGATATCGAAGAAACCGTTGCAGCATCTGGGAGCTAAATAATTC